>JAOWBW010000348.1:565645-962585 GCA_026119855.1 Campanula takesimana
ACTGAGAGGGGGTATTTTTCCAAAAATCTTTGCATTTTTTCACTGATTTCCTTTCCCTGGCGCGAGGGCCATGATTCTGTCGTTGGTGTTGGGTCTGAAGTTCATTCCCATGTGCCGGGTGCAGGATTGGGGTATTCGCGAGGTACTCCCTTGAGGCAGCATAATGCGAACTCACATCTCGAACTCCATTCTTGGTCGCGGGCCTTTCTATTTCTCTGAGTGTCGGCTCCCCCACTGTTGTAAAATGGTTGAGGTGTTGCAGTAACTTGACGAGTTCTTCTTTTCGGCTTTGTTCCGAGGAGACTGCATTCTCAAACACGGCTCGAACTCGCCGGACTGATGGTCCTCCACGAGGTTGTGGAGGGGGTCGTTTCTTGGGTCCTCCTCAGTTGTCTCCATCTGGTTATATCCGGCGACCCATCAACAAACGACTTGACCTCATAATGGGGGTTCGCGTCCACCAACATGTCGATATTTGGCAAGGGGAAGTCATCCTTTGGTGTAGCTTTGTTGAGATCCCGAAAATCCCACAGACTCTGACTTTACCGTTGGATTTCTTGACAGTCACAGATTTGATAACCAAGTTGGATATTCGATCACCCTGATGAACCCACACGGAGTAGCTTCTCAATCTCTTCCTTCACTTGCAAAGACCATTCCGCTTAATGCGGGGCGAGCTTCTGCTTGACTGGGCTTAGCGTCTGGTGCTGTCGGGATTCTGTGCTCTACGATCGAGTTTGTCGAGCCCCGGCATGTCCTTATAAGACCATGCAAACACACATCACATATTCCTTGAGTAGCCAATCAGTGCTTCCCTTTCGGCTCCGCTGAAGAAACTCCCAATCTGCGTTTCCTTAGGCTCGGCTTCGGTTCCCAAATTCACGCATGTTAACACCTCATCGGCAGCTTGGGCTCGAGATTCTTTTTGATTAATAACCTGTTCTGAAATCTCTTTAATGTATTCATCATTTAATGTGTTTTGTGTCTGCCTCTTCTAATGAATCATTATTAACTAAGTGTATATCATTAGTTTGATTATTAGCCAATTTATCAGTTAAAAGAGTGACTATGGAGAGATACTCGGAAAGGTCGAGGGTTTCATTCATGGCGAAAGAAATAGCGTTTGCAACAAGATCATAGTCTTCGGACGTAAGGTCGTCAGACTTAGAGGAAGACTCAAATTCGAAATGTAAAACACTAGACTCTGGGGACGGGGATTTTGGGTGAGTGACAGGTGATGCTGCAGGAGCGGTGACAGGAGAAGGAGTAAGCCCCAGTGTTCCCACCATAATTCCGGAGTAGCTATAGGTCCCCCGATGATGCACCATTCTTGAGCTTGTCCCCCATGGTGCCACCAATGTCCTTTGGGTCCACCTTATCCTCAGAATCATCTTCAATTATGGCAACCATGTCTTCGTGCAGCCCCAGATTACCCATATGTTGAAGCAGATTTGGCCGTCCCGACGTCTCAGTCAAACTTGGAGTTTCTGCTCGCGCTTCTATTGCTGGCTTGTCAAGGGTTGCGGCTTCAAGTTGATCTGCCAAGTCATCTGCAACCTTGGTGGAGTACTCATGCCTGATGGTTCTAACTCTGCCCGTGGCTTTGTCATATTCCATGTAAGTCAGCTTCATGTTGGACCGATCGAATTCCCCATCTCTGAAAATCTCGAACCCTTTCTGCAACTTTCCGGTGTGGTCATCCATGGCTCTGCGAACTCAAAACACGAAAACTCCTCGCCTTCCCTGACGAAGTAGCTATTCAGGGACAGGCGGTATGGCCGCATTTCAGGCTCTTTGTAGGGAAGCTTCATCTTTTTAAGCAAATCCATCCTTTGTTGCTCCATCTTGTCTTTAAGAGTAAGGGTGTATCCTAGACCGAAACAACCCTCGATGATCAACCTCTTTCAACCATTTCTGTGGGGCCTTGCAAGTTCTTACCTAGCCCCCAGCCCTGGTATGAAGCCCATATTACGCAGTATCTTGACAACAGGTGCCACTTTATCCGTTGTTTTGGTGAGGTCGATGGTGCAGATCTGTGCTTGAGCGACTATTTTGAAGCCGTTGAAGAGTCGGCTCTCTTCCCCATGCTGAATCTGTAAGACAGGAACGCCCTTGGTGTCCGTCCCTTGGGCAGTTACGAGATCGCTGTAGATGATGGTCACTTCATTACCAGATTAAAAACTTCACACACTGGTGCATGGAAGATGGGACAGCGCCCGACTGATGTAACCATAGCCGGCCGAGGAGGAGTGAGAAGGTTGCGGGGATGTCAATGACGTGGAACATCGGTCGGCAAGATCTTTGTTCCGATGGTAATATGGGCAAGGTGACTTCGCCTATCACGGCGCGGCATGTAGAGTCATAAGCTTTGATGGTTTGCTTGGATGGGCGTAAATCAACACCATGAACCCAACCACATCCATCATCCTTGAAGGCAGGATATTAATAGCAGAACCATTGTCAATGAATACACGGGGAATCTTCTTGCCATTTACTTCGCAGTGATGTATAAAGGCTCATTATGATCAACTCCGAACACTGCTTGTCTAGCTCCGAGAAAGTGATGATGTTTCCATAGTGGATATTACCAATCATGTGGGGTGACGTCCTCCGGGGTAATTAGTGGATGGTACCATGGTGGCGGCGAGGTTTTTGTTCGAGCATGAGGCGATGGGCTAGGGAGGAGGTGAGTAGGGACCATAGTTAAATATGGGCTTTGGGTTGTTTTGAGTTGAGTGAGGATAGGGTCTTCTTTGTCTAGGTCGGCTTGCTCGGGTTCCCTCCCAAAGACTTTCTTTGCACCCCTCGGGTCGGATTGGTACACTTGACCGGATCTTGTAAGGAGACAAACTTCTGCACGTAGCTCCTCCAAAGACAATGGCGAGTCATGACATGGGGGCGAAACTTCGGTCTTTTCGGCCTCCTCGAAGATTTCGGCCAAGAAAGAGGTTGAGAGGGTTTGGGACTCTCTTCCTCTAGGGATTCGACTTCACTCACTAGTTCTTCTAAAGACAACAAGTAGCAAGAAGATTCTTTATTATTAGTCATTGAAATACAACCCATCTCATCACAGTCCGCCACAACAGGCTCGGCCGGATCAGTGATCTCACTAAGTTCTACCATAAGTACATTGCTAGCTACATAATCTCTAGGGTCTTCGATGACTCCCTTGTGGATGAGCTCTTGCACGGCCTTCTTGAGTTCAAAGCATTCTTCGGTAGTGTGACCGGTGCACTTGTGGTAGTGACAAACTTCGACAAATCGCAACCAAGGCGGGAAGGTGTCCTTCTAATGGTTCGAGCATTTCTAACGTCACCAATGCCATGAAGATATCCACCATCGTGAGCCCTATCTTGTCAAAGGCATCCATGAGCTCTAGGATACTAATCTCGCATGTTTGCACCATATTCACCCCACCCCCATTGTTAGGAAGAGGGTTATTCACCACATTAGGACCCTTCGGCTTCTCAATCTTCTTGTCATGGATCAACCCTTGTACTACGCGCTTCGATTGAATACAACCATCCGTTGTGTGCCCGATGTGCTTGTGATACTTGCAGAACTTGGAGGCGTCCAAATCACTTCTTGGGTAGGCGGGTTGGTAATTTTCCAAAGGCTTGATAAGACCTCTCTTGACTAGCACGTCAAAGACTTTCCCCATAGGCATTCCAAAAATCGTCAAAGTGCTCCCTCTCTCTTTGCGGCGGAGCCCCATTCCTTGTTACGGCTTGGACATCTAACGGGACCTCTTTCTGGACCATATTCACTTGGCCGACGGCTCCTTTCCACCCCTAGGAGGCGCAGGCGCAGTAGGAGCCTTGTAGCGGAAGGAGTTGTTGTTGTTGGTCTTTGGACTTTCCTTTGGCGGCACAATCCCAGTGAACCCTGCTTCGTACCTTACTCCGGCGTCAACCATTTCCCGCAAATCAGGGAAGTAACCATTACCTATAGCTGCTTTCATCTCCGGTAGCAAGCACTTGTAGAAAATCTGTTTCTGTTCCTTCGCTTTTGGCGGGTATTGGACCTCGCACAACCGATGATTCCACCTCTTGTAAAAATCATAAATAGCCTCGCCGGGCTTTTGCATAGTGTTCTCAAGATCTGTTCGATTCACGTGCCAATCCAAGTTAGCTTGATACTTCTCACAGAAAATAGCGCTGATCTGATCCCACGTTTGCCTCTCGCTTGGTTCTAGCCCCAAGAACCAACGCAGAGCTATACCATCCAAAGTGCTATGAAATACGCGAGCCATTTGTTCGTTGGTGCAGTCACGAGCCCTCATGGCCAACACATAACTATCCAAATGAGTCTTAGGACACGAGTCACCATGAAACATTGCCACCTTAGGCATCTTGAAATCCTTGGGAGAGCCCCTACTTGGCTAGGGTTGATTGTCTTGGTAGTCGGTGCACTTTGCTTATCCACGGTCTCGATCAACTTTCGCATTTGCTCTTGCATGGCCATAACCACAGGGTGATTGGAGATGTCGGGGATAGTTTCTGACAGAATGACGGGAGGAGTAGTGGAAGCAGTAGCAGCGGCCATCCCAATACTCAGAGGCAACGAGGGTGCGGGTAGTTTGCTAGCGGAGAGGTAGCCACCAAGCAGTTCAGGGGAAGGTTCATAGACAACCTTGTTCTTGCTCATGGTAGTGAAACCTTGTTGGGTGTATAGAGAAGGAGGTGGAACATTGCGGTAGCTTGGGAATGGGAAGGCAGTAGCATTGGTGTTGGGGGGACAGTTGGTATTGACCTCTTCATCCTCGACATAAATGAAATTCTCTCCATCGGGCACCAGTTTAGTCCCTTTTTGTTGAATGTGACCCTTCAACTGTTGGTTCTGATCTTCCAACATCTTGTTGCTTTCCTCGAGATTCCTGATCTTGGCTTCGAGACCGGCGAGGAAGTTCTGGAGGCTTGGGGAATACCATTGAGAGTAGCCTCGGTGTTGAGCTCGGCGGCACTGGCAGGAGGAGCAGAGGCTGAAGCTGAAGCGGGAGTTGACATTGCTGATGACGAGACTGAGAACGTGGACGGAGTAGAAGCTTCACGTTGTAGTCGACCACCCGAACGGATCCAAACTCGCTTTGCTGAAAGGTTGAAGGGCAATGGAGCTTTAGGAGAGGGGGAAGGCTCATGCAAAGTATATTTTAATTTACAAAAACATACATTATTTACATCCTAATTGGTTGGAAGGGGTACCCTTTTTCGTAACTAGTTAGAAGACTACGATCAGTGGAGGCCATCATTACGTCTATAGACCCTCGTTTTTCACCTGCATTGCACACCCCCAAACGGACAATTTGGGCGAGGGTCCTATAGGGCAAGTGGCTTCCACCAACCATCGGATCCTACGACTAACCCTTCCTTAAAGGCATTTAACGTGACGTTTATGTTACATCCTACGCAAGTTAATGATGAGCGGAGATCTTGACAATAAAACACTCATCTCACCATGGCACGTCCCTTGTAGGGAAATCACTTTTTTGTGCACTTTCTCTCAAAGATCTCGATTCATTATTGACTTGGGGATGACTCGACATAGACAGCACGTTAATTGACTATTAAGAAAAAGCTAGCCAAACCAACCGGTCAAACCTAGGTGTGATACCTATACTAGTGTGGGTTGACACGGGTTAGGTAAAAGGTTCCCACCGTATACGGTGAGTGGAATAGACGAGTGACTCGAAAAGAGTGCGGCAGTAGCACACAAATTCTGCACATCGAATACTCCGGGTAATGGGGACCTGTGCAGTCCTGACACGGACTGTGGTAGTGTGTGGCAAGAAACCAATTCTTTTTAAGGAGAAAAGAGAGAAGCTTTTGATGTTAGGATGATGCAATGCAATGCATGAGAGAGGGAGAGAGAGCCATGTACAAGGGAGCATAGCAGAGTTTTGTTTGACCCTAATACTAAAGCGAAGATAACAAGGGTACAAGGATACAAGGTATATACAAAGTACAAGTATCAACAAAGTACAAGTATTAACATTGCGGGGTGCATGGGTGCATGTGTAAACGTGGCAAGTATGTGAGGTGCATGTATAAACATGGCAAGTGTGTGCATGCGTAAACATGGCAAGTGTGTGCATGCGTAAACATGGCAAGTGTGTGCATGGGTAAACATGGCAGGTGTGTGCATGTGTAAACATGGCAGGTGTGTGCATGTGTAAACATGGCAAGTGTGTGCATGTGTAAACATGACAGGTGTGTGCATGTATAAACATGGTAGGTGTGTGCATGTGTAAACATGGCAGATGTGTGCATGTGTAAACATGGCAAGTGTGTGCATGTGTAAACATGGCAAGCATCATGATGTGACGAAAGTTAGACCCACTAAGTTTGAAAAAGTTTCAAAGCAGTCCCCAGCAGAGTCGCCACTGTGAATACCCCTTTCCGATGAAGCGACGCATGGGAAGTATCTTGTGATTATTTTTATTTACAAAGGGAATATTCTTAATGACATTAAAATTATGAGAGTCGCCACGCCGTTTTAATTAAAGCCAAAACATTGAAAAAAGCATGTTTAATGGGTTCGGGGGTCAATTACAACAAGAGAAGAATATTGGACGTTATCACTCCTATTGCCCGAATTGATCGGTCTTTCTATCATGATGAATGTGTTAGTAGTGTGTTAGTGATTTAGACCGGATCCGAAGATTGCCTACGTTCCTCTCAATGTGAGAAGCTCAGGTCAGCGTAGTTCGCAGAGAATTAGAATAGGCAGAAGAATCGGGATCATGCATAATGAGGGGGGAATTACCTAAAGATTAGGGTTTAGAAATAGTTCCTAGATCATCCTCGGGTTGATGAACCCTCGATCATCATCGGCTATGAAATAACATGTAATTATGAAGATCGCAACCCTAAATATAGCATAAATTAGGTTTTAATCTATGAACACGAAGAATATGCGAAGAACATATATGAACATATGAATAAACATGCAAAGCATATGAAGAAACTATGAATAAACATGTACGAACATGAATATAAAAGATCTACATTAAAAATAATGCAAGAATATGAAGAAAAAGTTAGAAAACTTACCTATGTTGGCAAGAAATAAACCTTGGATCTTCTTGAGTGTTTGAATGTTAATTAGAGAGAAAAATAGTGTTTAAGAACTCCAAAATTTGTACTTAGAGCTCTCAAAATCGGACCCTTAAACCAATAGCATGGAGTGATTTATATAGTAAACTGATGGGAGGATCTGATGGTCCAGATCATCCAGCGCAAGGTTGGCCGCCTGGCCATTGTTGAAGCCGGTGACAATAGTGGCCGCGTGGCCAAGATCAACGCGGAGCAAGGTTGGCCGCGTGGCCAAGTCTGCAGGCTGACTTGATTCTTAAGCTAGGGTTTCTGCATGGTTTTAAGGAAACTAGTTGCTACCTAATTTGATAGATTTTGCCATAAATGAGATATTTTGGGAATCCGGGACAAGTCTTTGCAAGGTTTCTAATTCCTATAAAGTCCTTGTATTTTTGGGAAAGTCCTAATAAACTCATTTTCAGGTCGGGTACTAACAACTACATAACCCACGACCACGAGAGGAGGTTGAGCTCGAGCACCCCCGGCCCCTCGATCCAATGTGTTTGTGCGTCACCTTAGCAAAGTAAAAAAATAAGGGAGACGTATGGGTGACGGAATTCAACTACTGCAAACATCAAATGAAATGGACACATGACCAAGGGTATGGAGATTATAATAAGCATTTGAAAAACAAACATCCTACCGAGTTTGGGTTAATAACGACTCAAAGTCAACTTCAAGGATTCACGGCTTCGTTGCAAAACATAGGTACATGTTCTTCTCAATCTCTATTTCATAGAAAATAGATCTTTATGTTGTGTTCTCAAAAGTTATAACTTGTAATCTCCTCATATAATATAAGATCTACATTAGAAATCCAAGACTAACCATCTTGGTAGAGGACGTGTTTTTATTTATTACACTTTACTTTCAAATCTACTACTTATCTCACTCTTTACTTGTTTATTTATTATAGATTGATTGAATTAGTTTAGGTAGTGTTTGTTTGGAAATTGCCTTAAAACTTTTAACTGACACTTTGAGCCAAACTTAGTGTGTGCGCCCCTTTTATTTTTTGCGCCTTATAAACTAAATTCCGTTGTGCATTTCACTCTTTCATTTAGGCGCATTTCATAACGCTTAAAGGACTTGGTGCAAATTTTCCATTGATCATTTCAAGGGTTGGAGAAAAATTTCAAAACAACTATTCACCCACCCTCTAGCTTTTTTTCATACCTTTGTTGCCCTTGGGATCAATAACTACAACATCTTTCTTGAAAATGATCACCTTCTTCCAAATGTTTCTCATATATATGTTCAAAATGCATGTTTATAAAAAGTACCATGCACTTTATGGTGATTAAACTACGGTGCCACCGGCTATTCAAGTTGACCCGATGTGGGTTACATAACTGGTTTCTACGTGAATAGAAAACGTCCTCGAGGAGGGAGCTCTTTACAAACCTCTTTTGTAGAATTTGATACATACTTAACGACATAATTTGTGTATGAAGATAATTCAAGGGAGTTTGATATTTTATGTTTGTGGGCGAGAAGAGCAACTCAATTTCCTATTATTTCTATGAGTGCAAAAAAGGTATTAGCGGCCCCGCATCAACGGTTTTCGTCGAGAGTGCCTTTAGCATTGATGTAAATATTTGGGATGATCATCGTACAAATTTGACTTGTAAAAATTTGAAAAATCAAACTTTGATAAATGATTGGGTCAAAGCGGAAAAAAAAAGAACAAGAACTCAAGGTTTCTTCTTACGAATATTTTTTTTACGATTCAACGGGAAGCAATTGATCAAGGTAAGTTAAATGTAATATTTAGTATTTATTTTGTATTTGTAGTATAGTTTACTTTTATTTAAATTAGACTAGAACTTAGATAAATGTTGTAATTTAGAGGTAAAAACTCATTTTGTCTACCTTGAATTATAAAAGAGAAAGACTTGGTTATAATCCCCCTCACTGTAATTTTTTTAATTACATTAATAAAATCATAAGAGTACCGTCCTTTTTTTTTTTCTAAAAATATTGTTAGATTTTTTTATTGTATGCTTAATAATAAATTAACCAATTTTTTTAAAACCTAACTTAATTGTTAATTTTCTAACTGATTTGGCTATTTTTTTTTTTGAATTAGTTAGTTTTTCAACTGTTTTAGCTCGGATCAGTTAGTTTTCTAATGAGTTTGGACTAAACTGCAAAAAAGAAACGATAACCAGTGAAGAACCGGCTGGAACCACCAGAACCGGAACCAGCAGATAGAACCGAAAACCGGTAATCGGTAACTGGATTGGGACGGATAGTATACGGTTCCGGTTTTCCGGGTAACCGGGAACTGTCGGTTCGGAACCGGAAACTGGGAACCGAAACCGCTAGTTCAAAGGGAAGAAGGCTTCACCAAACCTCGGGAAAATTTGTTAGGAGATTGAGAAATAAACTCAATCTCCAAATCACATAAAGAATATTTAGTTACCTAGTCAACTTAGAATAGTTACCTAGTTAGGAGTATTTCTAATTAGGAAATAGATATGTTATTAGAATTAGGAAATCTCTTTGAATCCTTATGGAATTATGACTCATATGTTTTGAGTATAAATATGAGTTCCCTAGCTTTGTAAACTTTGAGACAGAATAACATAGAATATTATTTTACTCTCCATATTTTATCATGGTATCAGAGCCTCCGATTTAGGGGGCCTGATTCTTTGAGAAAATATTATCACGATTATCATCATGATCAAATCCACCCAACCAGTTGATCGAACAACTGGGCAGACAACCGGCCAAGCAACTGGCCAGACATATCTCTTCTCAACAAACTCCTCCATGAAGACCTCTGAATGCTTGATCTCTGGTGAATCGCCAGCGGTTAGGATCAGGATTTGTCTTTAAACCGAAGCATCAAATATCGATTACAAAGGTTGGCTTCATTATCCAAAAAAAAAAAAAAAAAAAAAAAAAAAACTTTTTGGTCTTTAGCAAGATTTATCTCTCCTCAAATATTTCGGCCACACCATAGTGATGGTCCGACCACCACATCAACCATATTAACATCACTCTTCCATATTTTGATTGCGTGTCGTTCACTATAAAAACGATGATTAAGTGGTAGCCAACTCTAAAAACGTGATTTAGTGGTAGCCCACTCTAAAAACGTGATTTAGTGGTAACCCACTCTAAAAACGTGATTTAGTGTCGTTCACTCTAAAAACGAAAACTGAAGAAAAAGAAGAGCAACATGTCGGCGTTGCGAGAAGAGCAACATGTTGGCGTTGCGAGAAATACAAAATATCGTCGTTGCAAATAGAGCAACATATCGAAGAAAGAAAAAAAACCGGTGTTGCAAAAGTGCAACTTGGCAGAAGAAGATGAAAATCCCAGCATGCAGCAAAATGATCAGAATGTTCGAGTTCGAGCAAATGCAACAACCACAGCAGCAAGATGTCGGCGAGATGTGTTGTCTGATGTCCTCACACCTGTCTCAACAACTGCTAGAACAATAACTGCATGTGTTTTTGAAGATTTTTTTATCTATCCGAATTTTAGTTACTTTTTGCAAGTTGAAAATCTACTTTGTAGATATTTCAACTTGAGGTGAGGGGGGGGGGGGGGGGGTGTTAGGAGATTGAGAGATATACTCAATCTCCAAATCACATAAAGAATATTTAGTTACCTAGTCAGAATAGTTACCTAGTTAGGAGTATTTTTAATTAGGAAATAGATATGTTATTAGAATTAGGAAATATCTTAGAATCCTTATGGAATTAGGACTCATATGTTTTGAGTATAAATATGAGTTCCCTAGCTTTGTAAACTTTGAGACAGAATAACACAGAATAGAGGAGGTCTCCTGTGCGACGGTTGCACCGTGCGACGGCCGATCTTCCTCTCTTTTTTTTTTCTTTTTTTTTTTTTTTTTCCTGCTGAGATTTTGTTTTCCACCCCCAACCTTTTTTTCCTCCCAACAAAAGTAACACTTATTATAACAAAATGTAACATTTTTTTCTTTTCAAATGTAACACTTCTTTTTTCTCTTCAAAATGTACCACAATTTTGCTGCAATAGATTAAAGATAACATAAAGATTGACAACTAAACTAATGTCACACTTTTTATAAAGGAATGTAACACTCTTTTTTTTCAAATGTAATTTTTTTTACAAAATTAATATAAGATTAACAAACTAAACTAATTTTACATTTTATATAAAAAATGAATGTTACATTTTTTTCTCAATTGTAACAGTTTATATTCTTAAATGTAACATTATATCTGAAATGTAACAATTTTTTATTGAGAAAGTAACAATTGAAATGCAAACCCGATTATATATAGGATAATGATATGTATAGTGAAAACTCAAAGGGAAAACTCATAGTGAAACACTGTAATCCGTTGGATTGTAATAAATGTTTGTGAGTCTCACTAATAAAAAACTCATCCAACGGTTTAAAGTGTTTCACTATGAGTTTTCCCTCTGAGTTTTTCCTATGTGTATCATTGTCCATATATATATATTAATTTTTACTTTTTTTTAAGAAGAAAAGTAACATTTACTAAATAAAAATGTTACATTCATCTATATAAAAAATTATAATCATATATTCACTTTGTTACACTTCAAATATTACTTTTTTTAACCACAAAAACTATCAAACAATTTAAATTTTCTTGTAAAATTGCTGTTACATTTGACTGTGAAAAGTGTTACTTTTTGAAAATGAAACGGTTACTTTTATCAGAACAGAGTGTTACATCTTAGCTGATGAGCAGCTCAAACTTTTTGTGTGTAAAAAAATATGTTTTTTTTTCCTTTTAAAATCAAACCATATCATGACCTATGTAGTTTTATTCGAGACAAACACAACGGTATTTTTTTTTCTTAGTTATAAATCTCAAGATATAACATTTTAAAGTTATTGGTTTTTTTTTTAAAGGAAGACACGTGTCACGATCTGGGAAGTGGGAGGGCTGTATCCAACGGTCGGATGTAGTGGAGCAGGAGTGCGCGAGAAGCAACGGAACAATTTCTGGGTTGCCGCACCGTGCAACGGTCGCACCCAAGACTTTGTCGACAGAATATTATTTTACTCTCCATATTTTATCAAAATTATATGTTATTGCCATGTTTTACTTGATAAAAATTGCTTTCGTATGTCAAATAAAAGTGCTACAGGTTTATATCCTGGTCCTTGCCAGCGTTGTTCATATGCTACTCCTTCCTCCTGTCAGGCTAGGTTCACTCATTGCTATCTCTATTTGGGCCCATATCCCTTCGCCCCTTGCATCCAACCTTCGGGCCCACAATTAAATTCAGTCGTCCTTCCTTGCATCCGACTTACAAGAATGAAAAAATAGCCTTTGCTCCGTCCCGTCCATAAATAAAGAGCAAACCATTTACTCATTCAATAAAATCAGTCTCATAGGGGAGACCGTCTTACATAAATTTTTGTAAGCCAAGCATTACTTAACAATAAAGACATGAAAAAAATGAGATAAATTAAAGCTGGAGGACCAAATGTAAACGCGTGATTTTAATACAATGCTAGCTGTTATATTTAGACTTAAACAAAAGTATGTCATGTTGGCATGATTCGGAATCTTCCCTTATTAAAAATTCTCTCATCGTACTGTTTATAATATTGCATAAAATAATTGTCTTGTTATAATTAACATGTACTATATGTTAGAATGGCACAGGCACACGGCACATAAGGTTTGGAGAAATTTCCCCTTGATAATTTATTCACAGTGATTGTTTACATTATATACAACTCATCCTACCAATTAAGTATGGTAAACTAGGACTCTATATGTGACTCAATATTTACAATGTTTTATCACACTATCCCTAAGATATGTGATTGATACTTAGCCATATATACACAAATAATATCTCGGTGTGACTACCCCGAGATATTGTCTAATACCCCCCCTCAAGCAAGACGGCCGTAAGGAAGACGCAACTTGACTGAAAGAGCATGAAAGCGTGGTTTAGGCAAACCTTTAGTGAACACGTCAGCAAGTTGATCATCCGTAGAAACATAATGGAGTGTTAAAAAACCACGGGTGACCAACTCACGAATGAAACTCGATGTGCCGAGTGCGACCATGAAAAACAGGATTTCGTGCCATATGGAGGGCAGAGAGATTGTCGCAAAACAGAGACGGAGGAGAGAACGGGAGCTGCAGTTCGCGGAATAAATATGAAAACCATCGAAGTTCGGCGGTGGTTGTAGCGAGAGCCCGGTATTCAGCTTCACTACTGGAACGAGAAACCGTAGACTGTTTCTTAGCCATCCATGAGACAATGTTGGGTCCAATGAAGATATAAGCACCTGTCGTGGAGCGGCGGTCGTCTAGGTCACCCGCCCAATCAGCATCCGAATATGCTCGAAGAGAGAGATTCGTGGACTTATGGAAAGTAAGGCCAAGATCGAGTGTGCCATTGACGAATCGGAGAATACGCTTGGCAGCGATCAAGTGAGTGTGGTTGGTGCATGAATTGACACACTTGATTAACCGAAAAAGCAATGTCCGGTCGAGTTAGAGTAAGGTGCTGCAGGCCTCCGACTAAACTGCGATAGGTGGTAGGATCGGGAAGTAGCTCACCATCAAGGCTAGACAAACGGGAGCTAGGGATAGTAGGGGTAGAGGACGGCTTGCAGTCGGTCATGTTGAAACGGGCAAGTAAATCACGGGCATACCTAGCTTGACCGAGACACAGGGTATCGGAAGTACGAGTGGCTTCAAGACCCAGAAAGTAACTCAAATTTCCCAACCGACGACTGTCAAAAGTACCACAAATATCATTAATGATGGTGGCAATAGCAGAAGAGGATGACCCCGTGATGATGATATCGTCAACATACACGAGAATAAGTGTAGTGGATTCGGAGGAGTGTCGGATAAAGAGAGATGAATCAGATCGACTGTTGAAGAAGCTACAATGAAGAAGGAAGTCATGAAGCTGCTGAAACCAAGCACGGGGGACTGTTTCAGACCATATAAAGCTTTGTGCAACTTGCAAACATGAGTTGGATTTGTGGGATGAACAAATCCGAGGGGTTGTTTCATGTACACTTCCACATTCAAAAATCCATTCAGAAACGCATTATGCACGTCAAGTTGCTGAATACCCAGTCACGAGAGTGAGCAACTGATAATACTGTGCGAATGGTGGATGGCTTAACTACATGGTTAAATGTCTCATCATAGTCAAGCCCTGCTTGTTGTGTAAAGCCTTGAGCGACCAGGCGATCCTTGTGACGGTCAAGAGAACCATCAGCCTTTCGCTTGACTTTAAAAATCCACCGACATCCTACAACATTCATATCGGGTTGACACGGAACAAGAGACCAAGTCTTGTTTTTGTGTAGAGCTGTGATTTCCTCAGTCATGGCAGTCTGCCAATGAGAATATTGAGATGCCTGTTTGAATGTACGTGGCTCATGGAAGGGATCATTATGTGTAGCAGCAAGACCATACTCAATGGAAATCGGAGAAGTAGCATCATATAAGTCGGCCATACCTCGATATTGAAGAGGAGGAGTGGAGGATGCAGGGGTAGAATGCGAGGAAGTGTCAGGGGAATTTCCAAAAACAGTAGGGGCGGCGTTGGAATTCTGAGGAGACTGAGGGGTGGCCGGTGATGCCTCACCAAACTGCAAGGGTGGCACTGGTCTGATGGGCTTGGTCCGGTCTGGTGGGAGATGGCCCAGAATGTGATGGGACAAGTGAAGAAGAGGCTTGACGAGGAGAAGCTGGAGATGAATGTGCCGACAAATACTATGGAGCAGGTGTGGAACTGGGCCTGGCAGCTGGAAAGGACCCAATTGGAGAAGAGAATGGGACAGATGAAGATGGGCCGTTGGGTGTTGGGCCAACAGAAGTGGGCAGACGAGTGACATGGGGCATATGCGGCATGTGCCCAGTGCTTGCATCTTGGGTACCTGTTGAGAATTCAGTTGTATTGCTACTGGGCCAAGGAAAAGAACTCTCATCAAATACCACATGACGAGAAATATATAATTTGCCATTTGATAAATCCATGCAACGGTACCCTTTACGAGAATTATCATAACCAAGAAAAATGCAATGCGTTAATTTTGGCATTAATTTATGAGCATTGGTAGGCACAAGATACGGAAAACAAGAACATCCGAAGATCTTAAGGAAGCGATAATCGGGTTTTCATTGCCGTAATTTCTGAAAAGGGGACACATACTGATGTTGACGCATGGGAAGTCGATTTATTAGGCATACAGCAGTGTTAAAAGCCTCTATCCAGAATTTGAAAGGAAGTTTGGCTTTACCCATAAGACAGAGACCCATTTCGACTATGCGACGGTGTTTTCGCTCGACTACACCATTTTGCCGAGGAGTATAAGGACAGGTGATTTGATGTTTTATGCCAACATTTGTGAGAAAAGAAGTAAATGCCCGGCTAGTAAATTCACCCCCCATCAGTTTGGATGGTTTTAACAGTATGGATAGCCGAGATGCGGCGAGACAGTTGATTTTCAATTTGAGTTTTGAATGTGCTAAAAATCTGAGTCACATTAGATTTATGAGTCATGGGAAATAACCACACAAAACGGGAGAAATCATCCACAATAGACAAATAATATCGAAAACCATTCATAGAAGCAACGGGGGAAGGACCCCAGACATCTAAATGTAGCATATCAAGAGGATTCAATGCATTAAATGTTCGAGAAGAAAAAGACAGCTTGCTAGACTTTCCTAAGGGACACCAGTGACAACATTGTTGTTTACTAATTTTATTGTTTAAAGGTAAACTAAATTTCTGACACAAAACTTTATGAACGGGGATAGATGGATGACCCAAGCGGTCATGCCAAGTTGCTTGACTCGATCGTTCTCGAAGAAGGGCAACGGGGCTATGCAATGACTTGGAATTAAACGAGAGCTTGTAAAGGCCGCCGGAGTTACTGCCAGAAAGAAGAATCTCCTTCGTCCGATTGTCCTTGACACGAAAACCAAAAGAGTCAAGTTCAAAGAAGCAATTATTATCTTTAGAAAATTGGCGAATAGATAATAAAGGCTTATGAATGTTAGGGACGTACAAGATATTTCGAAAAGAGAAAGAACGATTATTTGCCATAACTTGAGAATTACGAATCTAATAATATTTAATTTAGAACCATTACCAAACGTAACTGCATCTTTACTGAGTATGGGTAAGACCCAGAGAAAAAAGAAGATGGATCCGCAGTCATGTGATTTGTGGCGCCAGAGTCAAGAATCACCGGTTCCGAGGGAAGAAGTCCACGCCCATTTAGGGATGGCAACGGGGCGGGTTCGGGGCGGGTTTCTCCAAAACCGAACCCGACCCTAACCTCAAACAGAGTGACCCGAACCCGACCCGAAGTCAATGAAACCCGACCCGACCCGACCCGACCCGAGTGGCATAAAATCTAATTTTCCCATCCCATATTTGATTTTGCCTAATTTATGTTTAAGCTTAATTTGAATGAGTTATACAAATTAGTCTTAACTCATCAAAACCTCACTCACAAACAACTATAAAAATAAATTTAACAACACTTAATTTGACTTAGAAGGTCCTATATGAAAATAAAAATATATCACTTATACACTCGGGTCGGGGCGGGGCGGGTCAGATTGTAATACCGAACCCGACCCGAACCCGTGCGGGTTTTAAAAACTGTGATCCTAACCCTACTTTTTCGGGGCGATCGCCCTCGGGTTCGGATCGGGTTCGGGCGAATTGCCATCCCTACGCCCATTAGAGCAACCCGAGCCACCATGGTTTGAACCATTACCCCGGCCTCTGTGATATCCTGTACCACGGTTAAAACCTCCATTGCCCCCAGAATTGTTCCATGGTTGACGCCACTGTCCCTGAGCATGACCCCCATTACCGCGATTTCCACCAGAACGATTGCGCTGATTTTGACGGTGACCACGATTGTCATTGCGCCATCCCTGTTACCAGAGAACACAGGTGTAGAATTAGGTGTCAATTCTCGCTTTTCAGCGGCTAGAGCAGTAGCAGACGGAGTGGGAGTAGCGAATTTGAGAAGCAACATTTCCTCTTTCAGCAATAAATCTGTAATAGTGTCGAAGGTAAATGGATTTTGAGCATGAATTGTAGCAACTGCAGTTAAGAATTCCTTGTATTCTTGACCTAAACCACCCAATACACGCTGAATAACCACTGATTCATCAATGGGGGCACCGGCAGCAGTGAGAGAGTCAGAGATGGAAGACGCTCGAAGAAGATAATCGGAGATGGAGGTTTCTGGGGCTTTCTTCAAATCGTGCAATTTCTCCTTAAGATTATCGATTTGGAGAGCCGAGGTAGCCCCAAAACGTTTGGATAAAGCCGCCCACGCAGCAGGGCAGTGTCACACGAATTAAGATACGGAAGAACAGGGGGTGTTACCGTACCCTTAATCCATCCACAGACAAGGTCAGTGCCCTTTACCCATAGAGCATGTTTGGGATTGTCAGAGCCATCATCTAGTTTGGCTGGAGGTTGGTGAGGGTTGATGATGTAGAGGAGGTCATGGGTACGGAGGAGTGTTTTGAAAAGGTTTGCCCAATTTATATAGTTTTCCTTAGTGAGGAAAGTTTGGCCCATGATGGTAGTTGGGTTATAGAAGACAGGGAGAGATGAGGAAGACATTAAACTTCTTAGGGAGGAAGAGGCTGAATCAGAATTGGTGGTTATGGGTGGCTGTGGGCGGCGGGTCAAGGAAGAAGAAAAGAAGCGCTGAAGAATAAGAGAGGCGCTGGATCTAGGGTTTTAGGCTGATACCATGTTAGAATGGCACATGTACATCACACATAAGGTTTGGAGAATTTTTCCCTTGATAATTTATTCACAGTGATTGTTTACATTATATACAACTCATCCTACCAACTAAGTATGGTAAACTAGGACTCTATATGTGACTCAATATTTACAATGTTTTATCACACTATCCCTAAGATATGTGATTGATACGTAGCCATATATACACAAATAATATCTCGGTGTGACTACCCCGAGATATTGTCTAATACTATAAACTCCATTTTTGTAAAAGTTTGTGTGCTAACTACTTTTAATTAATACTATTATACTAGCATGTTTGACATGTTTTTAGTTCGTTTACCTTGTACTAAGAAAGCCAAGAGGTATAAAAATCCTCTACATGAGCGATTGGAAATCACAAAAATATATAAACACACTCAAAAGTAGCAAGCATCAGAAATAATGGCAACACATCTCTTTCTCTCTGTTAGTCTACCCATTCCAACAAAAATTTCTCCCCATAAATCCATAAATGTAGCCCACAAGCCAGTTCGTTTTGCTACCATTAAATCCCATCTTTCCGACTCCCCAATCGCCCAGTCCCATGTTTCAGGTTCCCCGTCTCTTAGGAGATCCGCAGACTATAGCTACAAGCCTAGCATTTGGGATATCACTTACCTGCAATCTCTCAATAGTGACTTAAAGGTGCGTATTTATCACGATCCAAATGATTTTTGATGTTATACTAATTTTGATTTTTCTAGCATTTGGATTTTTTTTTTTATTATTACAAATGGATACGTTGCGTTGCGGTAGTAACATGAGTGATGATTTTAGGTTGAGAAATATAAAAGGCGGGCAGAGAAGTTGAAGGAAGATGTGAAGATGGTATTTGAAAATTTTGTTGAGACAGATGATCGGATATCACACTGCTTGAACAGCACACCACTCCATCGTACATTTTGATCTTTATCGCTCCAACACATTTGACAGCACAGTACCTATTAGGTAACAACAACGAACCAATCTTCCTTTCTTGGAACATATCAAAATACTTCCTATTAGAGCAAACATGGTAACATTACCTTGAATCTAATATCCATTTACTTTGAGAAGAAATGTCAATGTTGGAGACTATGAGAACATCTCCATCATCAAATAAAACTACCAAAGAACCATCGTCATACATTGTCCTTCTTTTTCCCAATTCGGATAATTTTTCTTAATGTCACCTTTTAGTCCACACTTGTAGAACCATTTTTACCATCCTTAGATTTATCCCACTACCACAACTAAATCCATTGACCTCTATCCTTCCTCGTTGATTCGTTCTATGAGAATCCAAAACTGATCCTTGGTTATCTCTACCATTTAGTCGCTTCCTTTAGTCATTATATATATGTGTTGACTCCACTTTCTCCATTGTTACTGTATCATTACCATACATAATTGTTGTGACAAAATTATCATACGAATCTGGAAGTGAGGTAAGAAGCAACATAGCCTTGTCTTCTTCCTAAACATCTCATAAACTTTCCCAAGTTGATCAAGGAGTTCATTGAACACATTCACATAATCCATAAGATTCCCATCTTCTCCCATCTTCATCCGATATATCTCCCGCTTCAGATTTAACTTCGTGGTCAAACTTTCACTTCGATATAACTAAGTTCCACAATTGTGGTGCAGAATCTTCATATATAATATTACTAATAATATTACTTGCACATCTTTCCCCCATGTCCTCTCAATCGTCATCCGACATATTTTCCGGCTTCCCATCCGCTCCTCTTAATGCTCTTGCAAGACCATGTTGAACTAGAATATCCTTTACCCTTCTTAGACGAAGAGTAAAACTCCCTGCCCCATCAAACCTTTAAACTCTAAATCCTCTAAGCTCAGATGCCACTTGTTGGGAAAGTGGTGAAGTGAAATCAAAATAACACTAGCACTTTTCGAAGTTAAACGATGGCGACCCAGAAATTAAATGATGCCAAAGTAACATTAAATGAAGCCAAAGTAACATTAAAGAAACAAAAATATTTGCGTGGTTTGGCGAATCCCGCCTACGACCACGGAGTAAACCAATTTCACTAATTGAGAGAAATTACACCGTACAAACATAACACTCGTGTTTGTACTCAACCCGAACTACACCCCCCATTCTCAACATATCCTAGTGAAATCCTCTCACTCCTTTATCACTTTCTACCCCCCAAATTTGGAGTATCTTGCGTTTACCCACAATCTAGAATTGTCTGTTGTTTGTGGTTTTCTCCATGCTATCAACAATGAACTCATTCTACCTTTTATACTTAAGAATTGATCATCCACATATCACAAGAAACTATATTAAATTGGTAACATACATGTTTATCCACACATACATTTATCCTTTCATACATGCATCACCAAGTACAAATGCACCAACATCCTTGGTACATGTATTGATAAAACCAATGCAAGTCCATCTCTCTTTGATTCTCATTATGAGGAGCATTTAAAAAAAAATAAAAAATATTAACCTAGATTTCATTTTTTCTGTCTATCCTTAATATTTTTATCTCACGTACACCATAACCCCTTCGGTATATTTTAACATTCAGTCATATATGTCCCATTGTCATCTCACCAATAAAAATTTTAAACTAGAATTAACTTTTTTTTTTGTCAATCCTGAATGTTTTTAATCTCACTTACACCATAACCCAAAACCAAAACCAACCCCATCTCAATATCTTGATGATGGTACTAAAAAACCCTTTGCATTGAGCTTTATCCTTATGCTTCCGGTCTGCTAGCTAGTAGGATGGATTAAAGCAAAAGACACTATGGATGATCTGCCACATTTTAACATATGTCAAATTGCTTTCGAAGGTTGGGAATTATGGCCAAACGCTTCGAGGTTGCCTTTTAAATTCAGATACAGAAACTGAAATGTCAAACTCAAGTCAGACATGTCAATCAATGCACACCTTCCTCGAGCAAAAAAATTGGCATCTCAATTGGCCAAAGTGAGGGAAGCTGTATCAGACACATAATGTAACGACCCCAAAAACCCGACACTATTTTAAAAATAAATTGGGCTAGTATGTGTATTTTGTGTTGCCTATTATTTCATGCTTAGCATTATTTGTTGATTATTTGTGTTAGTTTTAATTTATTAGAGTAGTATCATTTAGGAGGTAAATGGTTAAAAGTGAAACTTTAAGGGCCTTGAAGAAAGTTATAGTTTAGGGGTTTAGTTGTTTATAATGGATCTAGGAGGGGCCTAGGTGAAACTTGAAAAATATCAAATTCATTCTTATCACTACCCATCTCTCTCTCTGCGTATACTATACACACACACACACACACACACTAAAATTGCTACTTTCCCAAATTTCCCTCTCTGTGTCCAAGGAAGAAGAAGGTGAGCTCTTACAATTTGATTTTCTTTCTTTTTAATTACTCCTCTATTTTAAAATCTAATTACATCAAAATGTTCAGGGTGTTGAGTAGACCGTTTATAGCCGATTAGAAAATAGTTTCATCTATACTTTCCCGGTAATAGGTAAGTTACTATTCCCCCTTTTATATTTAAAATGTTCATATATGTTATATGTGATACTTGACATGGAAATTGTGGCTTTGTGATGAGTGTTGAAGTAAGTATATGTTATGGGTTGTGTTGAAGATGTTATTTTGGTATGGTAAAAGTCCAGGACTTGTCTCAATCTGGTAAGATAGAAGTGTGTTAGTACTTTTGGGACGGTGAAACAGAGGGAGTATAATTTATTTAGGTTTTGGCCTGTGAGGTGTGGTGGTCGGCCGCACATCTTTCTGGCTGGTTTTGGTCTTGGTCAGGCTGGTTTTGGGCGGCCGCACAGGTGGGTGTGGGTGACCGCCCAGGATGCTGAAAAGATGAGATGGTCCATTTTAGTTGATTTAGAGTTCAATCTTGGTCTAGGTCTTAGGTGATATCCTAGGATACCTAGAGGGTTATTCTGGAACACCAAAGTGGTAGAAATGGGTCCGTTGTGATCAAGTTTGGAATGATGTAACCGTTTAGGTTCATTTTAGTGTTGTACATCTTTATGATGCTTTCGTGGGGTTTCCTCCTTTGAAATCCCTTGTGTGAGAAATGTGTTTAACGTACTTGGTTGTTGAGCTCTTTATGGGCAGTTTATCATCTTTGTGATGTACCTAGTATGGTTCCCTATTTTGGAATCATACACCGATTGTGCAATAGTTAAAAATGGTCCAGCTGGTCTTATTTGGTTGAGTCGGGCAGTGATGAATATTATAATGGCACACGAGTTAAGTTCAGTATAATGTTCGTCACTGGTAACCAACCTTTTCCCCTTCCTGATTGTGTGGTTGGGATGAGCTAGCTCCCTTGTGTGAGTATTATAGCTTCACGTTTTAGGGTTATGACTTTGTGTCATTTTCCCACCGTTGTTACTATGGTTGTTTGGTTCCGGAACCCCTCCTTCAGCTCTTTGATGCTGCTCGGTTGATACTGCTCAGAATATTATATCCTTTTGGGAGAACCTTGGCTAAGTATCCTTTGTAACGTGTTTATTTCAGTCTAATGTGCTGTGTGATGAGTTGGTCGTTATTTTCAACCGGTATGGGACGGTTGGCGATAGGGAGCCTCTCATGTTATGTGCTATGTGATTTCTTATCATGAATGTTCATTTGAAGTTATCTTATATAACATGCCATGTAGTTGCATATTAGTAACTTACTGAGATTTATCTCACCCCGCTCCTTGTTTAATTGTTTTCCTTAGATAAGGGCGAGCCAGGGACTAGGACACATTGAGCTTGGGGAGGACGTCGAGTTGGTAAGCCATTTTGGGAAGGAGTTGTTTTGGGTTGCATTATGTAAATGTAACCTATGGGTAGTATACCCGAAACTTTGTAGTATGTCACTATTTTGGTAAACTTTTAGTGATTGTAAATATTGTAAATCAAGAGTGTAGACTTATGAGTCATTGTATAAACTTTGTATATGGTTTGTAAGTATAATGTTTGGAAGTTTTAAAGTGTATCAAGTTTTGGTATAATGAATATTTAAGAAAGGACATTTCGAAATTAAAATGTGATTAATGACGTCTTCCGTGCGTGTCCCGGTCGTGGGGGCTAAGTAAGACTCCGGATCAGGGCGCGATACATAACTTCATCATTCCATTCTTGGGGGAATCGGTCCATCTATAAATAGTTCATCACCATCCAAAATGTCAGGCCCGCTACTTCTTTTGATGATCTTTAGAGATCTTCTTCTTGAAGAAGAATACCTTCAGTAGAAATTCTCCTCAATGAACTTGCATCTTACTACCACTCTCACTACCTGAAAAGTGTTAGGTCCTAACAAAGTGTTTTGATTAAGATTGATCATTTAACGGTACAAAGTTAAATAGTCTAAAGTGTCAAGAGTGAAAGTTTAAAAAGTTTCACAAAGACCCCTTAGAGTTTCTCTAGTTTTCAACAAAGATTTTCACCTCATACATGAGTCCTACAATATTCAATATTAGACTTAATGGAAAACTAATTCATATAGGTGTTGGGTTTTGATGCATCATCCGCAGCGGAATAAAACATAAGATCAAACACCCATGAGCCTGGATCCGTGCATGTTGATTAAATTAAATACATGATGAAAGAAACATACCCTTGATGATCGAATCCATGAACACGGACTTTAGATGGTAATGCAAACACCCTCTATCGGTATCCACACGTCGAACGGATATCAAGAACACCTTCTTGATCTGGATTGCTAGACCCAAGGCATGGTGAAGAAACGATTTCTTCGTAGGAATTATTCTGCTTCATTGATTATTGTATTTTGATGATCATGGATCACAAAATAAATAATCCTACCTCTCTATAATTTATTGTTTCTAAAACAATTGTTATTGATTTTCAAAATCAACATTAAAGGCTGTCAAATCCGGCTACATATATTTATATGAGGGTTTGACCTAATTCCGTTTGGGATCGGGATTCCTTGTCGTACAAGAATTCCTGACAAACTGACCAGAATCGGGGGACCAGCCGTACGGTGGTAGTCTTCAAAATTATTAGATTTTGCCTTTTTTAATCCGTTCTATTGTGTGTGACCCAATAGGATTATACTAAGTTGGCAACGAGTCCTAACCATTTAGAACCCGTAAGTCATAAGAGGACTCTAGCAAGCCATTATGACTAACCAATTAGTATAACTTTGAAAGTCCAAAGTTACCTTATAGAACATATCACAATCCCTTTGTCACGCGATATCATATTGGACATAAGTCATGGTCTATGTCAACTTATGTTGTCCAATGCTTTTTTGATCCCGAGTAGATTGATATGAGGAAATGACATTGAACACATCAATTCATTTGGGTATGGCCATACACTATCATCAATCTAACTCATCGAGTGGCCAAGCAGATATCTCTGTTGAGAGAGGGACAAATACCATCTTGACTTATCATTCTTCCCTACAAGAATCTGATTATGCCAATCGTAGCCTTTATAACCACCCGTTTAAGGGTAGCGTTTGAATACGTCAAACATAATGTTCATCATGTGGAAGACCATGATAATCTCAGGTCTAAGGATTCAAATGATATAACTATTATGAGATTTAATTATGACATTTGACCATGACATAAATCTCATAACGGGTCTATCCAGTACCTTGTTCTCCAACAAGTACCCACAAGTTTAATCCGCATCCTATGCACCATAATCATCATGTGATTATCCATTAAACTCATGCTAGCTCTTCATAAGTTCTAGGGACAATGATTATTATAATAAACATACAAAAGATATAATAATCGGGTTTGTTATCTCTATAACAATGAGGCTATTATATAACGCATAGGCTTTTCTCAAGGGCCTAGGGCATAATATCCAACAATCTCCCACTTGCACTAGGCCCAATCATTATGTATCCAATGTATCCAATGCCTATTGAGCTTAGTTATGATATCTATCATTATTTCAAGCAAGCTTATGTAAGATGATTATCCTTGTTATCATCATATGGTACTTTGCATATTTTGACATCTCCCATCTTTGATGATTTCTTGAGTAAGATAGAAACGTCTGAGTATATGTTTAGATAAGACATTAGTTCCTTGATTTGTGCAATAACAATTATTGGCACAATGAAGGTCCATTAAATTAGTGACACTAGAAACAATTTCTAGTTTACTAATGAGTCTTCTTATCCAAATAACTTTCTAGTTGCATTTGATGCTACTAGATACTCAATCTTTTGTAGAATAGTAATGGTACATTTAGAACACTTCTAACACCATTATTAAATGTAAACATGTATTTATACTGCAATTTTTATCTTTGTTGGTTTGTAAGAATGCATCTTTGTAACCATTACAAGATCATCTTATATTCCATTAAAGATCAAGAATGCATCATTTAGTTCCTTTTCAAGTACATAAGGATGTTTGTTAACTAGTGACTTTCACTAGAGTCCGATTAGTATTATCTCATCATACTCCAAGTATATGATACATACAGTCTTAGTATATTAACATGGCTTACATGATAGATCCAATTGCCGAAGCATATGGAATCCCAATAATGTACTCTTGCTTATTAGTCTTCCAATAAGACTAAATCTTGTCAAGAGTGATCCCATTAGACATTTGCAAGTAACCTCTCCAAGATTCTTTCATAGTGAACCTTTTACTATCTTGTCTATATTAGTACTTTGACTTCAACCAATCAATCTCTTAGATTTATCTCCATAAATCAGTCCAAGGATATAAGCGGCTTTATCCAAGTCTTTCATTTAGAAACTCTTTGAAAATGAATTATATGTCGACCACATATATTAGACTAGGAATAATGTTACGCTCCAATAAATTAATTGTAATCACAAATCTCATCTTTGATGAATTCAATCTCTTTGAATACTACATCAAAATGAAAATTTCACTCCAAGTAGTTTGCTTCAATCCATCTCATGGATTTCGGCAACTTGCATATTTTATTAAAATTTTATGGATCAAAACTTTTAGGTTGTATCAAACACATCCTAAAGTATGTTCCTGTTAAGGAATGTTGTTTTGACATCCATTTGTCATATTTCATATTCAAAATATGAGGTCATGACAATTAGAATTCTAATATCCTTAAGAATGACTGCATGCAACAAAGTTTTATCATAATCGATATTACGAATTAACTTTACTCAATTAGTCGTGCTTTATCAATCTGCACCTTGTGATCCATGTCCATTTTCTCCAAGAAAGCTCATTTTTTATCCTATGGTTTTTAAGCCTTAGGGTAGAACAATCAAGTTCAAAACTTGATTATGATACTCCCTCCGTCCCAGAGTAAGAGTCCTATTTTCCATTTTGGTACGTCCCAGAGTAAGAGTCCTATTCCTAAAATGACAAAGAATATTTACTATTCACCCACTCATTCTCTCTCCTATTTTACTTTTATACTCACAACACCAATCAATTCACTATTCTTTCTCACTCATTCTCTCTCGTACTTTACTTTTACACTCACAACATTTACATCACTTCCAATATTTATTAATAAGCGTGCAAATGAGGGGTAGGACTCTTACTCCGGGACGGAGGGAGTACATGGATTGCTCTTTTAGATTTTATGACTCCAAGTCATTGATCTAAATCCGGAGCGGACTTTGCATCTTGATAGGTAATAGGTCAATCATTCGCAATGATATCTTCCTAATTACTTTCTATTATGAGAAATCAATATTTCTTATTATAGATAGTATCCTATCAGTTATGCAAATATCTTGTGTATACTTGAACGAATTTCCACAACTCCTTGTGAAACTTTGTTCAACTTTTTTTTTCATCTTAGGTTCTATGTAATTTTCTGGGTCTCGAACTCTTCGAGATACATTTTACTCCCACTAGTTCTTTAGAGATAAACGATTTATCTAGAAAGTGCTATTTAGAGTAACAAACGATTTGTATTCTTTAAGGGTGTAAAATCAATATCATTAAGATATCGCATGAAAATATATTTATTAGATTTAGGTGTGAATTTTTCCAAGACAACACTTTTCTCAAAAGCATCACATCACAAATCTTTATGAAAGATAAACCAAGTTTTCTTTCATTCCATATCTCATATGGTATCAGTCGAACCTCTTTAGATGAAACTCAAATTAGTGTAAGTGCAGCTGTTTTCAGCACATGTAATCCAGAAGATTAATTAAAGATCAACTTTGACTTATCATGATGCGAAAAACAGCAGTTTGCAGACAATCTGCAGATTTCTGTAAACAGGGCCGTACGGCTCATTAATAGGCGTGCGCCTAAAAGGCCGCCGTACGAATGTTGTTTCCAGATTCTGTTTTTCTTATTCTGCAGACTTTCTGCAGAATTCTCATCAAGTCTATGGTTCAAATATTCATTACTTTCATCAGATCAGAGTACACTAATATTTTTTACCATGAGATACCGAAATCCTTTCCAAGCATTATTACTTTAATGAACTATATACATCAATATGTATTAATCCAAAAGAGTACTTTCTTTCTTTACCATTAGTAAAAGGCATCTTGATCAATTTCTAAGATTCACATATATCACATGATTCAAAATCATGTGAATTTAAAAGTCCGTCCCATGGAATTTTAGATATGTGTTTCTTATCATTTGATATAGACATCAATGCTTTAAGAATGTAACGCTTACATCTTTTGATTCAGATTTCCATTGTTTATGTTATACTCATTATTTTGTTCTTCCAAGATAAGGATATAAAGTCCCATTATATGATTAACAATACAATAAAGTGAATCATATTTAATGGAACACTTTCCTATTCGAAATAAAAAATATCCATAATCTTCTAATGAAGAAACCAAAATAAAATTTCTACTTAAAGTAGGAACATCACACCATTTGTTCAAAACAAATGTGAACCTACTAGGCAAAGACACTTCGCAAGTTCCTATGCTTAATGTTGCAACCTTTGCATCATTATTACCACACAAGTTAACCTTTACCTTCCTTAAGTAGTCTTTCTATTTCTCAAGTCTTACACATTTATATAAATGTGAGATCCATATCCGGTATCCAATACCTAAGAACTTATAAGTAGAAAGATAAATATAAATACTTGAAGTTGTAGTCCAACTACCCTTCCTATTGATCTTTTAATTCAAACTGTAATTATCCAATGGTCAATCATATTGCCATGGTAGCAATCACATCTTCAGGATTTTAGGTTTAGCCACAAATATTTCCTTTAGGTTTGACAACTCTTGTCTTACCTTTACCTTAAATCATTTTCTTTGTTAACGTTTGAGAAGGTTTCCATTTGGTATTAAGACTTAGCATTTTAAACATCAAATGTCGGTCATGAATTAATATCAAATCCGTTATTAGTTCCAAACTAACTTGATAACCAAGCCATATAAGGTAATTAATATTTTTCTCCATGTTCAAAACATGAGGACTTATTAACCTACCTTTCATTCAACACATAAATGTTAGGCTCTAATCAATCTCAAACTTTACTTGCCTTTCTTGCTTGTAGGAACGCTTCCTGCGTATTTGCTTATTACATAAGCATCCATATATTTCAGATACTTCTTAAGTTCTAAATATATGGTAGCAAGTTGTAAGACAATTGACATTTATAGAATCATCAACATGTTTCTAATATATGTATTTGTCTAACTATTAAGGCATTAGGTTTCTTAGGAATATGATTCATTAAGAATTCATAACTTCCGTTCTTGCTTTAGAACAATTCTTAAGCTCATGACTACGTCAAGGAAGTAAATCTTATTCTCTTTAAGTGGGGTCAATCGCAGTGATTATACATGATTATAGTTTAAGACATTTTACAAAATATGCAAATAAATACACACATATATTTCATACCATTATCATTTAGAGATATTTAATGTATTTCATAAATACTCCCACTAAATTATACACCTTCAAATACTATAATGTATAATATAATTTGAGTAGGCTAAGATCCATATTTCACTTAACTTTGAGTCGGATTTGACACGGCTGCTCAAAATAAGTTATTTAGGTATATAACTCCTTATCAATCACATCATATGTGACTCTTAGATCCTTTATAAGATTTTAGACATCATATGTCTAACATGTTTTAATCTCATCTGTGCCTTAGGCCCAAAAATGTTTTGATAGCATAATTAAGTCAAACCATTTTAAACGTATAGGAATCACTGTTTCCTCATCTTGCTCATACACTGATAGAATTAATGCACCTCGCTTTGGCAGAGCCCACATAAAAATACCCGGTGTACTCACAAGTGTTTTAATCATGGATTGGCACATGACTTAAGTTTTAAAAAGGTTTATTTGCTTGGATATATGCATCATATATTTAATTATGTCAAACATAATATAATATAGTCTTTGCATAATGTATGTTAACTAATCAAATTAATTAACAGAAGCAAAATCTTGTGATTCAATTATGAAGCAACATTATGGGGACGAAATCTAAATTATCTGTAAACAATTTACATATTGGATATTTCATTCGCATTCCCAGAAACAAGGCGTAAGCCTGCCATTGGTCCATGCAATGAATCAATCCAAATTTAGTTTCCTTCTTTTGCAAACAATTTGCACTTTGCTCATAGGGATAAATTTTGAAATTTTGAATCCGCAGAACATCTATAAACTGTGAGCACAAAACGTACGGTCAAAACTAAGCCAAAAGGCATCCACATTCCCGTACTAAGATCAAGAAACCAAGTAACTTCTCTATACGGTCGAAACTAAGCCAAAAGGCATCCACATTCCCGTATAGATTGGTCACTTGTTTCAAGACCTTTTCATTGTCTCTTAATCTTAAAGATTACAGCAATCCTAAACTCTTTAGAATTCTGATTTCTGCAATTCTTTTCTGGATTTTTGATTGAAAACTGTTTCAGGAAACACGGTTTCGAAAACCAGCCGTCTGAAAGCAGTTTCAGTTTCCAGATTCGAATTCTGTAAACAATTTACAGAACAATCTGGACACAAGAAAACAGAACAAGATTCTGGAAAATTAGGGCAGCGCCGTACGGCGCCTCATCAGGCATATGCCTATGATCCAGCCGTACGGTGGGGCTGTCCAATTTTTCCAGATTTCCAGAATTTCTTAAATCCGATCAATCCCAATATCGTGTTCATGCATTAATCAGATTAAACCAACACAAATTTACAGATTACAAATTTAATTAGATCTAATAAATATCATGAATAACCAATTTATAACATATACAAATTAGATCTAAATTATCAATACACATAATCCAATTATTTATTGATAATCCCAACATGCAATTATTCATATAGATCACATCAACATAATAATTACATCATCCCCATATTCATGCTCATAAATTTCATATAGGATATAAAATTCAAATCACACATTTATCTTTATCATCATGTAAAATTCATATAATCGAATTAAATAATTTAAACATGATATATTACAATAATCAACGATGAACGAGGCTCTGATACCACTGTTGGGTTTTGATGCATCATGCGCAGATGAATAAAACATAAGATCAAACACCCATGAGCCCGGATCCGTGCATGTTGATAAAATACAAGATGAAAGAAACATACCCTTGATGATTGAATCCATGAACACGGACTTTAGGTGCTAACGCAAACACCCTCTATCGGTATCCACATGTCGAACGGATATCAAGAACACCTTCTTGACCCGGATTTCTAGACCCAAGGTATGGTGAAGAAACGATTTCTTCATAGGAATTATTCTGCTTCATTGATTATTGTATTTTGGTAATCATGGATCACAAAATAAATAATCCTACCTCTCTATAATTTATTGTTTCTAAAACAATTGTTATTGATTTCCAAAATCAACATTAGAAGCTGTCAAACCCGGCTACATATATTTATATGAGGGTTTGACCTAATTCCATTTGGGATCGGGATTCCTTGTCGCACAAAAATTCCTAAAAAACTGACCAGAATCGGGGGACCAGCCGTACGGCTCTATAGGAGCCATACGGTGGTAGTCTTCAAAATTATTAGATTTTGCCTTTTTTAATCCGTTCTATTGTGTGTGACCCAATAGGATTATACTAAGTTGGCAACGAGTCCTAACCATTTAGAACCCGTAAGTCATAAGAGGACTCTAGCAAGCCATTATGACTAACCAATTAGTATAACTTTGAAAGTCCAAAGTTACCTTATAGAACATATCACAATCCCTTTGTCACGCGATATCATATTGGACATAAGTCATGGTCTATGTCAACTTATGTTGTCCAATGCTTTTTTGATCCCGAGTAGATTGATATGAGGAAATGACATTGAACACATCAATTCATTTGGGTATGGCCATACACTATCATCAATCTAACTCATCGAGTGGCCAAGCAGATATCTCTGTTGAGAGAGGGACAAATACCATCTTGACTTATCATTCTTCCCTACAAGAATCTGATTATGCCAATCGTAGCCTTTATAACCACCCGTTTAAGGGTAGCGTTTGAATACGTCAAACATAATGTTCATCATGTGGAAGACCATGATAATCTCAGGTCTAAGGATTCAAATGATATAACTATTATGAGATTTAATTATGACATTTGACCATGACATAAATCTCATAACGGGTCTATCCAGTACCTTGTTCTCCAACAAGTACCCACAAGTTTAATCCGCATCCTATGCACCATAATCATCATGTGATTATCCATTAAACTCATGCTAGCTCTTCATAAGTTCTAGGGACAATGATTATTATAATAAACATACAAAAGATATAATAATCGGGTTTGTTATCTCTATAACAATGAGGCTATTATATAACGCATAGGCTTTTCTCAAGGGCCTAGGGCATAATATCCAACAATCTCCCACTTGCACTAGGCCCAATCATTATGTATCCAATGTATCCAATGCCTATTGAGCTTAGTTATGATATCTATCATTATTTCAAGCAAGCTTATGTAAGATGATTATCCTTGTTATCATCATATGGTACTTTGCATATTTTGACATCTCCCATCTTTGATGATTTCTTGAGTAAGATAGAAACGTCTGAGTATATGTTTAGATAAGACATTAGTTCCTTGATTTGTGCAATAACAATTATTGGCACAATGAAGGTCCATTAAATTAGTGACACTAGAAACAATTTCTAGTTTACTAATGAGTCTTCTTATCCAAATAACTTTCTAGTTGCATTTGATGCTACTAGATACTCAATCTTTTGTAGAATAGTAATGGTACATTTAGAACACTTCTAACACCATTATTAAATGTAAACATGTATTTATACTGCAATTTTTATCTTTGTTGGTTTGTAAGAATGCATCTTTGTAACCATTACAAGATCATCTTATATTCCATTAAAGATCAAGAATGCATCATTTAGTTCCTTTTCAAGTACATAAGGATGTTTGTTAACTAGTGACTTTCACTAGAGTCCGATTAGTATTATCTCATCATACTCCAAGTATATGATACATACAGTCTTAGTATATTAACATGGCTTACATGATAGATCCAATTGCCGAAGCATATGGAATCCCAATAATGTACTCTTGCTTATTAGTCTTCCAATAAGACTAAATCTTGTCAAGAGTGATCCCATTAGACATTTGCAAGTAACCTCTCCAAGATTCTTTCATAGTGAACCTTTTACTATCTTGTCTATATTAGTACTTTGACTTCAACCAATCAATCTCTTAGATTTATCTCCATAAATCAGTCCAAGGATATAAGCGGCTTTATCCAAGTCTTTCATTTAGAAACTCTTTGAAAATGAATTATATGTCGACCACATATATTAGACTAGGAATAATGTTACGCTCCAATAAATTAATTGTAATCACAAATCTCATCTTTGATGAATTCAATCTCTTTGAATACTACATCAAAATGAAAATTTCACTCCAAGTAGTTTGCTTCAATCCATCTCATGGATTTCGGCAACTTGCATATTTTATTAAAATTTTATGGATCAAAACTTTTAGGTTGTATCAAACACATCCTAAAGTATGTTCCTGTTAAGGAATGTTGTTTTGACATCCATTTGTCATATTTCATATTCAAAATATGAGGTCATGACAATTAGAATTCTAATATCCTTAAGAATGACTGCATGCAACAAAGTTTTATCATAATCGATATTACGAATTAACTTTACTCAATTAGTCGTGCTTTATCAATCTGCACCTTGTGATCCATGTCCATTTTCTCCAAGAAAGCTCATTTTTTATCCTATGGTTTTTAAGCCTTAGGGTAGAACAATCAAGTTCAAAACTTGATTATGATACTCCCTCCGTCCTAGAGTAAGAGTCCTATTTTCCATTTTGGTACGTCCCAGAGTAAGAGTCCTATTCCTAAAATGACAAAGAATATTTACTATTCACCCACTCATTCTCTCTCCTATTTTACTTTTATACTCACAACACCAATCAATTCACTATTCTTTCTCACTCATTCTCAAGGGCCTAGGGCATAATATCCAACAATCTCCCACTTGCACTAGGCCCAATCAATATGTATCCAATGTATCCAATACCTATTGAGCTTAGTTATGATATCTATCATTATTGCAAGCAAGCTTATGTAAGATGATTATCCTTGTTATCATTATATGATACTTTGCATATTTTGACATCTTCCATCTTTGACGATTTCTTGAGTAGGATAGAAACGTCTGAGTATATGTTTAGATAAGACATTAGTTCCTTGATTTGTGCAATAACAATTATTGGCACAATGAAGGTCCATTAAATTAGTGACACTAGAAACAATTTCTAGTTTACTAATTAGTCTTCTTATCCAAACAACTTTCTAGTTGCATCTGATGCTACTAGATACTCAATCTTTTGTAGAATAGTAATGGTACATTTAGAACTCTTCTAACACCATTATTAAACGTAAACATGTATTTATACTGCAATTTTTATATTTATTGGTTTGTAAGAATGCATCTTTGTAACCATTACAAGATCATCTTATATTCCATTAAAGATCAAGAATGTATCCTTTAGCTCCTTTTCAAGTACATAAGGATGTTTGTTAACTAGTGACTTTCACTAGAGTCCGATTAGTATTATCTCATCATACTCCAAGTATATGATACATCCAGTCTTAGTATATTAACATGGCTTACATGATAGATTCAATTGCCGAAGCATATGTTTAGACACCCCGCCTTGGACCGCTCACCCTGGTTGCACGGTTGATCTTGTGTTTCTCCCTCTTTTAAGTGTTTCTCGTTAGTTTCTGTTACTTCCGTTAAGTTTCTGACTGACTTCATTAAGTCCAGGGACTAAACTGAATAAAAGGGCTAACTTTCTAGTCCATTCTGTCAAAAATGCCTTCACTGAGTCCCGCGCCTCCGACCATAGGAGCCAGAAGCGCGCTCCTTCCGCCCCCAAGGTGGGAAGCGCGCGCCTCTGGACGTCAGTTACAGATTTCTATCCAAGAATCCCTTCCTTGCTCATTTTACATGATTTTGCCCGGGAAAGATTTCTTGGTGACTGAGTTTTGGCACCAAAAACATTTGTTTTCACCTATAAAAACATCCCTTTTCCACCATTTCAAAGAACCCTTTTTAGCACTCTTTTGGACAAAAGAATTCTCTCTACCCAAACTATACCAAAATCATTTCCAAGGCTTTTTCAAGGAAGTCACCAAGAAGTTTTTGAAGTTCTTTGAAGTATAGGTAAAAGTTCATCTTCCTCCCTTTTCTCTACTTCATCTCTTCCTTTTACTTTAATCAATCGTGCAATCACCCAAATCATTTTGGGACATGACACCAATGATCGCTCCATTCCATTGAAGTTGGTCAAGGAGTCATCTCCCTACATTCCAAACACCTTTCTAAAACCCCCTTTTTTATCATCAAGAACAAGAAGAACATTTATTTTATGTAGACTTTAATCAAGCAAGACCGACATTAGTCGGACGAGATGGGTGTTTAAGTACTTCCCATATCGTAACCTAACCCCCGAACCTCATAACAAGAATCTCTGTTTTCGTATTAAACTTAGGCTAAATATTAGGTTTTTCTTATGTTCCTCTAAAACATAGGTGGCGACTCTAAATAAATAAAACACGAATAGACATCCTAGGAACAAACACGCGCTCTAGCCAAGCCGTGCCCTCCCGGGGTATCTACAGTGGCGACTCTGCTGGGGACGTTTGAGGGTTAAACTTGCATTTCTGATCAAAATCTACATTTTCTGGGCATTCTGGTTCCTGATAGGGGAAGCGTGCGCCTCTGGCCTTCTTAGCCTAAGGCGCGCGTGGCCCACATCAAGGACCAGAGTCGCCCGCTTCCTGATGTTCTTCCTGTTCTTCTTTTTTTTTTTTTTTCTATACTAATCATTACTGCAGGGGTTACAATGCATATTTAGGACCAGGGCAATCCCCTGAGTTCAAAGTGTGACAATATGACAGGTTTGGCCAGAAGCGGGCGCCTCCCATAGAATCTGCGCCAGGCGCGCGCATCCCACAATACAGGTCAGAGGCGCGCACTTCTGGGTGGTTTTCCAGAACAGGGACAGTTTCAGAACAGAGTAGGGTGATTGGGGTGTGGGCACAGTTGCCTGCATCAAGGCCTAATTTGGACCTCTTAGACTGTTTTTCTTTTGTGTTTTGTTTTATCGGTCACATGGGTGATTCGAGAGTTGTAATTATGTGCTTATTTACTTTTCTTTCATAAAAAAAAACAAAAAAAATGTTTTGTCATATGTTGGACCTCACACTACGTGCACAAACTCCTATGAATTGCTCACTATCGAGTCGCACAAGTTTGTAACCCCAAACCCGTCGAGGCCCGTCATAGGAAGTTTCAAGCTCCACCCGACCTTGACTCTTTCGAAGCGGTAAACCTCAACCCGTGGCGTAGTTCATGACTACATGCCGGGGGTGACCTTAAGCCTCTCATTAGCCGAGCACAAGCCAACACAATTCTAGTTAGGGTCTAACACTCTGTGACTAAAGTCGGTTTTCATGTGCCAAGATTTCCCTAAACTAATGTATTCAAAACATATATGCCAAGTGGTTATTATGGACAAAAATAAAAATCCATCCCCGCATGAATGCTTTACTACATTAATTTAGTTTAATCCCGACATGTGTAGGATTCACAAGCGTGATGGAATCCGATGAGTATATGGGACCATGAGAAGGTCTATCTACTAGTGTGACGATTCCATTATTTTCTTAGAAACTCAAAAGGGACTCTGTCCCTCCGACTTATAAAAAAAATAGTCTTTTCTTATGTGGTTTTGAGTCGTGTGCCCAATGTGTGTTCCAAAGCCTCTTCATGGACCGAAAGTGTTACTCAAGACTGACAAGGGCCTCTTCTGCAATATAGGTTCAATTGGTACTTACCCTGTCTACCGGAATTCAGCGAATCGGTTAGTTCGTGAAGAGATTACTCCAACAGCTTCGACAGCATCAATGGCCGGCAGATCCAACACCGACAACACCATGTCTCTTGAGCAACTCTCAGCTATGGTCCAACTTCTCCAAGAGCAAGTCTCCACTCTTAATAAGGAGGCCCAAAACAAGGATGATCTTTGGCAATCCCACGTTGACAATCAAAGGGAGGCCCACGAGGCCGAAATGGAGCAAATGAAAGAGAAGCTCACCAAACTTGCCAAGGGTAAAGAAAAAGAGAACAATGAAGAGTCCGAGTGGACTAAGGGTCTGTTTCAAAGCCCTTATGTTAGTGCCCGTACCAATAAAATGGAGGAACCAAACACCGAGAACAATGAACACAAAATGGTTGATTCAATTATGGCCTACATAGATCAACGTTTCAATGGTCTCAACTTGGGGAAAGGCTCCGACACAAGCCTTTATCAGTCATCCATCCTCATGAACACGATGGATTCTCTTCCCGACAAGTTCAAGATGCCCGACATAAGCAAGTTCCATGGCACACATTGAGACTTATATATGGGCTATGGTTCCAAAGAAGGTCTCTCCTAAAGTTATGGCACAATGCTTCCCTCTTACTCTCGAGGGGACGACAAAAGATTGGTATGCAACTCTCCCGCTCACAGTCCATCTTGATTGGGATGCCGCCATGCTCACCTTCAAAAGTCAGTACCAAGGCAACACCACTCACCGTCCAACCAAGAAAGAGCTCGAGAACACTACTCAAAGGGACAATGAGTCTTTTATTGACTTCACAAGAAGGTGGAATGACAAGCTCGCCGAAATTGTCGAGAGGCCAAATACCAAGGAGCAAATGGACATCTTCCTCAAGTGTATAAAGATTGATCTCTGCACCCACTTAAGTGGGGCTTGCTATGCGGATTTCTCTCAAATGTATGAGGCGGGGATCCGAGTGGATGAGTTGCTCAAGGAGATCAAGAAAAGTGCTCCTAGCTTCCGTTACAAGGCCGCCTCTAACTCTACAAAAGAGGCTTTGGTCAATGCCGCCACTACCGATAAAGGGAATTACAAAAGGGTTCCTCCACCTCAAGGCAAGAAATCTCAAAATGATCGTGTCTATACTCCTCTCCAAGGCATGACTTAAACTGAGGCCTTCGAAGTTCTCAAATCAAAAGGCCAAGTCACACCTATACAAGGGTATCAACCTAAGTCAATCAATGCCAATCATGCTCATCACAAATATTGTGGCTACCACCACATAGTGGCCACACCACCGAGGAATGCTTTATCCTCCGCAACGTCATCCAAGATCTCATAGACAAGAAAGAGTTCATAGTGCCTAGTGGTGACGATGTCAATGTAATAGAGCTAGGAGAATTTGAGGAGACCACTCGTTCAATCCCAATTGTGAATGAGGGCTCCAATGTGATGAATAAATTTGACAATTCTTGTTACATTGTGACTTACGATGAGGTAATGAGGGAAGTACTAGAGAATAGGAAAAAGAGGCAAGATGGGAACGTCAACATGCTAACTCGATCCGGACGAGTCATAGCAAGCAACCCTACTACTTCTGTACCAAGCACCTCTTCTCAAAGATCGCAAGATCGCGACACTCCCGAAGACCCTTTATTGGTTCAACTCAAGAAAACTCAAGCCAACATCTCCATTTGGGACCTCATTGCATCCTCAAAGAAGCACCGAGATCTTGTCATCAGTAATCTTGATGACACATCAATCTCTCCTGATACTACTCCCGAGGACCTTACTGCAATGATAGGCCACATTCATTTTGGCAATGTCATCACCTTTGCCGACATGGACCTTCCACCATTTGGTTCCAACCACAACGAGGCCATTTATCTCAAGGTGAGAGCAAGGGGGATACCTATCTCGAGAGTCCTGGTTGACGGTGGTTCCGCACTCAACTTAATACCCGGTCGAATCATGGGCATACTGGGGATTAAGAATTCAGATTTGAAGCCTTCTACCCAAGTAATCCGAGGTTACGACAGCACTGCCCGCACAGTCATAGGTATGGTGGAAATAGACATTGAGTTTGGGAGCATGGTTATGTCCGTCCCATTTCAAGTGCTCGATGTGCCCTCTTCATTTAACTTACTCTTGGGCCGCCCATGGATACACAGTTCTAATGCCGCCCCTTCGACTCTCCATCAGTGTGTGAAGTTCAGAAATGGGGATGAAATAGTGACCGTTATGGCAGAAAACGTCACTATCCACAGAAAGGGGGAACCCATTCACCAAATTTAGCATGGTTTAGCAGACTCTACTCTCTCCGGCGTCTCAATCAATTCCATTGACAAAGAAGGGGGAAACAGATCTTGGACACTCGGCAATCGCAAGGTCCTCCGTATGATGAGAAATATAGACTACTTCCCCGGTTTAGGCCTAGGGAAATACCAATAGGGTAGAATGCAACCCGTGGAGGTCCCATTCGTCAAGAACAAATTCGGTTTGGGATACAAACCTTCTAGAGATGACTTGAAACATGAGCAAGCCGTCAAGAATGAAAAGGCCCAAGCTCGTAGGGAAGGCTGTCATTATGAGATTCCCAATTTGAGGCCTTACCGCAAGACACTGAATGGCTACTTTGTCTGTCAAGGGGAAAAGGTTTCGTATGTAATCTTTCCCGAGCCATGGGTTAACAGCAAGGGCATTAGAAAGCCCGTTCTCGAAATCTTCGCCGACTATGAGATCCAGAAATCCGAAGGGGAAACAATTCCCATGTCACCCCGAGAATGGTGGGGAAAGAAAGTGACCATAGAGTCCGAGACAGAGATTACCGCAGGGGAAGAATTGACAGATTTAACCTCCATGTTCAAGGAATTTGCCATCATGGATGAGTGCCAAGTCAATGCCATCTATGACACCAACACGAGAAAGGAAACTATCAGAGAGATCCAGCCAAGCTCTGAGCCAATCAACAACTGGTATTCTACAAAGGGGCCCGGGTATCCGAGGAATTCTTGGTCAAGAAGATGGGTTGCATTCCGCGCAAGGTCACAAAGGAGGACTTGTTCACATTCACTTTCGAGTCCGAGAGTATTTCCAATACCCTCACCCAAGAGGATATGGAAGCCATAGCCGATCGTGTGTTGCTTTTCTTTGTTAATGAAAATTTGATCTTTCTGAGTACCCCGAGATTGCATACATCATGAATGATGAATTAACTAATAACGAATCTAATGAACTAGTTAATAACGATTCAAATAATGATGAAATAGACCACGAAAACACAACATACTTAAAAGAACTTACTCAACATGCCCGTAGTCGTGGTGAAAATGGTCCAGGGGTTGACGAAGAATTACATGTTGTTAATCTGGGCACCGACGAATAGCCGAAAGAAACCAAGATCGGAAGCTTCTTCAAGGGGGAAAGAAAGACAGATTGACTGCACTGCTCAGAGAGTATGCGGATGTATTTGCATGGTCATACAAAGACATGCCGGGTTTAGACAGAAAGGTTGCGGAGCATAGAATTCCGATCAGAGACGATGCTAAGCTGACAAAGCAGAAACTCAGAAAGATCAAGCCAGAATGGTCTCTACAAGTCAAAGAAGAGATAGAGAAGCTTCTCAGTGTAGGCTTCATCAAAGTTATTGAGTATCCAACATGGCTAGCCAATGTGGTCACAGTACGAAAGGCTAATGGCAAGGTTCGTGTTTGTGTGGACTTCAGGGATTTGAACAAAGCTTCTCCAAAGGATGACTTTCCACTACCCAACATCGACATGCTAGTCGACTCCACTGCTGCCTACGAGGTCCGCTCATTTGTGGACGGTTTTGGTGGGTACAATCAGATTCTCATGGCTGAAGAGGATCAACACAAGACTGCTTTCATAACACCGTGGGGCACCTTTTGCTACACAGTTATAACATTTGGGTTAAGGAACGCTGGGGCTACTTACCAAAGGGCTGTGACAGACTTGTTCCATGACATGATTCACAAAGAGATCGAGGTCTACGTGGAAGACATGATCATCCACTCCAAAGGGACCGACAGTCAACACTTGATCGACCTCCGCAAGTTCTTTGAAAGGTTTCGGCAATACAAAATGAGGCTCAATCCTGTAAAGTGCACTTTTGGGGTTATCCGAGGCAAAGTTCTTGGCTACATGGTTACCGAAAGGGGAATTGAAGCAGATCCCTCAAAAATCAAGGCAATCATTGACATGACTCCTCCCAAGACACAGAAAGAAATCAAAGGTTTCATGGGCAGACTTCAGTACATCAGTCGGTTTGTGCACCAGCTTACTTCCATGTGCGAGTCAATCTTCAAGTTACTCAAGAAGAACGTGGCTCTAGAATGGACCGACGCTTGCCAAGAAGCCTTTGACCAAGTGAAGCATTACTTGACATGACCTCCAGTTTTGGTTCCACCTCACAAGGAGAAACCTCTCTTGCTCTACCTCACAGTAAATGATGAAGCCCTTGGGGCTATGCTAGCACAAGAGCAACGAGACTCCACAAAGGAGAATGCCATTTATTTTGTCAGTCGCCGATTTCAAGGAGGCGAAAAGAACTACTCCGTCTTGGAGAAGTCATGTGCAGTACTGGTTTGGGTCACTCAAAAGCTCAAACATTACATGGAAGCCTTTCCAATCAAGCTAGTAGCAAAAGTGGACCCGCTCCGCTATATCTTTGAGAAGCCTTTCATATCAACAAGGATAGCCAAATGGTACTTCATGCTCGCCGACTATGATATCACTTACGTCACACTCAAATCCATCAGGGGGAAAGTGTTCAGTTATCAGCTTGCTGAATTTTCGTGTGACGAAGTGAAGGGGGAGGACTTACAGTTTCCCGACGAGCACTTGGTTTGTACTACAACCGAGGAAAATAAGTGGCAACTCTTTTTCGATGGCGCGTCCAATAAGCATGGTTATGGGATAGGAATGTTGCTTGTCGATCCAAAAGACATCTACACTCCAATTACAATCCGTCTTGAATTCGAAGCTACCAACAACATTGCCGAGTATGAGGCATGCATAGCGGGGCTAGAAGCAGCGATAGAAAGAAATGTCACAGATCTAGAAGTATTCGGTGACTCCCTTCTCCCTATCAATCAGACATCGGGAAAATGGCGAATCCAAGACCCGACCCTCCAACAGTATGGTCAACACCTCGAGGATTTAGTTGAATAGTTCCAAGATATCACGTTCAATTATTTGCCAAGGGACAAGAACCGCTTTGCCGATTCTTTAGCCACCATAGCCTCATTGGTTGAAATGCCCAAAGGAAAAATGGTAAAACCCTTCAAAATTTCAAGAAGAACCAGTCTGGCATACTGCATGAATATAGAGATCAACGAAGTCCAAGATAACCCTCCGTGGTACACAGACATCATGAACTTTCTCAACAATGGCACCTTTCGCGAAAACAACAATGGGAAAACTCGAATGGCCTTACAAAAGCTAGCCGCTAGATATGTGTTGATTGGAAACCGAGTCTACAAAAGACATCATCAAAGGATCAATCTCTTATGTGCAAATGAGACCGAAGCCTAAAAAATCATGCACGAAGTCCATGAAGGTAAGTGCGGACCCCACATGAATGGGATTATGTTATCCAAGAAGATACTTCGTATTGGTTACTATTGGACTACAATGGAAAGAGACTGCATCGAGAAAGTTAAGAAATGTGACAAGTGTCAGTTCCATGCTAATCTGCAACATGCTCCACCTTCTCAATTGTACAACATGACCACACCATGGCCATTCTCTTGTTGGGGCATAGATATCATCGGCAAAGTCCATCCTACGGGAAGCAACGGACAGTCATTCATTCTAGTGACCGTGGATTACTTCACAAAATGGGTCGAAGCACAAGCTTACCGAGTTCTCAACGCTAAGAAAGTGGCCGCATTCGTGAAGAACAACATCATGTGCCGATATGGTATTCCTCATGAGATCATCTCCAACAATGGCTCTCACTTCGAGAAAGAAATGGATGCACTTTTGGTTAACTACAAGATTACCAAGCACAAGTCATCCCCGTACCATCCCCAAGCCAATGGAGCGGTCAAAGAAGCAAATAAGACAATCGAGGTCATCATATGGAAAATAGCTTCAACGGGAAGGGATTGGCCCGGGAAATTACCACTAGCATTGTGAGGCTACCGCACATCAATACGGTCAGCGACGGGAGAAACTCCATACTCAATTGTTTATGGTTCTGAAGCCGTACTCCCAGTCGAACTCGAGGTTCCTTCTCTATGGGTCTTACTCGAGAACCAAGTCAACGAGGTTGACTGGATGCAAAGTCGATATGGGCAACTAGCCTTACTCGATGAAAAGAGGTTAAGGGCATTTGAACGCACAAGGGCTTATCAACAAAGAATGGCAAGGGCTTTCAACAAGAAGGTGAAGCCTCAAAATATCAAAGTGGGAGACTTGGTCCTAAGACAACATCCCCCCAATGCCATGAATCCCCTTGGGAGATGGGGACCTCGATGGATTGGTCCTTACGTGGTCAAGAAGATACTAAGCGGTGGTGCGGTTCGACTCGTAGACTTGGATGGTGATCAATTGCCGAAGGAGGTCAACCTCGACAAGCTCAAGAAGTTCTAAACTTAACAAATAAAGACCATTAAAAAAAATGCTCGCTAGGTTGAAAACCCGCAAGGGCGGCCTAGGCAAAAATTAGAGCACGTGTAAAAAAGAAGCCCGCTAGATTGAAAACCCGAAATGGCGGTCTAGGCAAAAAATAGGGTGCACAAAAAAAAAATGGTCTTCATTTGTTTGAACTACGAAGACCTGAGCCTCTCTACGAGAGGAACGTAGGCAACCTTCGGGTGCGGTCTAAAACAATAACTTTTACCCAACCATGTCATAACAAAATGCAATTTTATTCAATCTCTTGAATTATTTTGACCATTACAACGGACGATGTTGAGCAATAAAAGACATAAAACATTAAATCCTAAACAAGTGGTCAACTTAATTGCAATCTTGGGGTACTAGGAAAAATCTATTTTTCTCTTAGCTTTCGAAGGGCCACCCGAACGACTCTCAATCCTACTCTTCTTGGGAGGTCTAGGAACACTAAGGCGGACTGAAATCTTCTGAGCAGTAACATGCCTCCGAGCGTAAAAATTATCCAAATGACTGCCAAAAGGGTCAGCCAAAATGTTGTAAGAATCAGCAGCAGTCTCCCTATATCTCAAAGCACTGCTGGGCTCAAAGTCCTTTCCTAGCAACTCAGCGCGAAACACGTCAACCCAAGTGATGCCGCGATAAAGGGTGCCAAACAGATAATCCAGATAACTCTCGGGAAAAAGATACTACCCTGGTGAATAGGGGCAGAAGCCCACCGATAGCGATCATCTCCCCAAGCTGACTGAAGCTCTCTTGAAAAGTCCGGACCCATATATGAAATTGGACGGAACGCCCCACTCCTCGGGAAAGGAATAATCTGTTGGCAACTGAACTTCCTCAAAACCCGCTCCGGATGGTAAAATGAAGAGTCTCTAAAGTTGGGTAAGACCACATGCTCAAAACCCGAGGTCCATTCAACAAAAGGACGGAGACCCCAAAAAGGAGGACACCACTCAATGTCAGCCGATAACCGAGACGCAAGGAATGTCTTCCAACCATTTTCAGATAAATCCCGAGTCAGCAGTTTTCTCCTGTGAACAGCAAAAGGAGACAGATCACCCTCCGGAGAATATATCCTGAAGTGTTCCCGGAGTCATATGGTCAAAAGCAAGGGGCTTCCTCGTCTCATCTCACCCGTCCGGTGCAACTAATCTAAGCCATGCAAGGTCTCCCCCACTACAAGAGGGATTATACTGAATTGTTGCTCCTTGGCCTACAAGATAATCTCGGCCAACTGCGCATCCGCTGTCCCGAATGGTGTAACGAAAAGAACCTCACTAAAGAGACAAGTTGCCATGTCATTCCTATTAAAGGAATGAACCGACATGTCCTCCGAATGCAAGCTGAAAAACATTGGCAACTCGGTTATAACTACCACGGTACCATGCAGCATCTTCCTCACATCCTCAACAGGGAGGTTTAACAAATCGGACCAAGAATCAATCAATCCACGGTGATATTTAGGGACGGCAATTTGACCCGCAGTGGCATGCAAAGAATGGCACCAAAGTCATCAACAGTCGGCACCATTTCATTCGCCGAGAAGTTAAAAGTGTGACTGTCACAATCCCAAAAGGCTGCAGCAGCCTTCAACAAGTCCCAATCCGGCTTCAAGGTCCGAAGTGTGAAGAGAATTCGGAACCCAAAATCCTTGACAAAATCCTTCTTGGGATGGGTCTTGAAAGAGTATACAAAGGTCGATAAATCCTTCTCGTACTTACCAAAAGCCTTGGCATCAAGAACAAAAGAATTGGAAGCCATGGAAAATGTGGATTACAAGCAAGATTGGGCAGAGAAAAGGTGTTCAAAGATGACAGAAAAGAGATGTTGGAAGAATGTGTTCGAACAGAGGCTGATATTATAGCTGTTGGGGATCTTTTGGCCAGCAAATGTCAAGCTACAGATTTCTCTTCCCAGAAGCGCGCGCCTCCCGTCACCCACATGACCAGCGCGCACATCCCATGTGCACTAGCCGAGACGCCCGCCTCCCGTTCCTGAAACACCTCAACTGGCCCTTGTCAGTAGAAGAAATCATGCAGAAACAAAGTTCAAGCGCTCCCGAAATCAGCAGGAATCAACATTCTCCACCCTTGGTGACACAGTTGGGCACACATTAATTAGGTCCGCCCCTAAGGCACGTCTAAATTAAAATTAGATAGAAACTTTCACTAAAAAATAGGTTGTGTCTTTATTTTTGAGTCAAGGTCAATCTCGACATTTTTCTCTCTAAAGGGAAAACTCATCTTTTTGGTCCGCAGTCAACTGTGGCCGCACCCCGCAAAAGTCATAAAGTCAACAGCAAGTGCACCTCTGAACGGCACACGTCAGAGACAGCTACAAATGGCAACTCGGCCCATGGTGAACCACGAAAATCACCACTTCTCAAGCAATCAAGCGGATTCACTAACGGATTCATCAACAGAGTTTACTAACGGACTCATCTAAAGGATTCACTAACAGATTCATCAAACGGATTCACTAACGGATTTGTCAACAGAGTTTACCAACAGACTCATTCAAGGGATTCACTAACGGATTCATCAAATGGATTCACCAACGGATTCGTCAACAGAGTTTACCAACGAACTCATTCAAGGGATTCACTAACGGATTCATCAAACGGATTCACCAACGGATTCGTCAACAAGGGTTCACCAACGGACTCATTCAAGGGATTCACTAACGGATTCATCAAACGGATTCACCAACGGATTCGTCAACAGAGTTTACCAACGGACTCATTCAAGGGATTCACTAACGGATTCATCAAACGGATTCACTAACGGATTCGTCAACAGAATTTACCAATGGACTCATTCAAACGGATTCACTAACAGATTCATCAACAAGGGTTCACTAACGGGCTCATTCAAGGGATTCACTAACGGATTCATCAAACGGATTCACTAACAGATTCGTCAACAAGGGTTCACCAACGGACTCATTCAATGGATTGACCAACAGATTCAACAAGCGAATCCACTAATAGATTTAACCGGCAGGTTTACAAACGAATCATGCCACCTCCTCTATCAACAAAAGTCGCTCACACAGGGAGCGCACCCCTATCTCTCACAATTTCAAATTCTTGCTTTCATCGAGTCTTTGCTTTTTCTTGGTGATGTCCGCGGGTGTACTTTCTTTCGTCGACGCATTTTGCCTTGCAATCCACATCACCGAGGGGCTCTGTAGACACCCCGCCTTGGACCGCTCACCCCGGTTACACGGTTGATCTTGTGTTTCTCCCTCTCTTAAGTGTTTCTCGTTAGTTTCTGTTACTTCCGTTAAGTTTCTGACTGACTTCGTTAAGTCTAGGGACTAAACTGAATAACAGGGCTAACTTTCTAGTCTATTCTGTCAAAAATGCCTTCTCGGAGTCGCGTGCCTCCGACCATAGGAGCCAGAAGCACACGCCTTCCTCCCCCAAAGTGGGAAGCGCACGCCTCTGGGCGTCAGTTACAGATTTCTGTCCAAGAATCCCTCCCTTGCTCATTTTACATGATTTTTCCCGGGAAAGATTTCTTGGTGACTGAGTTTTGGCACCAAAAACATTTGTTTTCACCTATAAAAACATCCCTTTTCCACCCTTTCAAAGAACCCCTTTTTAGCACTCTTTTGGACAAAAGAATTCTCTCTACTCAAACTATACCAAAATCATTTCCAAGGCTTTTTCAAGGAAGTCACCAAGAAGAGTTTGAAGATCTTTGAAGTATAGGTAAAAGTTCATCTTCCTCCCTTTTCTCTACTTCATCCATTCCTTTTACTTTAATCAATCGTGCAATCACCCAAATCATTTTGGGACATGACACCAATGATCGCTCCATTCCATTGAAGTTGGTCAAGGAGTCATCTCCCTACATTCCAAACACCTTTCTAAAACCCCATTTTTTATCATCAAGAACAAGAAGAACATTTATTTTATGTAGACTTTGATCAAGCAAGACCGACATTAGTCGGGCGAGATGGGTGTTTAAGTATATCCCATCTCGTAACCTAACCCTCGAACCTCATAACAAGAATCTCTGTTTTCGTATTAAACTTAGGTTAAATATTAGGTTTTTCTTATGTTCCTCTAAAACATAGGTGGCGACTCTAAACAAATAAAACACGAATAGACATCCTAGGAACAACACACGCGCTCTAGCCAAGCCGTGCCCTCCCGGGGTATCTACAATATGGAATCCCAATAATGTACTCTTGCTTATTAGTCTTTCAATAAGACTAAATCTTGTCAAGAGTGATGCCATTAGACATTTGCAAGTAACCTCTCCAAGAGCTCATAGTGAACCTTTCACTATCTTGTCTATATTAGTACTTTGACTTCAACCAATCATATGACTCCATCTCTGGAAGTTTTCACTACCCATTCACCGTATTTAGGTAAGGATTTTGTTATTATTCTAAATGATTGATCTTTGCCAATATTTTTTAAAGGCCAGTCTTAATATTTTATAGTGATGATCACTCTTTTGTTTTACATAATATTCTTTGTGTTCTATATTTGCAAAATCACTTATTTTTCTACCCCCGTTTTTTTGATGATAATAATTGTTATTTTGAAATTGATGATTCTGATTTTTGTTTAAGGACAACCGAATGAGGGCGACTGTTCTTTCTAGCCAACCGACATCCTCTCTTAATTTGGTTCCACTTATTGGTGAACTTGCATCTTCTAATTATGGCATGCTCGGCTTGATCATCCTCCCAAATGAGTTTTTGAGTCATTAGTGAATAAATATGGGATAGAAGTTTTTGGATCTGTTTGAGACAATATTTTTGTCATAAATGTCCTATGGGAAAATCATGTAATTTTCCTTTTGTGTCTCATTCTTTTATTTCTACAAAACCTTTAGCAATGATTAATTTAATTAGATATATGGGGTCCATCTCCAATTGTTTCAAACTCGGGTTTCGATATTATTTCTCTATTGTCGATGATTTCTCTCGTTCCGTTTGGTTGTATCCTCTAAAGAACAAGCTGTAGGTCTTCTCTGTGTTTCAAGTTTTCAAAGGCAAGTTGATAACCAATTGTCGAGTAAGATTCGTGTAGTCCATAGTGTCAAAACTGTTCAAACAGGTGGAGGAGATTTCATAAATAATCAATTTACATGTTTTTAAACAACATGGCATTCGTCATCACGTGACATGTCCTCGTACACTAGAACAAATGGGTTTGTTGAGCGAAAATATGGTCATATTTTTTTTGAAACGGATTTTTGTCTTCAAGCTCAATCACCAGTTCCTTTAAAATATTGGCTAGAAGCCTTTTTCACTTCTGTGCTTTTAGTAAATCGTTTTCCGATGCAGAAATTAAATTATATCTCATGTACGAAAAATTGCTAAAATGCATTTGAGACTATCGCTTTTTAAAAACATTTGGGTGTACATGCTTTCCTCACTTCGTTCCCTATAAATAAGCATAAGTTGTTCCCAAAATCTTTCCCGTGTGTATTCTTGGGATATGATTTAATGCGTAAAGGGTATCGATGTTTGGATCCGAAAACTGACAGACTTTATATTTCTTGTTATGTACTATTTGATGAAAGTCACATTCTGTTTGATTCAAAATATAAATACGTTGTTACTAACCCCGCAACAGCCAACTTGATATTTCTCAATGGATAGATACTTCTGATACAAGTCCTTTGCCTCTTATGTAGCCTGTGCTTCCCAAGTCTATATCTCATGTGGTCACGGACCCTTTACCAGCACCTCCTTTGCGACCAGCACCTCCTTTGCAACCATCAAATACACCATCATTCCAAGAAAGTGTTTTTGTTCTACGTCGTCAGTTAGGCAGGCCGACCAAGCTTCTCATGTACGCCCATTCTTTTTAAGATAGGCTCTCGTTCCTCTAGCAATGAGCATCCAGCACAATCATATGCCTCCACGAAAACCTCAACGTCATCTATACCGAAGAAATACCGCACCATCTCAAATATGATTAATGATCCGACAACATGGTATCCTCTTTCTCATGCCTTAGCTGCAGCCACCAATTAGTCTCCTAATTTTTAGCCCCGATCTTTCAAGGAAGCTGCTCTCCGTCACTGGCAGGATGCAACACTTGATGAACTGAACGCCATGAAGAAAAATCATACCTGGACGTTATTTCCTCGTTCTTCCTCCATGAATGTCAACGGTAGTAAGTGGGTATATAAAGTCAAATGTAAGCCACATGGTTCTATTGAGCGCTATAAACCACATTACACATTGTCCTTCTATTTATTTTTTATTTAAATTTCCGCTACACATTTATTTTCTCTGCTTTAGTATCAAACAGCTAACCTGAGGAGTTAGCTGTCTAGTTTTAACAATCTATTTAATAAGTTTAACAGGGCCTTTCACAAAATAAATAAAAACTCTAAATATCTTTCCGAGCCGCCATGTTTAGTACTTTTGCATGCCCATGTCATCAATTGAGCATGGCCATGCTAATTCTTTCTCACAATCGGCATATTCAGCTTAAACTAATGCGCGGCCATGCTCTCTTGCTGCATCTCATTTCCTCCTACTACATCATTCTCCTCTGCTTGAAAAAAACATGACCTCGAGTTCACATCTGAAGTTTGGAATGTTCCGTCCCAGTTAATAAGATACATTGAGTAGATCAAGCTCTTCCGCACAATTGGTTGTAGGTGACTTGAAACGCTCCATCCCATTTGAATAAATATTTTGAATAACTCATTCTTTTTACCACACTTTGGCTTAGAACATTTTCTTCCAATAAAGAATCATACTGTAACGACCCCAAAACCCGTCCCTATTTATTTTATATTTTTGGGAATTTTAATTTGATAATATGTTTGCATTTTATGTGTTGCATCATAATTTATGACTTGCACATCTTACTTGATTATTCGTGTTATTTATTTAGTTAGTAGTAATAAAGGTTAAAGGAGTTAAGTGATTAAGTTGAAACTTTAGGGTCCTTTGTGAAAATATAACTTTAGGGGCTTAAGTGTTAAAAACGAAAGTTGGGTGACCAATTTGTAAAAAAGGGTAAAGATTTTTTTTTTAAAAACATGTTTATCCTCCCATCTCTCTCCCCCTGTGTTTACAAAATTCTACAGCAACCTTTTCTCTCGTTTCATTCCTAGGGTAGGAGAAAAAGGTAAGTTCAACCTATTTCGATTTAATTCTTTTTATTTACTTATCCGTTTTAAAATCTAATTATATAAAAATGATCAGGGCGTTGAGTAGGTCGTTTTTACCCGATCAAAACATATTTCTGCGATACTTTTTCCGGAAATAGGTAAGTTACTAATTCCCCTTTAAATGTTAAAATGGTCATATATATTATACTTGATACTTGTACTTGTTATTTTTGTGAAAAGAATTTATTTGTGATACTTGTAATTTTTGGACAAAGGGAGTATTTGGTATGTTGGTTTGGTTGGGTTCAAAGTGGTGTTAAAGTTGTTTTGAGACTGATTTTGTAGCCTTAGTAAAGTTATAAGTGTTAATGTGTAGTACTTTTAGGACGGTGAAATGAAGGGAATAAATTAGCAAAGTTTGGGCCTGTCAAGTTTTTGGGCGACCGCCCAGAAAGGGGTTGGGCGACCGCCCACAACTACTGAAAGGTTTGGTCTGGGATAGGGTATTTTGGGCGACCGCCCAGTCTGGTATGGGCGACCGCCCATAAGTGCTGAAATGTTGAGTTGTTCCAATCCAAGTGATTTAGAGTTCAGTCTTGGTCTAGGTCTTAGGTGATATCCTAGAGTACCTAGAGAGTTGTTGTGGAACACTCTAGTGTTTGAAATCAGTTCCTTTGTGAACATATGTGTTGTGAAATTTGACTAAATGTTAATTGGATTTGGTTGAACATCTTTTGGTGTGGTTTGGATTGGTTCATCTTTGTGATGTGTTTGGCTTGATTCCCTACTTTGGAATCATTGCCCCCGGTTGTTGTTTAAGCAAGTATTTATTACAGTGCTTTGTTTGAAAGTCCAGCTGGTTTTGTGTTATCGAGTGGATGTGGAAAGGATTATAGTGGCACACAGTCAAGTTCACTGTAAGGCTTTTCCACTGGACCTTTTTTGTAATCGAGTGGAGGTGGAAAAAATTATAGTGGCACACAACCAAGTTCACTATAAGGCTTTTCCACTGGGCCTATATCCCCAGTCCAGATTGGCCTTGGATGGGATGAGTTAGCTCCCTCGAGTGAGCATTTGGGTTATGACTTTGTGTCATATTTCCCCGTTGTTACTTTGGTTCTTATGGTTATGGTTTGGTTTTCGGGATCCCGGCTTCAACTCTTTGATGCTGCTCAGTTGATACCTCTCAGATGGTTATATGTTTGATTCGAGAACTTTGGCTAATGTTCTTTCGGTAAACCTTGACTAAGTATCCTTGTGAGTGTTACATCGTTGTATGTGTGGTATATGAGTTGGCTTTGCCTTTCATGCTATGTGCTATGTGCTATGTGCTATGTGATGCTTATGATATTGTTTGTTATACTTATCATTTTAGCATGAAACGTAGTTACATTTTAGTAGCTTACTGAGATTCATTCTCACCCCTTATTTGTTTAATGTTTTAGATAAAGGCGAGTCCAGGGGATAGGACACTTTGGCACGGGAGGACATTAAAGTGGTAAGAGTTGGGATTTGTTTTGTAAAGGCTACATTACTTTGATGTAATGCCTTTTGTGTAGAGTTTCCATGACTTCATCGTTTTGTAACACCATTATTTTGGATAATGTTGGTGTATGTACATTTGTATAAAAGTTTGTAAGCCTTCAGGCTAAGTACTTTCGCTTGTGAAAAAGTTTGTTTGAAAGTTTAATGGAAGTTGTTGAACTTCGAGTGTGGATTTTGTTAAACTTTATGAAAGTATATTTCGAAATTTTTTCTAAAAGTGTTTTATAACATCTTCCACTCGTGTCCCGAGCGTGGGGCCAAGTAGGACCACGGGTCTGGGGCGCGACAGTTGGTATCAGAGCTAGGTTGTAGATGGTCTAGAATGACTATGTGACCTAGGAGGGTAGTTGTGTAGAGAATGAGTAACGTTGAGGGTTTTATGCAGGTACTTATTGAAATGGTTGGGACAGAAGGAGATCAGTCTAGGCCTTCATGGCAGGGTAATGTTAGAGAAGAGGTTCGAATGATGTTCCAAGGTATGTTTGAAACTATAATGAAAGCAATTAACGATATAGTTGAGCGTAAAAGCAAGGTTGAAGCTTCAGATGTGACAAGACAAGGAGGACAGCCAAAACCACAACATCAGTATGGCGATAATAGAGGATCTCAGGGTACATCTTCGCAACTTAGAGGATCTTCTCAAGGACCACAGAAAATCAGAAGTCAAGTTAAACGAGTATGTAGTTATTGTTGGAGGGAAGGACACTTAAAGGAGAAATGTTGGAAGAAGCAAGGTAAATGTATGAGATGTGGTCAGTTGGGTCATTTTCAGAAGGATTGTCCAAGAATGAAGAATAAGGCATTGGGAAGTGTTGTCAGGTCTTCTCAGGGCCAGAAGAGGGATTCTTCAGGGAAGCTTAAGGTGCAGGATCGTGATATTGCCATCAATCTACAACATATCTCCGATTCTGCTAATGTGATTGGAGGTATGATTTATGTGTCTAGTTTGAAAGCACGAGCACTTATAGACCCTGGTTCTTCACATTCTTATGTGTCTGTGCATTTTGCTTCTCGGTTGCATTTGTCTCCTGAGTCTCTACCTTATATGTTAGAGGTGTCTATACTAAGGGGAAGTGTTTGGTGATTGATAGAGTGTTGCGCACTTGTGATGTGCAAATTTATGAGCATGTTTTACTTGCTTGTTTAGTTATTTTTCCATAGCAAGATTTTGATATTATTGTGGTGGAGTTTTATATGTTAGTGTGCTTTAATTAAGCATGGTAGATATATGTGTTGGGCAGTCATGTTATTTATGCATTAAAGTCTGAAAATTGTTATCAGAAGGTTATGCCGGGTATTTAGTTTACGTGGTTGGTAGTAGAACGTCTACATCTAAATTGGAGGATTGATCATTTCTTTGTGAAATCTCAGATATATTCTTTATTGAGTAGTACATGTTACTTGAGGAGAAAATTGGGTTATATTGAGTTGTTACAGTACAATGCTACAGTGCTAATATCTAGTTTAATATACCTTTAACATCGGTTGAGTTAAAGGAGTAGAAGATTCAGCTTGAGATATTTCTTGATAAGGGATTCATCATGTTTAGTATATCTACGTGGGATGCATCAGTATTGTTTATTATGAAAAGGTATGGTACTTTGAGATTGTATATTGAATACTAAGAGCTCAACCAGGTGACTATAGCGAATCATTACTTGTTATCTTATATGGGTGATATATTTTATCAACTTCAGAGATCAGTGGTTTATTCAGTGTTTGACTTGAAGTGATTATTATCAGTTGAAAATTTGAGATGGGTATATTTCAAAGACGGCTTTTCATACCAGGTATGGGCATCATAAATTTGTGGTTATATTGTTTGAATTAACAATTGCTCCAGTGGTATTGTTGGATATTCTGAATTATATCTGTAATCATAATTGGATTGCTTGAGAGAAGCAACGGGTTGTGAAATCAAGGTATTATGTCTTCTTATTAGCGGATATATTATTTTGAGGAAGTTTCAATACAGGCATAGATATTGGTCGTTTAATTACGAAAGCAACAGTATGTATGTGGCTTGTTGGGATTGGCATGATATTGTTAGAGATTTATTGATGAATTTCTAAGGTAGCTACACTGTTAACTAATTGAGACAGAAAGATATACTTCCTCGATGGATTGATAAGTGTGTAATGAGTTTTGATTATTGAAACAAGGGTTAATAACAACTTCAGCATTTATATTGCTTAGTGGATTTGATTAGTATTACAATTTTCAAGAGGGTATGACCGTGTTACTATTTTCTAATGGATATGTCGAGTTTTACCATTATAGTGGATCTAATCGACTCATTGTTCATGCTGATGCCTCGAAGAGTGATTGAGATGTTTATCCATTCAGAATTGTATGGCAGTTATGTATGCTTCGAGAAGACTGATTCCTTATGAACAAAGTTATCCTCACCATAACTTGAGGTTGATTTCGATTTTACGTTCATTGAATTAGTAAATGACTTTTGTAGAACCATATTTGAAGTGTCTACCGACCATGAGAGTTGAAGTAATTGTTTTCTTCAGGAGAGCTACACTTGAGTCAATGCAAGTAGAGTATTATGTTATATCATTCAGGAAAGACAAATATATTAGAGGATTCCTTGACTTATAATTCATGTTTTATAACACTAAATGGGGGAATGTTAGAAGAATTGACATCTTGGAGTCCTTATTAGTCGAGATATGTGATGATTTTGCGATTGTGAAAGCTTTAAGTTTCTACTCTATTGAATGATTTTAACTATAGAAAATTACTAGTGGAATGAACGATGTTCATTGCTAGTGATGGAACTTTAACTTTTGTAGCAGAGTATGTAGTCGACACTTAGTGGAACCAACATGCATAACGGAATTCAACTACAGGTACTTGAAGAGATACGCAAGACCAATTTAATTATAAATCCGAGTAAATGTAGAGTATTGAGATAAATTTGAAGAGTTACATTTGATTTGTTTGACACGAGAAATTCTAAGCATTCAACTAAGTCCTTGAGCTGCGAATAATCTGGAAGTAAAATATCAGTGATCAGTTGGTTTGTGATAAGCCTTTGAGATTTCTGAGTGGATATGAATCTATTGCGAAAGGTTTCATTGAAGGAGTTACACTGAATAGTTGAGAACAATGATGTTGATTGATAGCGGATTGGTTACCAAGTTTCCTCACCTTATCTATTTTGAGGGTATAAATGTTAATTCCAGTTGTTACTTATTTGTTCAGTAGATAGTTTGATTTCATAGGATGCCTACAAGCATGGTATTAGATATGGGTTCCTTATTTACATCTTGATTTTAGTAAGCAATTCAGAAGGCTTTGAATTCAGAATTGGGATTTAGAACGACTTTTCATCCTCAGACAGATGGTCAGTTAGGAAGAACCATTCAGATTCTTGAGGACATGTTGAGAACTTGTTCAGTTGATTCTTAGAATTCGTGGGATATATCTTTACTTCTCGTGGAGTTTGCTTAATATATCAGTTTTTTTGAGATTTTGGGAAAAGTTAGAGATCGGACTTGTATTCCTTCTCTTGACAAGGTTTATAATGTGTTCCATGTGTCGATGCTAAGCAAATCTGTTTATGATCCTTCTCATGTCCTATCTGAGGTTCCCGAGAATATTGAGCCGAGTATGTCCTATGAGAAGCATTCAGTTCAAGTGATTGATTCTAGAATTTGAGAATTGAGAAATGAGAGTATTCATTTTGCTTGAGTTGTATAGAGAACCATAATGTGGAAGAATCAACTTGGGAGCTTCGGGATGAAATGGAGAGGAAATATCCTTGGTTGTTTGATTCGTTTGGTAAGTTATCCTAAAATTCGGGACAAATTTTCTTTAAGGGGAGTGATTGTAACGACCCCAAAACCCGTCCCTATTTATTTTATATTTTTTGGGATTTTAATTTGATATTATGTGTGCATTTTATGTGTTGCATCATAATTTATGACTTGCACATCTTACTTGATTATTCGTGTTATTTATTTAGTTAGTAGTAATAAAGGTTAAAGGAGTTAAATGATTAAGTTGAAACTTTAGGGTCCTTTATGAAAATATAACTTTAGGGGATTAAGTGTTAAAAACGAAAGTTGGGTGACCAATTTGTAAAAAAGGGTAAAGATTTTTTAAAAAAAAACATGTTTATCCTCCCATCTCTCTCCCTCTGTGTTTACAAAATTCTACAGCAACCTTTTCTCTCGTTTCATTCCTAGGGTAGGAGAAAAATGTAAGTTCAACCTATTTCGATTTAATTATTTTTATTTATTTATCCGTTTTAAAATTTAATTATATAAAAATGATCAGGGCGTTGAGTAGGTCATTTCTACCCGATCAAAACATATTTCTGCGATACTTTTTCCGGAAATAGGTAAGTTACTAATTCCCCTTTAAATGTTAAAATGGTCATATATGTTATACTTGATACTTGTACTTGTTATTTTTGTGAAAAGAATTTATTTGTGATACTTGTAATTTTGGGACAAATGGAGTATTTGATATGTTGGTTTGGTTGGGTTCAAAGTGGTGTTAAAGTTGTTTTGAGACTGATTTTGTAGCCTTAGTAAAGTTATAAGTGTTAATGTGTAGTACTTTTGGGACGGTGAAATGAAGGAGTTAAGTACTCTTTTAGTCCCTAACCTATTCAACTTTTCACATTTTCGTCCCTGACCTATTTTTTTTAACGATTTCGTCCTTAACGTATGCATTTCAAGGACTATGTAGTCCTTCCGTCAATAGGCCGTCCATTTGTCCGTTAAATAAGTTTTTTTTTAAGAAAGACATTATAAGTTTTTTTGTTTTTTTATCGATTTTTTTAACATCAAAAAAATTAAAACGAAAAAAAAAAGTAAAAAATTTAAATTATCATTAAATAAGTTTTTTTTAGAAAGACATTATAATATTTTTTTTGATCGATTTTTTTTAACATCAATTGAAATATCTCTTGTCAGTATTTTTTTTTCTTAAAAAAAAAACTTATTTAATGATAATTTAAAATTTTTACTATTTTTCCGTTTTAATTTTTTTAGCATTTAGATCTATACATATATAATATTTACACTTTCTACCCTTTTACATTCATATTAGCAAATTCTTACACTAAAAGTTCCACCTAAGCATAATTGGTGACATCATTTGCCACATCAACACATTTAACGGGCAAATGGACGGCCTATTGACGGAAGGACTACATAGTCCTTGAAATGCATACGTTAAGGACGAAATCGTTAAAAAAAATAGATCAGGGACGAAAAGGTGAAAAGTTGAATAGGTTAGGGACTAAAAGAGTACTTAACTCGTGAAATGAAGGGAGTAAAATTAGCAAAGTTTGGGCCTGTCAAGTTTTTGGGCGACCGCCCAGAAAGGGGTTGGGCGACCGCCCACAACTACTGAAAGGTTTGGTCTGGGACAGGGTATTTTGGGCGACCGCCCAGTCAGGTATGGGCGACCGCCCATAAGTGCTGAAATGTTGAGTTGTTCCAATCCAAGTGATTTAGAGTTCAGTCTTGGTCTAGGTCTTAGGTGATATCCTAGAGTACCTAGAGAGTTGTTGTGGAACACTCTAGTGTTTGAAATCAGTTCCTTTGTGAACATATGTGTTCTGAAATTTAACTAAATATTAATTGGATTTGGTTGAACATCTTTTGGTGTGGTTTGGATTGGTTCATCTTTGTGATGTGTTTGGCTTGATTCCCTACTTTGGAATCATTGCCCCCGGTTGTTGTTTAAGCAAGTATTTATTACAGTGCTTTGTTTGAAAGTCCAACTGGTTTTGTGTTATCGAGTGGAGGTGGAAAGGATTATAGTGGCACACAGTCAAGTTCACTGTAAGGCATTTCCACTGGACCTTTTTTGTAATCGAGTGGAGGTGGAAAGAATTATAGTGGCACACAGCCAAGTTCACTATAAGGCTTTTCCACTGGGTCTATTTCCCCAGTCCATATTGGCCTTGGATGGGATGAGTTAGCTCCCTCGAGTGAGCATTTGGGTTATGACTTTGTGTCATATTTCCCCGTTGTTACTTTGGTTCTTATGGTTATGGTTTGGTTTTCGGGATCCCGGCTTCAACTCTTTGATGCTGCTCAGTTGATACCTCTCAGATGGTTATATGTTTGATTCGAGAACCTTGGCTAATGTTCTTTCGGTAAACCTTGACTAAGTATCCTTGTGAGTGTTACATCGTTGTATGTGTGGTATATGAGTTGGCTTTGCCTTTCATGCTATGTGCTATGTGATGCTTATGATATTGTTTGTTATACTTATCATTTTAGCATGAAACGTAGTTGCATTTTAGTAGCTTACTGAGATTCATTCTCACCCCTTATTTGTTTAATGTTTTAGATAAAGGCGAGTCCAGGGGATAGGACACTTTGGCACGGGAGGACATTAAAGTGGTAAGAGTTGGGATTTGTTTTGTAAAGGCTACATTACTTTGATGTAATGCCTTTTGGGTAGAGTTTCCATGACTTCATCGTTTTGTAACACCATTATTTTGGATAATGTTGGTGTATGTACATTTGTATTAAAGTTTGTAAGCCTTCAGGCTAAGTACTTTCGCTTGTGAAAAAGTTTGTTTGAAAGTTTAATGGAAGTTGTTGAACTTCGAGTGTGGATTTTGTTAAACTTTATGAAAGTATATTTCGAAAATTTTTCTAAAAGTGTTTTATAACATCTTCCACTCGTGTCCCGAGCGTGGGGCCAAGTAGGACCACGGGTCTGGGGCGCGACAGTTGGTATCAGAGCTAGGTTGTAGATGGTCTAGAATGACTATGTGACCTAGGAGGGTAGTTGTGTAGAGAATGAGTAACGTTGAGGGTTTTATGCAGGTACTTATTGAAATGGTTGGGACAGAAAGAGATCAGTCTAGGCCTTCATGGCAGGGTAATGTTAGAGAAGAGGTTCGAATGATGTTCCAAGGTATGTTTGAAACTATAATGAAAGCAATTAACGATATAGTTGAGCGTAAAAGCAAGGTTGAAGCTTCAGATGTGACAAGACAAGGAGGACAGCCAAAACCACAACATCAGTATGGCGATAATAGAGGATCTCAGGGTACATCTTCGCAACTTAGAGGATCTTCTCAAGGACCACAGAAAATCAGAAGTCAAGTTAAACGAGTATGTAGTTATTGTTGGAGGGAAGGACACTTAAAGGAGAAATGTTGGAAGAAGCAAGGTAAATGTATGAGATGTGGTCAGTTGGGTCATTTTCAGAAGGATTGTCCAAGAATGAAGAATAAGGCATTGGGAAGTGTTGTCAGGTCTTCTCAGGGCCAGAAGAGGGATTCTTCAGGGAAGCTTAAGGTGCAGGATCGTGATATTGCCATCAATCTACAACATATCTCCGATTCTGCTAATGTGATTGGAGGTATGATTTATGTGTCTAGTTTGAAAGCACGAGCACTTATAGACCCTGGTTCTTCGCATTCTTATGTGTCTGTGCATTTTGCTTCTCGGTTGCATTTGTCTCCTGAGTCTCTACCTTATATGTTAGAGGTGTCTATACTAAGGGGAAGTGTTTGGTGATTGATAGAGTGTTGCGCACTTGTGATGTGCAAATTTATGAGCATGTTTTACTTGCTTGTTTAGTTATTTTTCCATTGCAAGATTTTGATATTATTGTGGTGGAGTTTTATATGTTAGTGTGCTTTAATTAAGCATGGTAGATATATGTGTTGGGCAGTCATGTTATTTATGCATTAAAGTCTGAAAATTGTTATCAGAAGGTTATGCCGGGTATTTAGTTTACGTGGTTGGTAGTAGAACGTCTACATCTAAATTGGAGGATTGATCATTTCTTTGTGAAATCTCAGATATATTCTTTATTGAGTAGTACATGTTACTTGAGGAGAAAATTGGGTTATATTGAGTTGTTACAGTACAATGCTACAGTGCTAATATCTAGTTTAATATACCTTTAACATCGGTTGAGTTAAAGGAGTAGAAGATTCAGCTTGAGATATTTCTTGATAAGGGATTCATCATGTTTAGTATATCTACGTGGGATGCATCAGTATTGTTTATTATGAAAAGGTATGGTACTTTGAGATTGTATATTGAATACTAAGAGCTCAACCAGGTGACTATAGCGAATCATTACTTGTTATCTTATATGGGTGATATATTTTATCAACTTCAGAGATCAGTGGTTTATTCAGTGTTTGACTTGAAGTGATTATTATCAGTTGAAAATTTGAGATGGGTATATTTCAAAGACGGCTTTTCATACCAGGTATGGGCATCATAAATTTGTGGTTATATTGTTTGAATTAACAATTGCTCCAGTGGTATTGTTGGATATTCTGAATTATATCTGTAATCATAATTGGATTGCTTGAGAGAAGCAACGGGTTGTGAAATCAATGTATTATGTCTTCTTATTAGCGGATATATTATTTTGAGGAAGTTTCAATACAGGCATAGATATTGGTCGTTTAATTACGAAAGCAACAGTATGTATGTGGCTTGTTGGGATTGGCATGATATTGTTAGAGATTTATTGATGAATTTCTAAGGTAGCTACACTGTTAACTAATTGAGACAGAAAGATATACTTCCTCGATGGATTGATAAGTGTGTAATGAGTTTTGATTATTGAAACAAGGGTTAATAACAACTTCAGCATTTATATTGCTTAGTGGATTTGATTAGTATTACAATTTTCAAGAGGGTATGACCGTGTTACTATTTTCTAATGGATATGTCGAGTTTTACCATTATAGTGGATCTAATCGACTCATTGTTCATGCTGATGCCTCGAAGAGTGATTGAGATGTTTATCCATTCAGAATTGTATGGCAGTTATGTATGCTTCGAGAAGACTGATTCCTTATGAACAAAGTTATCCTCACCATAACTTGAGGTTGATTTCGATTTTACGTTCATTGAATTAGTAAATGACTTTTGTAGAACCATATTTGAAGTGTCTACCGACCATGAGAGTTGAAGTAATTGTTTTCTTCAGGAGAGCTACACTTGAGTCAATGCAAGTAGAGTATTATGTTATATCATTCAGGAAAGACAAATATATTAGAGGATTCCTTGACTTATAATTCATGTTTTATAACACTAAATGGGGGAATGTTAGAAGAATTGACATCTTGGAGTCCTTATTAGTCGAGATATGTGATGATTTTGCGATTGTGAAAGCTTTAAGTTTCTACTCTATTGAATGATTTTAACTATAGAAAATTACTAGTGGAATGAACGATGTTCATTGCTAGTGATGGAACTTTAACTTTTGTAGCAGAGTATGTAGTCGACACTTAGTGGAACCAACATGCATAACGGAATTCAACTACAGGTACTTGAAGAGATACGCAAGACCAATTTAATTATAAATCCGAGTAAATGTAGAGTATTGAGATAAATTTGAAGAGTTACATTTGATTTGTTTGACACGAGAAATTCTAAGCATTCAACTAAGTCCTTGAGCTGCGAATAATCTGGAAGTAAAATATCAGTGATCAGTTGGTTTGTGATAAGCCTTTGAGATTTCTGAGTGGATATGAATCTATTGCGAAAGGTTTCATTGAAGGAGTTACACTGAATAGTTGAGAACAATGATGTTGATTGATAGCGGATTGGTTACCAAGTTTCCTCACCTTATCTATTTTGAGGGTATAAATGTTAATTCCAGTTGTTACTTATTTGTTCAGTAGATAGTTTGATTTCATAGGATGCCTACAAGCATGGTATTAGATATGGGTTCCTTATTTACATCTTGATTTTAGTAAGCAATTCAGAAGGCTTTGAATTCAGAATTGGGATTTAGAACGACTTTTCATCCTCAGACAGATGGTCAGTTAGGAAGAACCATTCAGATTCTTGAGGACATGTTGAGAACTTGTTCAGTTGATTCTTAGAATTCGTGGGATATATCTTTACTTCTCGTGGAGTTTGCTTAATATATCAGTTTTTTTGAGATTTTGGGAAAAGTTAGAGATCGGACTTGTATTCCTTCTCTTGACAAGGTTTATAATGTGTTCCATGTGTCGATGCTAAGCAAATCTGTTTATGATCCTTCTCATGTCCTATCTGAGGTTCCCGAGAATATTGAGCCGAGTATGTCCTATGAGAAGCATTCAGTTCAAGTGATTGATTCTAGAATTTGAGAATTGAGAAATGAGAGTATTCATTTTGCTTGAGTTGTATAGAGAACCATAATGTGGAAGAATCAACTTGGGAGCTTCGGGATGAAATGGAGAGGAAATATCCTTGGTTGTTTGATTCGTTTGGTAAGTTATCCTAAAATTCGGGACAAATTTTCTTTAAGGGGAGTGATTGTAACGACCCCAAAACCCGTCCCTATTTATTTTATATTTTTTGGGATTTTAATTTGATATTATGTGTGCATTTTATGTGTTGCATCATAATTTATGACTTGCACATCTTACTTGATTATTCGTGTTATTTATTTAGTTAGTAGTAATAAAGGTTAAAGGAGTTAAATGATTAAGTTGAAACTTTAGGGTCCTTTATGAAAATATAACTTTAGGGGATTAAGTGTTAAAAACGAAAGTTGGGTGACCAATTTGTAAAAAAGGGTAAAGATTTTTTTAAAAAAAACATGTTTATCCTCCCATCTCTCTCCCTCTGTGTTTACAAAATTCTACAGCAACCTTTTCTCTCGTTTCATTCCTAGGGTAGGAGAAAAATGTAAGTTCAACCTATTTCGATTTAATTATTTTTATTTATTTATCCGTTTTAAAATTTAATTATATAAAAATGATCAGGGCGTTGAGTAGGTCATTTCTACCCGATCAAAACATATTTCTGCGATACTTTTTCCGGAAATAGGTAAGTTACTAATTCCCCTTTAAATGTTAAAATGGTCATATATGTTATACTTGATACTTGTACTTGTTATTTTTGTGAAAAGAATTTATTTGTGATACTTGTAATTTTGGGACAAATGGAGTATTTGATATGTTGGTTTGGTTGGGTTCAAAGTGGTGTTAAAGTTGTTTTGAGACTGATTTTGTAGCCTTAGTAAAGTTATAAGTGTTAATGTGTAGTACTTTTGGGACGGTGAAATGAAGGAGTTAAGTACTCTTTTAGTCCCTAACCTATTCAACTTTTCACATTTTCGTCCCTGACCTATTTTTTTTAACGATTTCGTCCTTAACGTATGCATTTCAAGGACTATGTAGTCCTTCCGTCAATAGGCCGTCCATTTGTCCGTTAAATAAGTTTTTTTTTTTTAAGAAAGACATTATAAGTTTTTTTGTTTTTTTATCGATTTTTTTAACATCAAAAAAATTAAAACGAAAAAAAAAAAGTAAAAAATTTAAATTATCATTAAATAAGTTTTTTTAGAAAGACATTATAATATTTTTTTTGATCGATTTTTTTTAACATCAATTGAAATATCTCTTGTCAGTATTTTTTTTTCTTAAAAAAAAAACTTATTTAATGATAATTTAAAATTTTTACTATTTTTCCGTTTTAATTTTTTTAGCATTTAGATCTATACATATATAATATTTACACTTTCTACCCTTTTACATTCATATTAGCAAATTCTTACACTAAAAGTTCCACCTAAGCATAATTGGTGACATCATTTGCCACATCAACACATTTAACGGACAAATGGACGGCCTATTGACGGAAGGACTACATAGTCCTTGAAATGCATACGTTAAGGACGAAATCGTTAAAAAAAATAGGTCAGGGACGAAAAGGTGAAAAGTTGAATAGGTTAGGGACTAAAAGAGTACTTAACTCGTGAAATGAAGGGAGTAAAATTAGCAAAGTTTGGGCCTGTCAAGTTTTTGGGCGACCGCCCAGAAAGGGGTTGGGCGACCGCCCACAACTACTGAAAGGTTTGGTCTGGGACAGGGTATTTTGGGCGACCGCCCAGTCAGGTATGGGCGACCGCCCATAAGTGCTGAAATGTTGAGTTGTTCCAATCCAAGTGATTTAGAGTTCAGTCTTGGTCTAGATCTTAGGTGATATCCTAGAGTACCTAGAGAGTTGTTGTGGAACACTCTAGTGTTTGAAATCAGTTCCTTTGTGAACATATGTGTTCTGAGATTTAACTAAATATTAATTGGATTTGGTTGAACATCTTTTGGTGTGGTTTGGATTGGTTCATCTTTGTGATGTGTTTGGCTTGATTCCCTACTTTGGAATCATTGCCCCCGGTTGTTGTTTAAGCAAGTATTTATTACAGTGCTTTGTTTGAAAGTCCAACTGGTTTTGTGTTATCGAGTGGAGGTGGAAAGGATTATAGTGGCACACAGTCAACTTCACTGTAAGGCATTTCCACTGGACCTTTTTTGTAATCGAGTGGAGGTGGAAAGAATTATAGTGGCACACAGCCAAGTTCACTATAAGGCTTTTCCACTGGGTCTATTTCCCCAGTCCAGATTGGCCTTGGATGGGATGAGTTAGCTCCCTCGAGTGAGCATTTGGGTTATGACTTTGTGTCATATTTCCCCATTGTTACTTTGGTTCTTATGGTTATGGTTTGGTTTTCGGGATCCCGGCTTCAACTCTTTGATGCTGCTCAGTTGATACCTCTCAGATGGTTATATGTTTGATTCGAGAACTTTGGCTAATGTTCTTTCGGTAAACCTTGACTAAGTATCCTTGTGAGTGTTACATCGTTGTATGTGTGGTATATGAGTTGGCTTTGCCTTTCATGCTAAGTGCTATGTGATGCTTATGATATTGTTTGTTATACTTATCATTTTAGCATGAAACGTAGTTGCATTTTAGTAGCTTACTGAGATTCATTCTCACCCCTTATTTGTTTACTGTTTTAGATAAAGGCGAGTCCAGGGGATAGGACACTTTGGCACGGGAGGACGTTAAAGTGGTAAGAGTTGGGATTTGTTTTGTAAAGGCTACATTACTTAGATGTAATGCCTTTTGGGTAGAGTTTCCGTGACTTCATCGTTTTGTAACACCATTATTTTGGATAATGTTGGTGTATGTACATTTGTATAAAAGTTTGTAAGCCTTCAGGCTAAGTACTTTCGTTTGTGAAAAAGTTTGTTTGAAAGTTTAATGGAAGTCGTTGAACTTCGAGTGTGGATTTTGTTAAACTTTATGAAAGTATATTTCGAAATTTTTTCTAAAAGTGTTTTATAACGTCTTCCACTCGTGTCCCGAGCGTGGGGTCAAGTAGGACCACGGGTCTGGGGTGCGACACATACCATCTTGGCCATCCTCCTACACTGTTTCTTCTGGGGCAATATGTCCACCTACGGACGAAAGAGAATCAAATCCCTCCACTCCTTTGAAACTTTGTATTAGCGAATTCTAATCCACAGATCCAACTGTAACGTCGTCTTCTCCGTTTGAATCTGAATCTCCTAATCTCTGGACCGGTAGATCACGTTGGAGTTGGTTTTCTACGTGTCCTACAAGTTTGGCAATAACGCATGTAACTTACTGATTCATTTAAGGAATTTTTTTTGATATTGGAACTTGCTTATTAATTCCCTAAGAATAAGGATATATATCTTTTCAAATAAAAAAAGAAAAGAATAAGGATTCATATATATATATATTGGATAAGTATAATATATAAGTAATAATAGTCTCTCCCTTTCTATATATGTGTGCTCATTGTTTTCAGAGTTTTAGTGGTGATATTCCGCTAACTTATTTCTATACACATTCCATAAATTTCTGCTGCACCTCTCTCCATCATGTTCGTTCATTCTTTATAAACTTATACTCCTTCCGTCCCACCTCACTTGATACCAAGAGTTGAGCACAATAACTAAGGAAAAAAAATGAAATAAGGAAAATGTGTGGTAGAAAACGAAGAGAGAGAATGAGTGGGGTAAATAGTAGTGTTGGTTACATAAATTGAATGGTAGAAAATGAAAAAAAAAGAATGAGTGGTGGGGTAGAGTGAATATAAAATTATAAAAGTAGGCTATTTTAGTAAGTGCCAAGTGAGCTGAGACGGATCAAAATGAAAATAAGTGTCAAGTGAGCTGGGATAGAGGGAGTAGTTTTAAATTATTAGTTGCAATATGAATCCAGATATAAAAATGAGAAAAGAAAAAAAACGAATTGAAGAGCTAATTTAAATTTTATTTTTGTAAAACTTTTAGATCATAAGTTTCAGTATGTAAATTGCATTATATGTACTATATTACATTAAATTAACATGTGATTTTGTTAAACCCCCTCCGTCCCACCCGAAACAGAGGGAGAGGGAGTATATATTACATTGACTGTAAAAAAATAAAAATACATTGCATAGCTTGGCCTTTTTTGCCGTGTTTAGTGGATGGTTAGACAAGAAATGAAAAATAGATGGCCCACAACTTATTTATTGACAATTTTGAGTACTATAGGATGCAATGGTCATTTTCTGAAATTGGCATGTGGATATCATGGAAATTTTTGAAGCCATTCATTTGAAACATCCACCGGGTCCACAAATATTTTGAAAAGTAGTTTCCACGAGTTATAATTATAAAACAAGTAAAAGCTGAGAGGACTTCAAGCTTGGCGGCCAAATGAATCTTGACGATCAATAATACAGGGATACTAATGTATTTGGACACAAATGAAGTCTTGTGTGAGACGGTCTCACACGTGAGACGGATCTCAATGAGAGAGATGGCTTATTCTCTAAACAAGACCCGTCTCATGTGTGAGACCGTCTCATGCAAGTTTTTGTCTTGGACATAAGCCAATGTTTATGACCATGTGGGTATAATGGGGAATCTTGCCTTATTAGAAAATCTTTGCGCATCCTGTACTGTGAAAAGTTATAACTCCCTCTTTACGTCAAAATTCATTTTTTTTTTAATTTTTTATGATACTTCTTTATTCAATAGGTCCACATCTCATACTCACCACAAGTACTCCCTAATTATTTCCTATGCCACTTAAAATTCTTATATAAACCGGGGAGGTTGGGAGTAAAAAACATTATAGGAGTGTTAGGGAATCACAAAAAGAAATAATTAATTAAGCATACTCAAAGTAGAAAGCATCTGATATAATGGCAACCCATTTCTTTCTCTATCCTACAATTTTTTCTTCCCACAGATCTGTGATTGTAGTGCAGAACTCAGTCCGTTTCGCTTCAATCAAATCTGAGGTTTCCATTACCCCAATCGCTGAATCCCATGTTTCTATTTCCCCGTCTTTTAGGCGATCGGCAGACTATAGCTACAAACCTAACATTTGGGACAACAACTACCTGCAATCTATCAAGAGCGACTTCAATGTGAGTATTTACAACATGCCAATAAAATGAAGTTTTTTGTCTTACAAAGTATTGATGGAATAAAAGTAACTATTTCAGGTTGAGAAACTTAAAACGCGAGCAGAGAAGTTGAAGGAAGATGTTAAGTTAATATTTAAAAGCTTTGCGCAGACAGATGTTCAGCTGGATCATTTTGAACTAATTGATGATCTGCAAAGACTGGGATTGGCATATCTATTTGAGGAAGAAATAAAGAACTTGTTGGAGTACCTATATATAAGAAGAAATAAAAAAGGGATAGATAATGATCTCTATGCTACAGCTCTCAAATTTCGACTCTTCCGGCAACATGGATATTATATCTCCCAAGGTAGGTACATAAATAAGTTGACAATTTTCATTTTGTGTTTTAAAGTGTGTTTGGAGTTTCCTACAGTTAATTTCTGTCGTAGCCTTTGTTTATATTGTTTCTGTTGTTGCAGATATTTTTAAGAGGTTTGTTGATGATAAGGGGTGCTTTAAAGAGACCCTTCATAAAGATGCAAGGGGAATGTTGGGTTTTTATGAAGCTTCATACTTATCTTTTGAGGGAGAAACTCTAATGAAAGATGTTTGGCTCTTTACTACTCAAGCCCAGAAAGATTGGAACGATGACATTGAAGCAAATCTTTCAAAGGAAGTGCAAAAAACATCTGAGCTACCATTACATTGGAGGAGTCCAAGATTGGAAGTAAGGAGGTTCATAGATATTTACGAAAAAAGAGTTGACATGAACCCTCTCTTACTTGAGCTTGCCAAGTTGGAGTTCAACTTGTTGCAAGGACAACATCTAGAGGAAGTCCGTAACCAATCAAGGTAAGTTTTATGAGCCTTTTTATTTATCTTCATTATAAATGAGTAAACTGCTTTTCTGCCCCTCGTACTATGGCCCCAACATCAATTTGACACTCGTACTATTGAAACAACAAATGTATGATGCGTACTATTGTTTTATTAGCAAAATTAACCAATTTACTATTCAGTTGTTAAATTTTTTTAACGAACATTATTTTTTTTAACGGGCATTAATTTATTTTAACAAATATTAATAACTTAACGGAAATTTTTGAGGGAAAAATTGAAAACTCATCTTAACAAAAATAACTTTTGTTATCTCCATCATCTTCCCAAACCCAACATCCACCCCACCCTTTCCCAGCCCAACACCGCCACCACCGCCCCCCATCACCACCGCCACAAACCATCACAATCAGTCACCACTCCACCTAACCAACTCCACCATTTTCAATTCGCCATTCACCCAACACAACAATCATATGCATTTTACTAGAGAATTTACTAGTAGCAATTAACCTGCTTTTATGCAATACCTTCAAAATGAGACAGGTAGAAAAATCGGTCAGATCTGAGGCGGTAGGCGACCGGATCTGAAGTGTTTCGAGTGCAGAGAGAAAAAGCTCGGAGAACAGAGATGATGGCGATCTGAACAGTCGGAGAAAATAGAGATCTAGCCGAAAAAGAGAGAGATCTGGCCGTTCGCCGGAGAAAAACGAAAACGACGGTCGATCTAGAGAAAAAGTAGATCGGAGTTGTGTGTGCGATGTGGCTATGGTCGGAGAGAGTTCCGGAGATGGAGAAGATGCCGGAGGTGATGGTTTGAATGACGACAGTGCAAGGACGGGTACGATCACCGGATCTGGACAACAGCCGGCGACTGGAGGAGATCTGCAAGGTCGCCGGGGTTAGGGGAGTGGTGGTGTCGCCGGAGGTGGGGAGGGGTTGCTGGAAGTGGGGGTGTCGCTGGAGGTGGGGAGGGGTTGCCGGAAGTGGGGAAGGTAAAGAGAGAAAGTGTGTGTGCGTTGTGTGCCGGGGGAGGGAGGGGAGGGTGCGTTTTGTTTGGGTCTTAGGGGTAGTTCTGTCATTTAGGTAAATTAAAATTGTGTTAAATTATTAACATCCGTTAAATAAATTAATGCTCGTTAGAAAAAATAACGTGTGTTAGAAAAAGTTAACGACTGAATAAAAAGTTGGTTAATTTTGCTAATAAAACAATAGTACGCATCATACATTTGTTGTTTCAATAGTATGAGTGTCAAATTGATGTTGGGGCCATAGTACGAGGGGCAGAAAAGCAGTTTACTCCATTATAAATCATGGAAAAAGAATAACAAAAACGACGTTGACTATATATAGGTGGTGGAACAATATAGGCATGGGAGAAAAAATGGGATTTGCGAGGGATAGGATAGTGGAATCCTTTTTGTGGAGTGTTGGAACCAGATTTGAGCCTCAGTTTGAGAACCTTAGAAAAGTGCTAACAAGAGTGATTGCACTAATTACGGTAATAGACGACATGTACGATGTGTATGGTACCTTGGATGAACTCGAGCTATTCACTGATGCCGTTGAGAGGTTAGTATAAAAACATCTTAATTATCTTGATCTTTATTTCCTCTGCACTTCAATTTCACAATCTTTCTTGGATTTGTGGCAGATGGGATATTAATGAAATCAAGAATCTTCCAAACTATATGAAGATATGCTTTGTAGCTTTATACAACTTTGTAAATGAGATAGTTTATGAAGTCCTCAAGCAGCAAGACCTTGACATATTACCTTACCTAAAGAAAGCGGTAATTTTTTTTATTTTTTTTTTGTGATTTTTTTGTAATATCAGTTTTTTTCTTCAAAATATATTACTCTTCATAACAATCTAATTGATTATAGATAATTTTATTTACTGAATTCATGCAGTGGCTTGAGTTGGTCAAATCCTATTTGGTTGAGGCACGGTGGTACAACAGCGGATATAAACCAACATTTGATGAGTACATGAAGAATGCTTGGATATCAGTAGGAGCACCCCTTGCTGTTCTTCAAGCATATATCGGAGGAAAGGAGCCAATTAGTATCGATGCACTAGAGTTTCTCGCAAGCAAACCAGATATATTATACCAGGCAGCTTTCATTTTCCGACTTGCTGATGATTGTTGCAATTCAACGGTACAATAAAAAACGGGAAAATCACTGAAATATGCAACGTACCGGGTGTTAAAAGTCAATTAATGCAACGTAGTGCTTACTTTTGAAAATAGACAACGTACTTGCTTATTGTGTATCAAATAATGCAACGTAATAACTTTTTAGCCTCTACTACGTTGTATTAATTGATACAACTTACTTCAAGTACGTTTGTCAAATTGTTCGAACTTTGCATTATTTTGCATTATTTGATACAACTACTTCAAGTACGTTTCACAATGTAAGAAGTCGCTACTACGTTGCATTAATTGATATAAATCGGACACTACGTTGCATAAATTGGTCGTTTGCGTTAATTATTTACCATTTGTTAGTGTACTAACAACTTACTAATTTTCAGGATGAGTTAAAGAGAGGGGACGTTCTGAAATCAATCCAATGTTACATGAATGAAGCAAGTGTTTCTGAAGAAGTTGCTCGGGAACACGTGAAGGATATGATGAGAAGTGCATGGGAGAAGTTGAACAAGTGCAGGATTGAAGATTCACCATTGCCGAGGTCGTTTGTGGAGACGATGGTAAATCTCTTACAAGCAGCGCATTGCATGTATCATTATGGTGATGTTCTTGGTGTGCAAGATGCACCACACAGTATAAACCTAGTGTCAACGTTGCTCTTTCAGCCCATTTCCATGTAGAGATCATATAATATTTCTCGAATAGTAGAATCTCCTCCAGAAGAGGTTGAGTGTACACTTGAACGACCAATTTATGGAACGTAGTGATCGATTTTAATCAATTAATGCAACGTACTTATTAGTTCGGACATTAGGATACGTAGTTTATAAGTTTTTATCAAATAATGCAATATACTAAAATTAAAATTAACGACATTAAAAATCCTAACGAAATTATGACGTGGCATATGATATAGTATTTGGTTAACAAAGTCAGATATTTTCGGGGGGTAAAGTGTAGAATTTCGTTAAGAAATTAACGAGATTTGTTTACTCCTCCAAGAAAACTAACAAGATTTTCCTCTATCATCAAAATCAACTGGACAACCACCCCACCACCACACCCACCGCCACCAACCACATATTAACCCTCCGCCACTAACCACCACAACATTTCCGACCACCACCTTGCTACTCTAGCAAAGATCGCCCATTCCTCCATTAAAACCCCTCTTTATCTCCTCTCATTGAGAAACCCTTCCACCAAAAACAAACCCACTTAAATCTCCAATTTCGAATCATAAATTTGCAATTTCGAAAAACAATCTGCAATTTTGAACCTTAAATTTGAGATCTGGGCATGAAGGTCGAGGTTGGAGGTCGGAGGAGGGCGAAGGTTGGAGGGGCGGATGGGGGTGGGGAGAGTGGCGAAGTGGGAAACTGAAAAGGGTGGGGGATGGGTAAACTTAAAACCCCATTTGCCGGAAAATATGTGACCGTCGCCGGAAAAAATGGTGAGTAGGGGGAGGATCGCCGGTTTTAATGAAGGAGGTCTGGGGTTGGGGAAGATAATAGGGAGGGAGTGGGTGTGGCTGTTAAGTCTTTAAAGGTTGTTAGTCTTTTTGTTATGTGGTTTAGCCACACAGTTATTTTTTGTATCCACCATAAGTTTTTGTTGGAAGAGAAAACGCCGTTTGTTAAATATTTTGTACATTGCATAAATTGATACACAATAAGCAAGTACGTTGTCTATTTTCAAAAGTAAGTTGTACGTTTTCATTAATTGAATATTAAGAACCGGTAGATTGCATAGATCATCAATTTTCCCGAGATTTAATTGTTACAGATAAAGAATCATCTTAATTAGGTACGCAAATAGACTATACTATGTGACTATCTTTAGGATTAAATAACTATTTTGTTTGTCGATCATAGGAATAGCAACGTGCTCCCTCCGTCCCAATTTAAACTTCAAAAAAAATTTGGGTTCAAGAAGTAAGAAAAATGTGATGTGTGTGAGTGTAGATGGTTTGGTAAGAGAGAGAAAGTGGGGTAGAGAATAGTTAGTGGGTAATTGTTGTGAGTATGATTCTTCTTTATTCAATAGGTCCACATCTCATACTCACCACAAGTACTCCCTAATTATTTCCTATGCCACTTAAAATTCTTATATAAGCCGGGGAGGTTGGGAGTAAAAAACATTATAGGAGTGATAGGGAATCACAAAAGAAATAATTAATTAAGCATACTCAAAGTAGAAAGCATCTGATATAATGGCAACCCATTTCTTTCTCTATCCTACAATTTTTTCTTCCCACAGATCTGTGGTTGTAGCGCAGAACTCAGTCCGTTTCGCTTCAATCAAATCTGAGGTTTCCATTACCCCAATCGCCGAATCCCATGTTTCCATTTCCCCGTCTTTTAGGCGATCGGCAGACTATAGCTACAAACCTAACATTTGGGACAACAACTACCTGCAATCTATCAAGAGCGACTTCAATGTGAGTATTTACAACATGCCAATAAAATGAAGTTTTTTGTCTTACAAAGTATTGATGGAATAAAAGTAACTATTTCAGGATGAGAAACTTAAAACGCGAGCAGAGAAGTTGAAGGAAGATGTTAAGTTAATATTTAAAAGCTTTGCGCAGACAGATGTTCAGCTGGATCATTTTGAACTAATTGATGATCTGCAAAGACTGGGATTGGCATATCTATTTGAGGAAGAAATAAAGAACTTGTTGGAGTACCTATATATAAGTAGAAATAAAAAAGGGCTAGATAATGATCTATATCCTACAGCTCTCAAATTTCGACTCTTCCGGCAACATGGATATTATATCTCCCAAGGTAGGTACATAAATAAGTTGACAATTTTCATTTTGTGTTTTAAAGTGTGTTTGGAGTTTCCTACGGTTAATTTCTGTCGTAGCCTTACATTGATCTTGTTTATATTGATTCTGTTGTTGCAGATATTTTTAAGAGGTTTGTTGATGATAAGGGGTGCTTTAAAGAAACCCTTCATAAAGATGCAAGGGGAATGTTGGGTTTTTATGAAGCTTCATACTTATCTTTTGAGGGAGAAACTCTAATGAAAGATGTTTGGCTCTTTACTACTCAAGCCCAGAAAGATTGGAACGAGAATGTCGAAAATAATCTTTCTGGGGAAATGCTGAAAACGTTTGAGCTGCCTTTACATTGGAGGAGTCCAAGACTGGACGTAAGGAGCTTCATAGATATTTATGAAAATAGAGTTGGCATGAACCCTCTATTACTTGAGCTTGCGAAGCTGGACTTCAATTTGTTGCAAGGACTACATCTAGAGGAACTCCGTAATCAATCAAGGTAAATAGAACTACCAACTTTTAAAGAAACTACTGAACACCAAAACCTAATGAGTGAATGACTATAACATGCTACTTACTATGACTTTTTTTTTTACTCCCTCTGTCCCAGACTAAGGTTCTTACTTTCCTTTTTGGTTTGTCCCAGACTAAGGTTCTTAGTTGCTTTATTACCTAAAATGGATCATGGGACCCACTTGTCATTCTCACAACAAAAACTCCCTACCCACTTTATCTCTCCTACTTTCTCTTACTTTTTCATACTCACAATATTTACTTTTTCTCAAAAAATGGAAGTGTTTTATTTAATGGGACTCACATTCACACTCACAACAACTTTTCACTCATTATTATTCTCTACCCCACTTTCTCTCTCCTACTTTACTTTTCATACTCACAACACCTACTCCACTAACACTTTTTCCTTAATCCCCGTGCCCAACCCAAAAATCCTATTTCAGGTGGGACGAAGGGAGTATACTTTATCAAATTGTTACATATAACAAATAAAAATAGAGGGTGTCGTACATGGGATATGTTGGTAATTATTTTAAATCAAAAGTAATTTATGATTTTTGAGCTTTATTAGTTTTCTTCATAAATATTCATGAAAAAAGAATAAAAAAACTGTCGTTGACTATCTATAGGTGGTGGAACAATAAAGGAGTGGCAGAGAAACTGGGCTTTGCAAGGGATAGGATAGTGGAATCCTTTTTGTGGAGTGTTGGAACAAATTCTGAGCCTCAGTACCAGTCCCTTTGAACTGTGCTAACAAGATTGATCGCAATTATTACAGTAATAGATGACATTTATGATGTCTATGGTACCTTGGATGAACTCGAGCTATTTACTGATGCCGTTGAGAGGTTAGTATATAAACATCTTATGTTGATCTTTGTTTTCTGCTTCACTTCAATTCACAATCTTGCTTGGATTTTTGGCAGATGGGATATCAATGAAATTAAGAGGCTTCCTAACTATATGAAGACATGCTTTGTGGCGTTATACAACTTTGTAAACGAGATAGTTTATGATGTCCTCAAGGAGCAGGATATTAACATATTACCTTACCTAAAGAAAGAAGTAATCTATTTTTATGATTTCTTTGTAATATCATTTATTCAAAAACAATTTAATTGATTATTGATAGTGCTGTACTGCTGTTTTCATGCAGTGGTTTGAGTTGGTGCACTCCTACTTGGTTGAGGCACGGTGGTATAACAGCGGACATAAACCAACATTTGATGAGTACATGAAGAATGGTTGGATATCAGTTGGAGCACCCCTTGCTGTTCTTCAAGCTTATATTGGAGCGATTGAGCCAATTAATATTGAGGCACTAGATTTTCTTGCAAGCAAACCTGATAGTATAGTATACTGGGCAGCATTCATTTTTCGACTTGCTGATGATTGTTGCAATTCAACGGTACAACTAAAAATATGCTAATGATTAGCTAATTAACATATCTTATTGTACTAACACTTGCTAATCTCACTTTTTGAAAAACAATTCATGTCAGGATGAGTTAAAGAGAGGAGATGTTCTGAAATCAATCCAATGTTACATGAATGAAACTGGTGTTTCTGAAGAAGTAGCTCGGGAACACATGACTTATATGATGAAAGGTGCATGGGAGAAGTTAAACAAGTGCAGGCTTGATGATTCACCATTGCCGAGGTCATTTATTGAGACGATGTTAAATCTTCTAAAAACAGCTCATTCCATGTATCATTATGGGGATGTTCTTGGTGTTCAAGAAGCATCACGGAGTATAAACCTAGTGTCCGCGTCGCTCTTTCAACCCATTTCCTTGTAGATCATATAATGTTTCTCTAATATCTGTAGAACAAAAAATTTCCAATTTGTTCCACAACCAAGTAATGGTTTATTCCTTGGTCTGGGAATCATAACAGACTGTTCATGCAGTGGCGAAGCCACGCCTAAGCCATTGGGGCAATCGACCCCCTTGAATTTAGATTTGTGTCATTTTTACCACTACGTAGCAAGTATCAGTCAATCCATGTATTCACATACCTAGGAAGTTGAATGTATGTAGGCTTAATAATTTGCATAAAGAATCTGTTGTATGTATATATATTGGGGTTGCCCCTTCGTATGAGAGGGTGTGGGCAATAAAACAAACGGCAATGTGCGTCAGAAAGATGTGTATTATGATTGTAATATATAAGCTTCCACAATACTAATTATGCGAACCAATCTCATCCATGAACTTTTAGGTTGACCCGTGGTAAGCCAAGTGGACTAAAGTTGTTTGTGCTAAGTAGGCCAGTGCGTGGTGCTAATTATGTAGCGGACTAGGTGATGCTTATGTAGTAGAGTGGGTTTTCGAGCACGTGTCATTACAAAATGATATATTGATGCCATTAAGTTTCGAAGGAGTTGCAATGTAACAATAACATATCATTTTGGGCAATTTCGTTCCTAATATTTACACTTGAAGGTGATATGGGGCATCGTTGGAAGGACATTAATGAAACTGGATAGAAGTTAACAAAATGAACGAGAAACTTTACGTACTCCTTTAAACATTAAATAATTCTCCCCTGTGTTTACATAATTTCTCTTTTATCACTATCCGGCCAAAATTATATACAAAACAATCCTAAAATATTTAATCAACCATCTCATTACTATCAACCACTACTAATACTAACACCATCACCACTAACCCACCATTTGCACCACCACCGCACCACAACCACCACCATCATTACCATCAGTCCAACTGTAGATATCACCCAAAAGAAGCAAGGCGTTAAAGTGTGAATGGGTTTTCCTAAGATGTCTAATTCGCCACGTATGTTTTTAAGTGACGCGGGAACCTAGTGGTTGGTATTTGATACAATCAATAAAATCAAGGTCAATCAACTAAAATATGCAAGGTACTTTCGAGTTTTTATCATATAATGCAACATACTCATTAACGACCGATATGGGTAACATTCTTTTGCATTATTTATCAAAGACGACAATGAACTTATTCTTTTTACTTAAGCTGTCAAAAAGGTAACGAGGTTGCTGATGTGGCACTGCCGCGTCAGCCCATGTTAGCACCACGTTATCAAATTAACGGTCATTGATGAGGTGTCGCTGACGTGTCAGTGCCACGTCAGCAAAACCGTTAATTTTTTGACACCAAAATTACAAAAATAAGTTAGTTGCATTATTATCTGATAATGAATGCAAAAGTATGTTACCCATTTTAGTCACTAACGAGTACTCCCTTCGTCTTTTTAGTCTGTTCACTTTTGGTCAACAGGAGTAAACTTTGACCAAACATTTAATGTCAATCTAATCATCCAATTGAAATTCTAACAATTGTAATTGATAAATAATAATTTAATTTATCAATAATAGTTTTTAAAATTTCTTTAGGATTGTTAGATTGACATTAAATGTTTGGTCAAAGTTTACTCCCGTTGACCAAAAGTGAACAGACTAAAAAGACAGAGGGAGTATGTTGTATTATTTGAAAAGCAAAGTAGTAGGCAAAGTATGTTGCATATCTTAGTAATTATTCCATAAAATCAGTCAAATTCAAAAGAGAGTATCTATCAAACCGTTTATCCAAACATTACAAGAAAAATATCATTGGAGAGGATTCTGAGTCTAGTTTCTACAGCTCTTTTTGGACCATCATTTGAAAATTTCTAAAGAAAGTTATGACAGTTTGACTAAAGAGCAGTTTAAAAGGCATCTACGTACGAATTTGGTCAAGTCTTCATGTTTATCAAGTCCTTTAGGAAATCTTATCTTTACATATTAGTTGTTAACTAGATCTATTTAGTATTTTTAGTATTCCTAGGCTTGGAGGTATGTTCCAAGTAGCCTATAAATACCTACTAGATGTCATTGTAAAATATGTTGAGTTTTGATTGAAGTTTTATAAATATAAGCTTTGTGCTTGTTTTTTGTTCTAAATCTTTTTGTGGATTTCATAGAGTGGCGAAGTTCCTCAAACTTTGTCAACGTACTCATTAACGACCGATATGGGTAACATTCTTTTGCATTCTTTATCAAAGACGACAATGAACTTATTTTTTTACTTAAGCTGTCAAAAAGGTAACGAGGTTGCTGATTGTGCACTGCCGCGTCAGCCCATGTCAGCACCACGTTATCAAATTAACGGTAAGTGATGAGGTGTCGCTGACGTGTCAGTGCCACGTCAGCAAACCCGTTAATTTTTTGACACCAAAATTACAAAAATAAGTTGGTTGCATTATCTGATAATGAATGAAAAAATATGTTACCCATTTTAGTCACTAACGAGTACTCCCTTGTCTGTTTCCCCCTTTTTTGTTGATGGTGTTGACGCCGAAGAGAGTGGCATCTTCTATCCCGTGTTGGACTTGGTGAACGGGTTGTCCCCCATTTTTGCGGATGGTGACATTCTCGGCCATGATGGTGACTATCTCGTCCCCATTTCTGATCTTGACACATTGATGGAGAGTGAGTGGAAGGGACAACATTAGAACTGTGGATCCAAGGTCGGCCCAAAAGCAAGTTGAATGAAGCAGGGACATCAAGTACTTGGAATGGTACAGACATGATCATGCTTCCGAATTCGATATCAACTTCTAACATTCCCATGACTGTTGGATGAATCCCTGTAGATGCGGAGAGTACCAATCGGACCTATAATTGGAGAAGTAGCCCTTGTCAGTCTCGGTTCACACTTTCGGTCCATGAAGAGGTTGAGAACACACAGTTGGGCACACGACTCGAACCACATAAGAAAAAAAAAAGACACTTTTTTTTTATTTTATAAGTCGGAGGGAATGGGTCCCTTTTGGGGTTTTTAAGAAGATAATGGAATCGTCACACTAGTATATAGACCATCTCGCGGTCCCATATACTCATCGGATTCCATCACGTTTGTGAATCCTACATGTGTCGGGATTAAACTAAATTAATGTAGTAAAGCATACATACGTGGACGGATTTTTATTTTCGTCCAAAATAACCACTTTTGGGGACGGATTTTTATTGCCTCCGTTTCAACAAGTTGGCATTGAAAACATTAGTTTAGGGAAATCTCGGCACATGGAAACTGACTTGGTCACGGAGTGTTAGACCCTAACTAGAATTGTGTGGTTTGTGCTCAGCTAAAGAGAGACTTAAAGGTCACCCCCGGCATGTAGTCATGAACTACGCCACGGGCTGAGGTTTACCGCTTCGAAAGAGCCAAGGTCGAGTGGAGCTTGAAACTTTCTAGGACGGGCCTCGACGGGTTTGGGGTTGGACTTGTGCGACTCGATAGTGAGAAATTTATAGGAGTAATGTGCATGTAGTGTGAGGTCTATCACGTGACAATTTTTTATTTTTATTTTTGTTTTGAAAAGAAAAGATAAAAACACATAAGCACGTAAATTACAACTCCCGAATCACCCGTGTGACCGGTAAATAAAACACAAAATTAAACAGTCCAAGGGTTCAATTGTGTTCTGATGCAGGCAACTGTGCCTACACCCCACTGTTATGTTCAGTCACTGAAACCTGTTCTTGCCCTGGAAATTGGCCCAGAAGCGCGCGCCTCGGGCTGGTGTTGTGGGAAGCGCGCGCCTGGCGCATTGTATTTGGGAGGCGCCCGCTTCTGGGCTCACCTGTCAGATTATCAGAAACTTATGGACTCAGGGGATTGCCCTGGTCCTGATTGTGTGATGGAACCCTGCAATGTTTGTTAGCACGAAATAATAGGAAGAATAGGAAGAACACATGGAAGGCGGGCGATTCTGGAATTTGACACGGGACGCGCGCTTTGGGCCATGAAGGTCCGAGGCGCGCGCTTCCCATGTCAATTTCTAGAATGCCCAGAAAAGTGAATTATGAACAGAAACACAAGTTTAACACTCAAGCAGTCCCCAGCGGAGTCGCCACTGTAGATACCCCGGGGGGACCACGGTTTGGCTAGAGCACGTGAATTACCCTAGGATGTCTAATTGTGTTTTAGAGTCGCCACCCACGTTTTTGAGGAACGTAAGAAAACCTAATGTTTATGAGCCTAAGTTTTATTTACGAAAACAGAGATTCTTTGGGATGAGGGGTTCGGGGGTTAGGTTACGAAATGGGAAGTACTTAAACACCCATTTCGCCCGAGCAAAGTCGGTCTTGTTTGTTCATAATTCACTTTTAAAGATAAATGTGTTCTTCCTATTTGAAATGATGATAAAAAGGGGTTTTAAAGTTTAAAATGTAGGAAGATGACTCCTAGGCCAATTCAATGTAATGAAAGGACCGTCGGTGTCATGTCCCAAATGGTTTTGGGTGATTGCACATTTGATTGAAGAAGAAGAAGAAGAAAAAGAAGAAGAAGAAGAGAAATGCTTAAGATATTTACCTATAGTATCCTTTGAAGAGAACCTTTTAAAAAGCCTTGAAGAAGATGGTTGAATGCTTTGTTGACAAAAGGTCTAAAAGAAGTCCCAAGGAAAAGTTTAGAGAAGAAGTGAGTAAAAGGTCTAAAAGTAATGATGTCCAAAGTCCCCTCCAATGATGGATTGGAAGGGTTTTTATAGTTGAAAGAGGACTGTTTTTGGAGCCAAACGGAGACTCCAAGAAATCTTTCCCGGGCAAAATCATGTATAATGAGCAAGGGAGAGATTCTTGGGCAGAATCTGTAACTGACACACCCCAGAAGCGCGCGCATCCCACCTAGGCGGCGGAAGGCGCGCGCGTCTGGCCTCAAGGGGCGGAGGCGCGCGACTCTGAAAAGCAAATTTTGACAGAATGGACTAGAAAGTTAGAACTGTTATTCAGTTTAGTCTCGGGACTTAACGGAGTCCGTCTGGAACTTAACCAAAGTAACATAAACTAACAGAAAACACTTAAAAGAGGGAGAAACACAAAATCAAGTGTGCAATCTGTTGGGTTTTGAGCAAACATGCGCAGCGGAATTAAAACCCAAAAGCCTAGATCCGATCACGATGATTAAATTAATACGAGGATGAATTTAGAACACTAACCGTGACGGAGCTTTAAAATTCTGAGATCTTCAATCTTTGTTCTTCGCGCTTCTTCGAATCACGAACGCAGGAACGACCGTAATACTTGGATCACGAACTTTGAAGGAGTTGATGCCAACGCCCTCTATGTTTATCCACACGCGAACGAATATCTAGAACGATTCTAGATCTGGATTGCTAGACCCATTAGAAAACACGCTTTTCTAATCTTCAAAGGCTATATGATTTTATTGGTGTTCTTGAGCTTTTGATTCTCAATCTAAACTCAAGAATATGTTTCTCAAACACATGGAGGCTACCAATAATGATACAATATCAATCCATACTGATTAGGGTTAAGAGAGAGGTATTTAAAACCATTAGTCCTAAACTTTTTAGGAGAAATAGGTCAAAACCCGTCAAAACACGAAATCAGATTTTGGGCCCAAACAGGGCCTGCTCGGCCGAGTCTTATAAGGTGCTCGGCCGAGCACCTCTGTGCCAAAACTTTCTGTTTCTCATGCTCGGCCGAGTCCTTTGAGGTGCTCGGCCGAGCACCAGCAAAAATTCATTTTTAGCCTTTTAAACAATTCGTTCTTTTGTGTGTGACCCCATAGGATTATATCAAGTTGGCAATGAGTCCAACCAAGGTCAAACTCATAAATCATGAGCGGACTCTAGCAAGCCATCATGACTACCCAATTAATATAACTTAAAGAAGTTCGTAATCCTTAATAGAATATATCACAATCCTTTTGTCTCACGATATCATATTGAACATAAGTCATGGTCCATGTCAACTTATATTGTTCAATGCTTTCTCGATCTTGAGTAGATTGATAATGAGCAAATGGTATTGATCTCATCAATTCATTTGAGCGCGGCCACGCATTTCATCAATCTCACTCCACGAGAGGCCTAAGCAGATATCTCTCTTGAGAGAGGGACAAATCCCATATTGACTTATTACCTTTCCCTACATGAATCCGATTATGCCAATCGTAGCCTTTATAACCACCCGGTTAGGGGTGACGTTTGAGTACGTCAAATATAATGTTCATCATGTGGAAGACTGTAATAATATCAGGTCTAAGGATATCAATGATATAACTATTATGAGATTTAATTATGACATTTGACCATGACATAAATCACATAGGTGGGTCATGTCCAGTACATGGTCACCAACATGTACCCATAAGCTTAATCTGTATCTAATACACATGATCATCACATGATCATTAATTAAACTTATACTAGTTCTTCATAAGTTCTAGGGACGGGGATTATTATAATAAACATGTAAAACATATAATATCCCAAGGTTGTTATCTCCAAAACAAATGATGTAACGTAAGGCCTTTCTCAAGGGCCTAGAGCATAATTCCAACACAATCGGGGTGAGCGGTCCAAGGCAGGGTGTCTACATGATGATATATTGATCTATAGCACTTCGGATGAGGAGCATATTGAGCATCTTCGCTTGGTATTGCAAGATTTAAAGGATAATCAGTTGTTTGTTAAACTCAAGAAGTGTTGTTTCATGTTGAAGAAATTGTTATTCTTGGGTTATGTGGTTTTTGAATATGGTATTCAAGTAGATGAAGACAAAGTTCGTGCTATTCGGGAGTGGCCTATTCCGAAGACAGTTAGTGAGGTACAGAGTTTTCATGGTCTTGCTACTTCTTATCGTCGTTTCATTCGTAATTTTAGTACTATTATGGCTCCTATTACTGAATGCTTTAAAAAAAGGATAATCAGCACAATATTATTTACAAAAATGTCACCGCGTTTTTTTCAAAACACGCTTTTCTCAAGATTTTGTGCATTTTATTTGATGCCGGATGCCAAGAGATTCAGACCAGTTATTGTTGTTGCGATCAGATGTCTGAGGACTCATTCTGATTGTTGCGATATTGAATACCACTAGTCATTCCTTTACCTAGTCTATGGATGTCGGGGGATTCACTCCATTTTGTTTGATGCCGGATTCGAAGGGACTCTTTCCCGTTGTCGTTGTGGTCGGTTGCCACACTACAACAAGAAAAAGGTCTTTCTGGGACACCAAGTACCGTCACAATTTGAACTTTTCCGTCACAAGTGTACTTTTATTACGGATTTGTTTGTAACAAAATATGTCCCCCATTGCCTAGTAGCAAACGAGCATTGGGAAGGATCTGTCACATGTTTTATTACGGAGTTTGTCGTCCCAAACCTATTAATGTTTATCATAAAAGAAATTGGAAAATTCAAATTTTAAGTCATATTTCCTTCACGGTCAAGTTTTGAAATTTAAAATTATGACGCCAGTGTTAGTCACATTTGTTTGTCACCAAGTCGTTGACATAAAAATACATGTGACACTATTTGGTCACAAATTTACATACTATTTTTTATTAAAATTAATAATACTAACATCTTTCATAACTAACAAAATAAAAATTACAAAAAGGTAAATTCAACATGGATTCTGGAATAAGTTAATTAACTGAGAAAGAGTACTATAAAACTAGTTAGTTATTAAATAAAAACAACTAATGGAGTTAAAATCCGTTCAACTCTTTACCGACTATACTATCATTTTCTAATAAATGCGAAGGCATAATAAGTAAAATTCATGTCTAAATTTTCCAAGTTCCCCCCAAGTCATCTCCAAAGTTGTTCTTATCGTGCTCGAACAACAGAATATACACTTCTGTATCCGCAATCCCGTTCATAGATCCAGGTAGCAGAACCGTTGTAGCACCCAGAGGAGCCGTTGTATCAGGTTCACTCATCAGGTTCACTTACCAGAGCATGAAAAGAAAATGGGGAGCCTAACTTTTGGCTCATCATGGCAACGTGCTTGTAATGCATCAAATTGACTAGTCTTCTCACATTGTGTTGGAGTAGAGGACCAACTGGACTAGCAATCAGAGATGAGGGCAGAAAACACCGACATCACAGATGAAGTGTGCGGCCGTCCAAACCATCAGCAAGTTTCAAGGGCCATTTGGTGAAAAGTGGGCGACCGCACAAGGTATAGTGTGCGGCCGCACACATGGCGGGGAAACTGGGCTTGGCCGAATTAGGCTGATTTTGGGATTCCTTCTATGTTTATGGTTTAGAACTCATTTCTAGGTTAGTATAAAAGCATAGCTCCACCCCCAAACTTGTTGTAACACAATATTAACATATTCTAGTGAAAGATACTGGCTTGGTAGTGCCCCATACATAGTCAATAGAATTGATGAACCGTGTAAACAATTTTTTGTGTCGTTCTACTGTTTTTGCTTTAATTATCATTCTTGTGCTTGTTGTGTGTTCCATTATTTTCTTGCTATCTGCTTGGTTTGTAAAGTCAATACCATAACAACGGGTATCAGAGCTCTGGCTAGATGATCATAGGGTTTCAAGCTGTCAAGAATGGGCAATGATAAACAAGCAGTGGCGATGAGTCTAACTATGCATTTTGGAGGATGCATATAGAGGATCTTTTGTATGGTAAGGATCTCTATAAACCTCTCAAATGAGTCAAACCGGAACGCAAAAAACAAGAAGATTGAGAAATCCACCAAATAGCTACTTGATTATCTAACCGAGAGATTTGAAACACCGTTTGCAGTCAACAAGGTTGACTTGAAAGTAATAACTAAAATAGTTAGATTTCTTATTAGTGAAAAATGAAACGTAACATATTATATACATGAATATAATTTTTCCAACAAGTGAATGTAGCTTCTTCTTTTTTGAGGAAATGTTAGATTTTTTTTTTTATGCAAAATGTAGTAATCTTTTTAAAATAAATACATTTGGAATAGATTGAAACATGTGGTAAGCCAAAATCACGAAACAAAATAAAATTACCTCTACATATAATGCAATTTCAATATTATGATTAACCTTCATTCTTTAATGCAATTTTGATCTTAAGATTAACCTTAATTCTTTTTCTGTAAAACTATGCTTATGTTTCAAAAGAAAAACTGATACATTTTAGTATTAAAATATGTTACATTCCTTTTATAGTAAGTATTACATTTGCTGACAAGGAAAAATTCATTTTTTTTAAGGTTATGATGCTTGCTTGATTAGGAGGAAAATGAACGAGGAAACGAACATAATGGAAACCTGAATGTTTTCATCATTCCTGTGTTTCCAGCTCTCAATTGAATGGATACAATTTTTTTTTATGAAAGATACATTTATACTCATTAAGGTAGTGTAATGTTTTTGTGGGACTTAGGGAGTAACATGTGTATTTGAATGTACTTCATTTCTAGTTTTTTGTATGGGTGTAATAAATGTTTTTTTTTCTCCAGAGGTATTTCAGGTTTGAATCGCATGAAGAAGAGGCAAAGGGTCGAATTATTTGGGAGCATATAGCTGCAAAAAATTACCTAAAATTAATGTATTGGTGGAAGGAACGTGCTGAGAAACAACATGTAACAATAGTGAGTGGACATCACCTGCGGTATGGAAAGAGTTATGCGACTATTGGATGAGTGAAGAATTTATGAAAGCCGGTGAGTTACGCCAGAAGAATAGGTCATCCAGTAAAGGAATACCTCACACATCATGAAATAAGACATTCGAGGAAATGAAGCTTAAATTGGTACGATATAAAAAATTTCTAGGTCACAATTTTTTTCTACTCACAAAATTTTTCTTTTTTATTTAAATGTGTAGTGGAAGTCTATAGGTCGTGCTCCAACTCAATGGGAATTCTTTAATGAGACTCACTTGACTAAACGAGGAGGTAGCACTGAGAAGAAATTTATTACCGAAGACGCAGAGAATTTTTCTGTAAGTTTCTACACCGTTTTATTGTTTAGATCAATCACCTCTTCATGACAATGTGACTTCTATATGGCGCAAGTTACAATCTTTTTTTTTGTCAAATTTACATAAGTCTTTATGATCCCAAGTCTTTATGTGTATTTGGTTGTTTCTCTATAATATGAACAAATGGTAGTTCTTGCTTGAATGACCAAGTTTAACATGTTAAGAGTAGTAGAAACAGTAGGCTTATAAGTGTGTGTCTGTCTATTCTGCAATATCTTTTCGCTAGAGTTTTATGGCAGTGGGTTTTAAGTTGTTGCAGTTCATGATGACAAGTATGTGCCAGCATACTTGTCATTGACAATGTATGCGCGCGTGTGTGTGTGACTTGTCTATTGTGAACTTTCGATTTGTTATGATCGATAACTTCCTTGAAATTAATTTGGGACATATTGTCATTAAGGTTTTGAGAGTTGAAAGTCATTTATAATACTTGACTATTCTATTTGCATGGTTGCAATATATGACATGGTGTGATAAATGTCGAGCTGGCTGGACCTTAGCTCCTTTAAAGCTTAAACTGATTGAGTCCGTGCAAATGCACTATCAGTGCACTATTTTATTCTTTAGAAGGTTCTTATTCATTTTCAAGTTTTTTAAACATACTTGTTGCTCAACTGAGTTATAAAATGCAGATTTTGAAGCAATGTACAGTGCAATCTTTTTTAGAAAAAGTTGCCTAAATATATTTTCTTGGTATTTCATGAAGTAAATGGATTAGACTAATTGTTACTCTTACAGGAAACTTATGCTAAAAAATTATGTGAGGCAAATGGACTGGAGCCTTTAGCACCTGTGAATGGGGTCGATGATCCTAGTTTAAAAAATATATGAAGAGGCTGTCGGGAGTGTAAAAAAAGGTAGGCTAGTTGGAAGGCTCGGTGAAAAATGGAGCAAATGGTCTGGTCATGCAGCAGCAGTCCTCTCAAGAAGTGAAAAGTTAAAGGAACAACTAGCTGAAAGTGAAAGGAAACTTCAAAGGTATGAGGCCAATCAAAATGCAAACTTTCAAAGGTTGTTTCAATATATTGAAATTCAAGCTCAAAACATGGAGATCCACCTCCTCGTCCTTCAATTTTCAATGCAAATTTTAGTTCTGAAGGTGCATCTAATACTCGCAATGATAGTTCTCATACAAATCTTGGTGATGATGAGATGGGTGATGAGGAGTATGGGGGTTATAGTTAGTTTGGTTTACTAACTTCTTTTGGTTTGTGCTCTAGAGGGAGTGAATACTTTTAAACCTTTAAACTGTTTGTTTGGTTTTAAGCCAATATGGTAGAATGCTTTTTGGAGTAATGTGGTAAGACATGCTTATTTTGTACTGTTGATGGATGTTATTTACGAACAATGGTAAATGTTATTTTTAGACAATATGTAAACTTTTAAATTGATTTAAAGTTTGTTTCCGATTGTATTTTGTATATAATTATAGTAATAAGGCTAATACAATTATATTTTGAAATGAAATATCCACGATTTAAGGGGATGGAAAAACAATCGTATAACACTTTCTCAGTATTTTCAATTAATTGATTAAGTGGTTGCTAAGCCATTCCATATTGTTTTGACATAGACATTTGTGAGCGCCTTAGCTGTGGCCTTTTATAAGCTAATGTGAGTGCCGTCCCCTTTAAAAGCTAATTCGATTACATTTTCTGTCTCCTTTTAAAGCTACTGAGATGGCATTCGTCGTCTCCTTTTAAGCTAATGTGATTGCTTTTGCCATCTCCTTCTTTTGGCTATTGCGATTGCATCTCCCGTCTCCTTTTCTAGGCTTCTGCGATTGCAAACGTGATTTAAATAATTAAATAAATAAAATTAATTAAATATTAACACGACCGAAAAAGCAATCGTGAAAGAGTTTGTACCTAACACGACTACGTTTACCATCGCCTACACTTTCCGCGACTAGGTTTTCCGCGACTGCCTTAGCGATTGCTTTCTCAATCGCGTTAACTTTCTCTGACAGCTTTTGGGGTTTTGGTGACTTCTTTTGTCAATCGCAAAAAGCTGTTTTTCTTGTAGTGCATAAAAATAGCTCAAAACTCTATTAAACCACGACTACTTTGATTCATCTAGATGAGACGAACATAACGCTAACGTTGTAAAAAAAATAACGATATTGCTGACATGGCATCCTAGTCAGCTCGCCATATAAGAAGAAATCTAACTCTCGTTAAATGTACAAGCAATAGTTAACAAGAAAACTAACACCCGTTAAAATTAAAACTCATGTCCAGGTTCATCCTTTCATCTTCCCTCCCTCTTCAGCTTCCCCTAACATCAGTCCACCCCCACCCTGCCACCACTTCGCAAGCAACCACCACCCACCGGCCTGCCACCACCATCACCACTACCAACCACACCTGCCAATGTCAGAAATAAAAAATAAAGGGCTTGAAAAGTATCCACTCACTACACCTTTTCCCTGAATTTAGCATATCCCACCATAAACATCAAGAATCTAAGAACAAAAATCAAAACCTGCTAGGTTAATTGAAACCCAAATTCAGTTTTTAATTAAGATTTTCAAAGGGTTTCTTCAAATCAAATGTCCAAGAAACCCAAATTTCTTGCTTGAATAGCGGAAATATGACGAGATAGTTGTTTTAACAGTGTGATTACCAAAAATACGACGAGATAGTTGTTTCTCAATCCGAGTTTTAAAATTAGCAAAATTTGAGTAACATCATACCTATGAGTAATAGGAAACAACTATACGAAACAAGAGTAGTCATCAACAATAGTTAAATAAAATATAAATCCATTCAAAGAAAGAACAGGAGCAAACATCCAAATGTAACATATCTAAAGGATTTATTGCAATAAATGTTCTGGGAGAAAAGAGTAATTTGCTAGAATTTCCTAGTGGACACCAATGACAACTTTGTTGTTCATTAATCTTATGACTTAAAGGTAAACTAAACTGTCGACACAAAACTTTAAAAACTGGAGTTGACAGATGACCCAAGCGGGCATGCCAAATATCTTGACTCAAACGTTCGCCAAGAAGAGCAATGTGATTATTCTGCGACTGAGAAATGAAAGAAAGATGGTAAAGGCCGCCGGAGTTACTGCCAGTAATGATAGTCTCCTTCGTGCGATTGTCCTTAACACGAAAACCAAACGAGTCAAGTTCAAAGGAACGATTATTATCCTTAGAAAATTGATGGATAGATAGTAAAGGTCTATGAGTGTGTGGGACATACAAAATATTACGAATAGAAAAAGAACGATTATTGATACAAACAGAAGAATTACCAATGCCAGAAATTTTCAACTTACAACCATTACCAACAGTAGCTACCTCATTACCTGAGTACGGATAATAGCGGGTGAAGGAAGATGGGTCCGCAGTCATATGATTTGTGGCACCTCTGTCAAGAATATGCGGCTCCGAATACGACATATAAGCAGCATTGGCATTTGTTGGACAGTCCCTCGCACCGTGACCCACTTGAAAACACCACTGACAAGTTGTAGGAGGAGAAGGAAGCAAGCCCGAACTACCATTTCTAAATGGGCCTCATGTCCTGGTGAAAAGTTATTACCACGTCCCCAACCTTGACCAGTCCCACAACCAGCACCAGAATTGTGGTTGTTGTTATCCCAAGAGGCACGACCACCATTGTTACCTCTACGATTCCGATTTCCATTGTTCCTGTGATTTCCGCCACGTCCCCCACGGTTCTGAGTCCCCCCACGATTCTGGCAACCACCACAACTAGTACCTGCAAAATTGGCCTCGGGAGGAACAGAGGTAACCGAATTCGTTGCTCCAAATATTGTCCACATCATCGATCCGTTAATTAAATTTAACGCCATCCAATTGACTTGCATTATTTCACTACTAGAAAACATAAATATAACTACCACCAAATCGGTCTCTATATACACAAAACGGTCTCTAAATAGCCAAATGGAGATGGACCATACGGTCTCTATATTTTGGTCTCTAAAAACGACCATTGAAAAGCGGTCGCAAAATGGGGACCGATTATTAGTCGCAATCACTAAAAAGCAGTTTCAAATTTGAGACCACTTGGCGATTGCTAAATAGAGACCACTAAACGGTCGCCAAATAGAGACCATCGTTCAGTCCCTAACTAAAGAATAATTGAGCAATTTTTAATCTCTAATTATTTATTTATTTATTTAGTAATTATATATTTAAATATACAATTACAAAATAAATAATAATAATTATATAGTGACACTTATGATTAACTTTATCCATTAATTTGAACTCTTTTGTTATTCATGGAATTAATCCATTAATTTTACTCCATTCAAATTCTTTTAAATCCTATTCAAGAAAGATGACCAAAATGAGATTTCAAGTTCATAATTCTCCAGCCCCAACCATCGCCCACCACCACCATCATCCCCACCACCACCATCGCCCACCACAACCACCACCATCGGCCAACCTTCAACCGGCCACCACAGACCACCATTATCTTCATCATCAACACCATCACTACCCTCCATTCTTATCCTTGCCACCATCATATACTAGAAAAGCGCGAATTACCGACGGAAATATACTTGTTGCCGACGGAAATACAATTTTGTTAAAGAGGGATTTTGATAATCTGAGGTGGAAGATTTACCGGCGGATTTTTGACATACCGACGGAAAGTTTCCGTGGGTATTACCGAAGGAATTATCCGTCGGTACCTTATATACGTGAGTTGACTAGTCAACGTTAATTCCCAGCCCTTTGTTTTTATTTTTTTTTAAATTCAATTAAGGCCATTGACTTCAGAAAAAAATTAAATCAATTCGGGCCATCACCACTCTCTACGCCTTCGACAAAAGCACAACGCCCAAGAGAGACGACGACCAGCACCGACGACCATTCTTCTTATCAAGTAGAACGACGGTTGGAGGTAGAGCGCCAAGAGCGAGAAGCTGAAACTCGACAATTGCTTGATTTCCAGAAGGAAATGGAAAACAAGTTGGAGCAAATAATGACATTTATGCAACAGCAGCAGCATCCGAGCGGTAATGCCTCTGCCTCTTCTTTCGGTCAGTTTATTAATTTTGATGTTTGTCGTGGTAGTGGTAATGGTAATGGTCGTACGTGGTTCGCGTAGTGGTAGCCGTGGACAATAGACTTGCTTTTATTTGGTTTGTAATCAAACTGAAGTAGATTTATGTTAGCATTTTGTGGATGGTAGATTTATGTTGCATTTTGTGGACATTGAATGTTGAACATTTTTATTTTTGTAGTTGGTGAATGGTGGTATTTGAACACGGGATAGAATTTTGGTATTTGAACAGGTTTTTAGGTGGCTTTTAAACATTTAAAACATTTTTTTTTAATTCTATTCATTTAACCGACAGAATATTCTGTCGGCAAAATCAGATAAATAATATATTTTTTAATTAAAAAATTGGTTCACCGACGGACATTTCCGTTGGTATTACCCACGAAAATTTCTGCCGGAATTCTCCGGCCAGTTTCTTCGTGGGAAATTTTGACGGATAATTCCCTGCGTATTACCCACATAAAAGCAAATTACCGACGGATATTTCCGTCGGTAATCAAGCAGTTTCCAGTAGTGTCGAACAATTAAAAAAAATCAGAAAAAAATTCAAAAGTAACAAAAATCAGATAACATATGAACTCACACACATCTCACACACCAGATCTACATACACACCAGAGCTACACACACACAATCATACAGATCTATACAGAAAGAGAGAGAGAGAGAGAGAGAGAGAGAGAGAGAGAGAGAAACGAAAGAAAGTGAGAGAGATAAAGAAAGAATTCGAAGACTTACCTGAATTTTAAGGGGCCGCGACGATGGCGACTTGGAGGCTACGTTTTCCATGGGGCGGCAAAGATGGGGAATCAAAAGAAGAAGTGGGAAGGGGAGAGGTGGCGGGGACACAACGGGAGGGTCGGCGGCGTGGATGAAGAAAGCACGCGCAAGAGAGAGATAGATAGATAGAGAGAGAGAGAGAGAGAGAGAGAGAGAGAGAGTGCGGGGTGTTGAAAAAAAAGTGTCTTTTGAAGGAAATTTGGTATTATTTCCTTAAGGGTAATTTTGTCAAATTACTAAATTAATTATGTGTTTGTGTTCTAATCCATGAGAAGAAGAAATCAAGTACTTATTTGTCCAAAATGGTTATTGGATGAATGAAATATGAATGCTCAAAGTAAGTGGGTTGGAAAGGGAAAATGTAGTTATCCCACATTGAAAGAAAAATGAACTTGTTGCTAGCATATATACTTGGGCACAATAGTAGTGTTCAAGATTATGAAGCATAGGGGGGTGCAAATCAAGTTCCAATTTGGCTTGCGAGTTGCGGACACGAATGTAACACCGAATTTGCCTTCCTAGACAAGCCCACCTAGAGTAGTTTTGATTTCAAACGTTTGTAACTGCAAGGATTAATGAGTTTATTTGATGCTTTAATTTCAAGATTATGTGCAGTAAATAAAAACTGAAAACCCGAAATTAATTGTGTTTAATTCTCGGATTAATGCCAGATTTTAAGTTTGTGATCCTTGGCTTTGTGAAATTATAAAATGGTGCTCACCAGCAGTTTCAACACACGAACAGAAAAATCCTCCTCCATTTTTCTTTTGCTGCATATTGCTCTACACTAGAAAATAAACCCGTGCTCCGCACGGGAGATAGAACACCTAATGACATTATGGTGAATTTAAATTGTCTCATTTTTTTTTACTTTTTTAAAAGATCATGTTATTGCTAAAATTATTTGATAATGAAATTTAAATAATTTATTTGAAAGTGAAACTGGATTTGTTAGTTGTACTCCTTCAATCCCAAACTTTTTGTTAATAATTTCCGTTTTGAATTTATCCTAAGTTTAATTACTGATGAAAGTAAATTTCTCTCCTAAATTGCTGAATAGTCATAGGAATGCGGGTATGTTTTTGTAAAATATTTAATATACTCCCTCCGTCCCACCCGAATTAGGATTTTTGGGTTGGGCACGTGGATTAAGGAAAAAGTGTTAGTGGAGTAGGTATTGTGAGTATGAAAAGTAAAGTAGGAGAGAGAAAGTGGGGTAGAGAATAATGAGTGGAATGTTGTTGTGAGTGTGAATGTGGGTCCCATTAAATAAAATATTTCCATTCTTGGGTTGTCCTAATTCGAATGGGACACCCAAAATGGAAATTTGTCCTAATTCGAGTGGGACGGAGGGAGTATACACTCAGTCACATATGTGAGAAGCTATGAAAAGTTATGAAATGAAGACCCGTTGCTTACTACTTAGCCCTAACTACCCATATACTCCTTCCGTCCGAATTGATATGTTAGATACAATAGCTATTGTAGTTTTCTCTAAATATTTGTAATTAACTAAATCTTAGTAATTAACTGCAACAATTTTACATACTCTATTAAATTAACAAATTCAACATACCTGATGTCCTAACATTGTAATAGGATGTGGTACCAATTTCATTATCCAATAGTAAATTTCTTTTCCTGGAACTATTCGTCCATTGTGATGTACGCATTGATGAATCTGTAAACAAAATAAAAGTTTGAGGATATGGAAAATTGCATGTGTGTTTAGTGTGTATATATATACATGTGTGTGTGTTGTGTGTATAGGTTAACTACCCAAATTTACCAAATTTTATTACTAATATTATTCTTAAACTCTGCAAGAGACTTTAGTTATATGGAAGAAACCTGACTTCAAACCTGATATGCCGAAAAAAGTTTCCCGTCCATCTTTCGACATGCTTGTTCCTTCTCTTTCGCTTGTAAATTTGAACTTCCTTTTTATTTTATTTTACTCATCAAATAAGCACGCTTCATAGCATGATTTTTTTTTTAGAAATTTCTTTTTAAGGAATACCTACAAAAATTAATATAACAACAAATACAATAGTTAGTATATAATGCATGAAATATTGAAATATAATATTATATTACCAATATGGAGGGTTGATAAATCATTGCGTTGTCTTCTTCCCTTTGGCTTCATTTATGTATAGAAAAATATGAACAATGAAATTATCCTCGCATCTAAAATGAGAAGGGTGTCTTTTTGGTAGAGTTGAGAGCATAAAAGTACTATTTGATAATAAATGTTTGGTTTTTATATTTTTCTAGTAGTCTTTAAAATTGAAGAGTCTTATAATTTATGAGATCATGAATGCAAGTCATATTAATAATATGTAAGTTAGAGACTTTTTATATGCTAGCATAAATGCAAGTCATATTAATAAAATGTAAGTTAGAGATTTTTTAGATTTTAGCATTATTTATTACAATGGTTCATCTTATCTTTTAATTTTCTATGATTTCAAGTTCACTTGATACTTTAAACTTTAAGAATTCCATCATAATTCAATGGTTTTGAATAATATGTTGTCTCTTGGAATACATGAAAGGATCAAAGCCATTGAATTATGAAAATTTGAATAGTCAAAAACTAAAAAGTCACTTCTTAATGAATTGTTCTTTAATGCATCCAAACCCTACATAGTCTAATACTCTATATATAAGAGTATATGTCTACCTAGTCTAATACTCTATATATAAGTGTACATATTCTATTAGATATGAATCTCTTCTTATCTTCTTATAGAGTCACTAAATTACCTACTATCATATCTATGGATATTACCTATTATTTTTACCTAGGTAGGAGAATGCCAAAAGCCTCCATGATTCCAAAAGTCATATTACATGGCATCCTCTAAATCAAGATAAACTCATTTTTGCCTTACGTGTTATTCCCAAGGTAAGTTTCACCAACTTTAAAATACTATAGTATAGATTTTCCCTTGGCCTCCTTTCATTAACAGTAGTGGTGATACTGTCCAAGCACAGTTCCGTTCGCCGGGAAGCTTCGGTGCAAAATGCCCCCAGTCCGCACGTTCAATCTTAGGAGACTAGCGTTTCAACAAAACTCAAGCACACTCGGTGAGGGGACGAATAAGTCTTAAGGAGACAGTGACTAGCATTGGGCTCCTGCATCAACAACCATTAATTTTTTCTTTTGTATTTCCAGTTTATAATTGTAATTTTATTATTCTGTAATTGTTCTTTTATGTAAACCGCTAACATGGGGTTTTCGGTAGCCTAAATGAAAAATGAAGAGGAGGGGAGGATATGTGTCTAGGGTTTTTAGTGAGTTAAATGTGAGCCTTTGATAGTTTTCAATTAACGGTTATGATGAGTCGTTGGAAGTATTTGTAGTGGTCCATGTGAATCCTTAGTAGCCAATGAGGGTGACAGATGACATGAAGTAGTATAAATTAATTACTATTTTTATTAGTATAATAATTACTTATAAAAATACTTAATTAATTAATTAATAATTATTATTCTTTATTATGATTATAGTTAGATGTTTAATAACACAAAAATGATAAAATTATTATCCACAATGATGATAATTAGATATTTAATAATAACTATTATAATAAAACAACAATAAGAACAATAATTAGTACTTAAGTAAGCAATGATAAAATTATAGTACTTGAATGTTTTGTAATTGAAAAAGCACATAGTATTGTATAAAACAAATTTTAATTAGGAATAATTGGTTTATATAATTTAAAACCTCTTACTAACAACACTACCACTAATCACCACCATCACTAACTACCATTACACCGCAAAACAAATGCCACAATACTCACTGCTAACCACCACAGCTATCACCACTTCACCACCTCCAGCACCGTCACAACATTTACCACTAACCATCACACCACCATCAACACCACATCGACAAACAATGCCATCACCACTTCACCAGTTCCACCACTGACACAACATCAACAACGACAACACCACCATTACTACCATTGCCGCCACTTATACCATCACCACTGCCACTACTACCACCACCATTTTATCACAAATTCACCATATCACCACAACCCTCACTATTAACTAACACCACCATCACTACTTGACCACCATACCACCATCAACACCGCACTTAAAAACAATGCTATCACCACTTCACCGGTTCCACCACTGGCACAACACCAATAACGACAACACCACCAGTACCACCACCACCGCCACTTATACCACCACCATGTCAGAGTTAAAGAGGCGGAAGAACATTTAGGGTTTGGAGAAACTTTTCCCTTGATGATTAATGTACGTTTACATGACTCGATATATATACAAGACTTCTTGTACTAGCCTAACTTAGGAAAGGTAGGACTCTATTTAGCTAATATATGATACAATCATATTCACAATAAAAGGCCTAAAAATAGGAGATCCTTAACCATATTTACAGTCTGGAATATATCTTGAGATCTCGGCTAATACCCCCCCTCAAGCAAGACGTCCAAAAGGGCGACACAGCTTGACCGAGAGAGCCTGGAATCGTGGCTTGGAAAGACCCTTAGTAAACACATCGGCCAATTGATCATCGGTGGAAACATAATGTAGCGTTAAGAAGCCACGGGTGACTAGCTCACGAATGAAGTGATAATCGATCTCAATGTGCCGAGTGCGAGCGTGAAAAACGGGGTTACGAGCCATGTGATGTGCGGACAGATTGTCACAAAGTAACGAAGGTGGTGAAAAGGGGATCCGAAGCTCACGGAACAGAAAAGAGAACCAACGAAGCTCGGCGGTTGTGGTGGCGAGTGCCCGATATTCTGCTTCACTACTCGAACGCGAAACGGTAGATTGTTTCTTGGCCATCCAAGAGACAATATTGGGACCTATAAAGATACAGGCACCTGTCGTGGAGCGACGATCGTCGGGATCACCCGCCCAATCTGAGTCAGAGTATGCACGAACTGAGACAATGGGAGAGCGGTGAAAAGTGAGACCAAGATCAATGGTGCCATGAACAAACCGAAGAATCCGTTTGGCTGCGATCAAGTGAGTGGTACGTGGTTGGTGCATGAATTGACACACCTGATTAACTGCAAAGGCGATGTCCGGCCTAGTTAATGTTAGGTACTGGAGTCCGCCAACAAGGCTCCGATATAGTGTAGGATCAGAAAGAAGCTCACCATCATGGCTGGAAAGTCAGGAATGGGGGACGGTAGGTGTGGACGAGGACTTACAGTCTATCATATTAAACCGATTGAGCAAGTCACGTGCGTATCGAGACTGACCAAGTCATAAAGTCTCCCGAGTACGAGTAGCCTCAAGTCCCAAGAAGAAGCTCAAATCACCCAAGCGGCGACTGTCAAAAGTGTTACATATAGCATCGACAACCTCAGAGATCGCAGAAGGAGAAGAACCAGTGACGATGATGTCATTGACATATACAAGAATCACTGTAGTAGACTCAGAAGAATGCTTGACAAACAGAGAGGAGTCAGACCGACTGTTGAAGAAGCCAAAATGAAGAAGAAAGTCATGAAGCCGCTGAAACCAAGCACGTGGTGACTGTTTAAGGCCGTACAGTGCTTTATGTAGTTTGCAAACATGAGTCGGTATGGAGGAATCGATGAACCCAGACGGTTGTTTTATGTAAACCTCCTCGTGAAGAAAACCGTTAAGGAAGGCATTATGCACATCCAACTGTTTGATATCCCAATCACGATAGTGAGCAATGGATAACACCGTGCGAATAGTGGAGGGTTTAACGACGGGACTGAAAGTCTCATCATAGTCAAGACCTGCTTGTTGCGTGAACCCCTGAGCAACTAAGCGAGCCTTATGGCGATCAAGAGAGCCATCGGCTTTGCGCTTGACCTTAAAGATCCAACGACAGCCAACCACATTCATGTTAGACTGATACGGAACAAGTGACCATGTGTTGTTCTTATGTAAAGCAGAAATCTCATCAGACATGGCAGATTGCCAATGTGGATATTAAGAAGCTTGTTTGAACGTGCGTGGTTCATAGAACGGGTCATGATTAATGGCAGCAAGACTGTACTCAATAGAAACAGGAGATGTATCAGCGTACAAATCATTCATACCCCGGAATTTAAGAGGAGTAGAGGAAGTGGTGGCAGCCGTATCATTTGTTGCAGCAATGATATTATCCGAGCTGCCAGGAGATGTAGTTGCAGCTGTGGGAGGTGCAGAGGAGATCGGAGAGGTAGGAGCATGATCGGTGGGTTTAAGCGCCCCATCTGTAAACTGGAGAGGTACTGGTGAGTTCCGAAATGTGGGCCTGGTCTGTGGAGGTGCAGTGGGCTGTATCGGCTGAGGCCCAATAGGGGAACTGGGCATGGTCCGAGTATGAAGCTGACCCAGACAACTGGGCTGGGGCTGGAGCTGTAGAAGGGCTCAAAGGAGGGGGACCGGACTGAAGTGGCAGCCCATTGTGGTGATCTGTGTGAACATATGGACCAGTGAACAGATCCTGAGGCCCTGTAATTAAAAAATTCGTATCTCTATTTTGCCAAGGAAAAGAACTTTCATCAAATACCACATGTCTAGAAATATAAAGCTTGCCATTAGATAAATCCATGCAACGATAACCTTTTCGAGAATTATCATATCCAAGAAAGATGCAATGTGTTGATTTTGGCATTAATTTATGAGCATTGGTAGGGACGAGATGAGGAAAGCAGGAACAACCAAAAACTTTAAGAAAACGATAATCAGGTTTACGTTTCCATAGTTTCTAAAACGGAGACACGAATTTATGTTGACGCATGGGAAGACGATTTATGAGATAAACCGCAGTATTGAAAGCTTCTAGACAAAATTTGTAGGGGACTTTGGCTTTGGACATGAGACACAATCCCATTTTGACAATGTGTCGGTGTTTACGTTCGACCACTCCATTTTGCTGTGGGGTGTAAGGACAAGTGATTTGGTGTTTTATGCCAACATTTTGAAGATAAGAAATGAAAGCCCGACTAGTAAATTCACCGCCCCCATCAGTTTGAATGGTTTTGATAGTGTGAATAGCAGAGATGTGTATGGACAATTGATTTTCAATTTGTGTTTTAAAGGTGCTAAAGATGTGTGTAACATTGGACTTATGAGTCATAGGAAAAAGCCACACAAACCGAGAAAAATCATCAACAATGGAAAGATAATATCTAAAACCATTCATAGAAGCAACATGGGAGGGTCCCCAAACATCTAAGTGAAGCATATCAAGAGGATTCAATGCATTAAAAGTTCGAGAAGAGAAAACTAACTTGCTAGACTTGCCTAACGGACACCAGTGACAACATTGTTGTTCACTAATTTTATTACTAAGAGGTAAACTAAAATTCTGACACAAAACTTTAAGAACTTGAGTAGACGGGTGACCCAAACGGTCATGCCAAGTAGCTGGACTCGATCATTCTCCAATGAGAGCTACGGGATTATTGGAAGACTTGGAATCAAAAGAAAGCTTGTAAAGGCCACCAGAATTACTGCCAGAAAGAAGAATCTCCTTCGTCCCATTGTCCTTGACACGAAAACCAGAAGATTCAAGTTCAAAATAACAATTATTATCTTTAGAAAACTGGCGAATAGATAATAAAGGTTTGTGAATACTGGGAACATACAAAATATTACGAAGATGAAAGGACCGATTATTAGCAGTGAGACAAGAATTACCAATACGATCAATTTTTAAATGAGTGCCATTACCAACAGTAACTACATCTTTACCTGTGTATGGGTAAGACCCGGAGAAGGTGGATGGATCGTTGGTCACATGTTGTGTTGCACCTGAATCCAGTATGTGTGGGTCTGTGTGAGCCATGTAAGCACCCTGATTGTTGCACTCTCGTGCACTATGACCCAGCAAAAGACACCACTGGCAAGTAATATCGGGTTTAGGAAGAAGTCCACGCCCATAGCCTTGACCCGATCCACCACGAGAAGACCCAGATCCTCCATTGCCACGACCCCTCTGATTTCCATTGCCACGACCAAATCCTCCATTGTTGTCCCAGGACGGCTGCCACTGACCAGTATTACCCCCATTCTGACCAGTATTACCCCCATTCTGACGTTGACCACCGCTGTGATTCCGATTGTTGTTCCTGTAACCACGATTAGTACTCCCTCTGCCACGATTGTTGTTCTGATGGTATGATGGGTTAGTTGTCGACGAAGAACCCTTATGTTCAGCAATTAGGGTAGTCGAAGTGGGAGCTGGAGTTGCAAACTTTTGGAGAAGCATCTCCTCTTTCAACAACAAATCCGTCATCGTGTCGAAAGTGAGAGGGTTTTGGGCATTGATGGTAGCGACGGAAGTCAAAAATTCTTTGTACTCTTGCCCTAAACCACCGAGAACACGCTGAATGAGAACAGTTTCGTCGACTGGATCACCGGCGGCTGTAAGAGAATCGGAGATAGATGTGGCTCGCAGAAGATAATCAGCGATGGGAGTGTCTGGGGCCTTTTTGAGGTCGTGTAATTTTTCCTTGAGGGTTTCAATCTGTAGTGCTGAAGCAGCACCAAAACGTTTGGCTAGGGCAGCCCATGCTGCTGGTGCCGTGTCGTATGAGTTCAGATATGGTTGGACAGCCGGTGTGACCGTGCCTTTGATCCAACCGCAGACAAGATCCGTGCCTTTCGTCCATAAGGCATATTTAGGATTGTCTTTTCCGTCTGGTAACGTAGCAGGGGGTGGTTTAGGATCGATGATGTAAAGGAGGTCATGGGTACGAAGAAGGGTTTTGAACAAGTTTGCCCAATTAATATAGTTCTCCTTGGTGAGAAAGGTTTGCCCCATGATTGCATTGGGGTTATAGAAAACAGGCAAAGGAGAAGAATGGAAAGAATGAATGATAGAAGAAGAAGCAGAATCGGTGGTGGGAGAGTCTGGCATTATGCCGTGAAAAGAAGAAACAAACAGGTATGTCGAAGGAGTTTCTGGACCGAAAACTAGACTGATACCATGTCAGAGTTGAAGAGGCGGAAGAACATTTAGGGTTTGGAGAAACTTTTCCCTTGATGATTAATGTACGTTTACATGACTCGATATATATACAAGACTTCTTGTACTAGCCTAACTTAGGAAAGGTAGGACTCTATTTAGCTAATATATGATACAATAATATTCACAATAAAAGGCCTAAAAATAGGAGATCCTTAACCATATTTACAGTCTGGCATATATCTTGAGATCTCGGCTAATACACCATTGCCACTTTCACCAACACCACTTTAACACCACCAGCATTAGCGCCACTTAAACACAATCAACGCCATTTACCAGCACCACCTCCGCCACCACCACATCACCACCACCATCATCACCACTAGCTCACCACAATCTTACTATCACCTTCAACACCACTGCCACAAACAGTGACATCGCCACCATTTCCGTGTTCACATATATTGAATCAAAAATAAAAACTTAAGCTGCCGCTTACCAACACCGTCAATTCATCACCTCCACTACCACAACACTCACAACATCACCACCACCACAACTCTCACCACATACCACCAACACCAATGTCATCACCACTTCACCGCCTACACCACTACCGCAATACCCATTATTTAGTGATAATTTAATAATTAGCAATAATACTTTTTTGTAAATCATATATTTTCGTGCCTCTGAAAATAAACTTTTGTATTATTTTGGATCAAACAAAAAATTTACATTGGTATACTAAAAGTATTTCAGTAAACCTGAAATGTTTATAATGCTATATAAAACCTTACTCCCTCCGTCCCTCTTTAATCTAAAAAAATTATCATTTTGGTTGTCTCACTTTAATCTACAAAATCTCAAAATGGAAATGTTTAATTAAATACTTTTTAAATATTGGACTCATACTCACAACAACTATCTACTTACTTATTTTTTACCCCACTTTCTCTCTCCCACTCAATCATTTAAACTCACAACACATCACCTTTTCAATTATTATTTTTAATTCTTGTGCCAAGACTCATTTTTGTAAATTAAAGAGGGGCGGTGGGAGTATTTCAATGAATTTTTTTATTAGTATAATAATTTTCATAAAAATAATTATATTAAAAATTATATTTAATTATTTTTATATAATTAAATGTTTTGTAAAATTTTCAAACATATATAAATACTCCCTCCGTCCCAACACAAGTAGGACTAGAGGAGTGGGCACAATAATTAAGAGAAAAGTAGAGAATGTGTGGTAGAAAATGAAGAGGGAGAATGAGTGGGGTAAATAGTAGTGTTGGTTGAATAAAATGAGTAGTGAAAAAAATGAAGAGAGAGATTGAGTGGGGTAAAATGGTGGGATTGATTGAATATAAATATATTAAAACATTTCCATTTTGGGCAGTCTCAATTGTTTTAGAACGGCCTAAAAGGGAAAGAAGTCCTACTTGTGTTGGGACGGAGGGAGTATATGTGTATGAGTGTATATATGGAAATTTTAGAAAATAATAGAGACGACTTTTTGGTCTCTAAATAGTGATCAAAAAGCGGTCTCTAATAGAGACCAAAAAGTGGTCTTTAAATTCCATAACTGTCGGTCTCCAAATAGCGACCACTTTATATCCATAATAGAGACGAATTTTCGGTCTCTAAAATAGAGATCGGAAAGTGGTCGCTAACTCTATAACAGAGACGGATTTTCGGTCTCTAAATAGAGAACCAAAAGTGGTCACCAGATGTCGGGTAGCTATTTTCATTTATTCTAGTGGTATTTAGAAAATCTTAAAAGTATATTTCATAAACATGCTTAAAAGTGGTCACGAGATGTCGGGTAGCTATTTTCATTTTCGTACCCATGTACCCCAGAGTTTGGTTTTGGAGCAACGTTTCTCCTCATCACTCTATCACGACCTTCACTGACAACGTTTCTTCCTCCCTGCAACTTTCTGCCCATGTAGCCTTTCTTCTCGCCACCCGAATCTTACATGAGGCTGCTGGTTTCTTCAGCTGCGGGATCATTTTGAGGCACATAATGTCCAACAGCACCACAGCAAGGTACAAGATTTAATAGGAATCTCATTTTTGGTGCTTTTTTTGGGAGGGGAAAGTTATGCAGTATGGATGGAAATGTATATATATTCTCTCACCTCTCCCTTTGTAAAATATCTGATTTGAGAGTTTGAAGAATAATTTGTATACAAGAAAACAAGTTGTATTTCTTTAAGGGTATCTTGTCATGTTTGGATTGGATTTTACTTATTTAGAGGTTCCACCACATATAATTATAGTGAAGTGAGAAAGAAGATTATTTTGATTATGTAATGATCAACGATAAAAATCGGCAATGAATTTAACAGCTATGCTGTCTTTATATTTGTATTGAGAGAGAAATTTGTAGTGTCACTAGTACAAAATAGAACTTGCATAGCGCTTATTTTTGCACTTAGATAGCGCATATAAGCGCTATGTAAACTACTGCTATGCAAGTTTAGATAGCGTTTAATTAAACGTTATGTAAGACAATATACTTAGATAGCGCATAAATAAGCGCTATGTAAGATGATCTTTTAATTTCTAGAAATTACCTTATGTAATCACACTTAGATAGTACATAATAAACGCTATGTTAGTATCTCTCTTAGATAGCGCATGTTAAGCGCTATTTTAGGCTATTCTCATTATGCGCTATCTAAGTAGGTAAGATTACTATTTTATGTGTATAACTTAGATAGCGCATAAAAAGCGCTATCTAAGGCAGTTTTTGATATTTTTTAGCTTTATAATTTTTATTTTTTCCTACTAAACTGGCTGCAAATTATATAAATTATGAATCAAATAAATAAAAAGTAATATAATACAAACATCTCATTCAATAATTGTTAGTACCTCACTATGTTTAACTCACAATTAATCATAGTAAATATGTTTTGATAAATAAATAATCAAACCCAATTGATTACATGATGTATACAATAGACCTGAGCACAGGCAGCCCAATACAAAGCTCAACAGCTAAGCTGCTCTGTTTACATTCAAGCCAACAGTCAAGACAGTACATGATTAACCTATCATCTATACATCCAACAAACTGAAGAACTACCTATTACAGACTCCTTCTACCTTAAATGAATTATCAAAATGATAAATACAAACAAGCTTCAACAGCTAAGGACCTACAAGCCCAACAGCTAAGCTCCCCTGTTTCAACAGCTAAGACTGGTCTTCTTCAACAGCTATCTCCACGTCATCAGACCCTTGAAGAATGATTATTCCAATATTACCAATTATTGGAATAACTCATATTGAAGCTTGTTCAAGTTTGAATACACCTTCCCTTCCTTTGACAACCTGTATACATAGGAACAACAAACATTCAGTCAAAGTCAAAGGGAACCATTAATTCTCTATACCTATGTTCCCCAAACGGCTACTAATGTACCCTTGTCCCCCAACGGCTCTATCCCCTCCCTTATATAAACGGCTACAAGTCCTTTTGTTAAAGGATCAACTGTGTTATCCTTGGTACCAACATAATCAACAGCTATCACCTTTTGAGACACTAAATCCCTTATAGATTTTAATCTAATTTGGATGTGTCTCCTTGTTTTGCAGTTGTACTTGACACTCTTCTGTATCTCAATTGTGGCAGTATTGTCACAATGTACAGATACCATTGGAATAGGCTCGCTGACCATGGGTAACTCGGACATAAATCCGTGTAGCCATTCAGCTTCTAATCCAGTAGTGTCAAGAGCAACTAGCTCGGCCTCAAAAGTAGACCTAGACAACAGAGTTTGTTTTGTAGATCTCCAGGCGACTGTAGCCGCTTAAGGTAAAAACATACCCTGTACAGCCATAACTACCAGAGTTTAAGGCTATCCAGCTAGCATCACTATATCCTTCAAGAACAGCAGGATATTTCTTGTAATGTAGCCCATGGGAAATGGTTCCCTTCAAGTACCTAAGGACTCTATTAAAAGCCTCCCAATGTGCTTTATTTGGACATTGAGTGTATCTAGCCAACCTTGTAACTGAGTAGGAAATATCCGGTCTAGTACAATTGGCAAGATACATCAAACTTCTAATGATTTGAGAATATCTTAACTGAGTAACTGGTACTCCTCCCTCATTCTTAGTAAGTGCCACAGAAGGATCATATGGGATCTTAGAAGTTTTATAGTTCTTAATTATAACCAAATTTCTCCAATATACTTTCAGTATAATGAGACTGCGAAATGGTTATGCCTTCAGTTGAGCGAGTCAACTTTAGGCCAAGAATCACACTTGCTTCTCCCATATCCTTCATCTCAAACTTACTTTTCAAGAATGATTTAGTTGAATCAATTATCCTCATATTGGTTCCAAACAAAAGAATATCATCAATATATAAGCACAAGACAATACTACTATCACCTTCAGTCTTGATGTAGACACACTTATCAAACTCATTAGTAATGAAGCCAAACGATGAGATAACTTTGTCAAATTTCTCATGCCACTGCTTTGGGGCTTGTTTAAGTCCATAAAGTGACTTAACAAGTTTACAAACCTTTTTCTCGTTACCAGATGCTACAAATCCTTCGGGCTGTACCATATAAATTTCCTCCTCAAGATCGCCATGCAAGAAGGCGGTCTTTACATCCATTTGGTGGATGGGAAGATCATATACAGAAGCCAATGCTATAAGCATTCGAATTGTTGTCTTCCTAGCAACAGGTGAATAGGTATCGAAATAGTCTATTCCCTCCATTTGTTTGAATCCCTTAGCAACCAATCTAGCCTTAAACTTATCAACGGTACCGTCAGGTTTGAGTTTCCTCTTAAAGACCCACTTACATCCGATTGCCTTGCAGCCAGGAGGTAGATCCACTAATTCCCATGTCCCATTTGAGACAATAGAATCAATTTCACTTTTTACGGCGTCCTTCCATTGCTTAGCATCTAGAGATCTCATCGCCTCTTTGAAGGTAGTAGGATCACCCTCGATATTGAAAGTGATATAATCACTTCCATAATCCTTGGTAATCCTAGCTCTCTTACTCCTTCTCGGTTCATCCTTATTCTCAGAATGAGAAACAACAAAATCAACCCCCACATTTGTCATCTCTTCCACTTGAGCGGGAATCGAACTTGTGTTAGTGGTTGATTCTCTAGGAAGTCCGTCCTTCATTGGAAACACATCCTCATAAAATGTTGCATCACGTAACTCAACAATTGAGTTCACATCCATGCCAGAGATTTCAGATTTGATGATAAGAAATCTCAATGCATAGCTTGTTTCAGAATATCCTATAAAGATTGCATCAACTGTTTTTGGACCAAGCTTCTTTCTTTTGTGTTCAGGGACAAGTACCTTTGCAAGGCACCCCCACACTTTTAAGTATTTCAAGCTTGTCTTTCTACCTTTCCAAAGTTCAAATGGACTTTCTGCTTTATGTTTAGGAGGAACTCTATTCAGAATATGGCAAACTGTATTCAAAGCTTCTCCCCACATATACTTAGGCAATCCCGAACTTATTAGTAGACTGTTGATCATATCTTTAAAGGTTCTATTTTTATGTTCTGCAATACCATTACATTGAGTAGTGTATGGAGGAGTTTCTTCATGAACTATGCCATTTTCTTGGCAATAACGCGAGAAAGGGTTAGATTCATATTCGCCACCTCTATCGGATCTTAACCGTTTAAGTTTCTTGCCAGTTTGATTTTCTGCTTCATTTTTAAATATAATGAATTTTTCCAGTGCCTCATGTTTACCATTTAGTAAGTAAACATAACAGTACCTACTAGAGTCATCAATGAAAGTGATAAAGTATTTCTTTTTATCTTTGGTCAACACGCCATTAAATTCACAAATATCAGTATGAACTAAATCTAGAATTTTTGAGTTTCTAGTAACAGATTGAAACGGCCTTCTTATAGATTTAGCTTCAACACATACATGACATTTAGAAATTTTATCAATCGTATGTTTAGGAATAATATCTAAGTTCATCATTCTTTTTTTCATAATCAAGATTAATATGTCCTAAACGACCATGCCACACATTTGAAGATTCAATTGCATAAAAAACGGGATAATCAATAAAACTATTATTAATCTGAGTATTAAAATCACTATCAACTCTAATTTTAAATAAACCATCCGAAGCATAACCTTTTCCTATAAAACTACCAGAATCCAAAATAATAACCCTATTACATTTAAATGAAAACTCAAATCCTTCTCTAACTAAACATGAACCACTAATGATATTGCGACGAATGTCAGGAACGTGATGCACTTGTTGCAAGGTCAGAATGCGTTCATTAGGAAACTTCAGGTCCACGCGTCCAGTCCCAAGCACCTTTGTAGCACTAGAATTCCCCATCGTCACTGATCTCCCACGTTCAGGCTTGTAAGACACAAATAGCAATTATCAGCACAAACGTGCATATTTGCCCCAGTATCTATCAACCACTCGTTAGGTTCATAAACAGTAAAGATTTCAGGATTAGAGGTTACATACTTGGTAATATCGCTGGTGAGAGCATCAACTTCAAGAGGGGTTACACCATCAACAGGATCAACACCATTAGATGGTCCAGTAACCATGTTCGCCTGTCCTTGACCAGTAGAGCTTTGTCCCACTTTTCCTTTCTTGGGGCAGTCCCTAGAAAAGTGTCCAATTGTTCCACAATTCCAGCAGGTTTTGTTTGCTTTTCGCTTTTTTTGGATATGTTTATTAGGTTTTAGCTTATCATTATTATCCTTAGAGCCATTCTTAGACCCAGATTTCTTAAACTTCCTCTTGTTCTTATTAGCAGTGATCACATTAGCTTTAGCCTCCACAGGTAAGCTAACACCGTTACTATGGTGCACTTCCTGGATCGATATTGCATTCATCAAATCATTGAGTGTCAAGCTTCCAGTACGGTGCTTGAGACAGATACCAAATTCCTCCCAAGAACGAGGAAACTTCTCAATGATTGACATGACTACAAACTTCTCAGGAAGTTCCATAGCCCCATCCTTGAGTGATTGCAATATGATCTGGAATTCATGCACTTGATCAGTAACAGATTTCCCTTCAGTCATACGATACTTAAGGAACTTTGACACGCAGTACTTTTCAACACCGACATCATCAGTGTTATACTTTTTGTTAAGCGTTTCCCACAGCGATGCAGCAGTGAGGGGAGCAGAACAATACACATCGAAGAGCACATTCGACAGAGCCGAAAGAATGTATCCTCGAACAACATCGTCCCTCACCCTTCACTATTCAGCAGCCTTTGCTGTTTTAGGGTCCTTCTCATCAATGACAGGACACTTTTCAGTTAGCATACCAGTCATCCCCTTAATTAACAACCAGATTTTCATCCGTTCCTGCCAGCGCTTGAAGTTCTTACCAGCGAACTTCTCTGGCAGATCTGAAGTGTCAACAAGGGACTTGAATGGAGCGTTAGCATTACTTGAACCAGACATGATTATTAATTATTCTTAGACTGTTGGAATAGAAAACAGTAGCAGCAACAGATTAATATAATTTAACCAGGAGCAGATCATGCAAGAACAGTAACGATTAATTAAGCCAAGAGCAAACAGATCCAGCGAGAACAATAGCAACAGTAGAACAAACAGAAACAGAAAATAGAGTTAGAACACTTATCAATCAGATCGAGTCGCCTTTGGAAAGACTTCCCTAAGAAGAATTATTGCCCCCTACTGGTGCTGCTTCGGGTCCAGGCAAATTCTCCTGAGGATGAAACGATCACAGAAAACGTACCAAGAGAGGTCGCACAGCAGGTACGGATTCAACTTTGGTCCTATCTCAGTCGCCTGAATCTCACCGCCGTTAACACACAAACTGGAACTTATAGCAGAATAACGAGAGCAAAAAATAGCAGAGTATTTTCGTGCATTGGTATTCTGGGAAGAGGGGACGTTTTTATTTATACACAATATAGTTCAGAATTTGACAAGGAGACGGACTCCTAATTCTGATCAACTCAAAGAGTTTCAGTCTTACAAAGAAAGAAACTGCCACAGTTAAGTCCTGTTAGGATTCTGATGGGCTTAACTGAATTTCATTAGGGACCAAATAGCACTCAAATGAATTTTGTCCAAAAAGATATACCCACGAACCGAACCATTTTCCCAAACGCCCTTAGCCCGTGCCCGTGCCCGAGCCCGGCCGAGTCGAGCGAGCGAATGAGCGCGCGTGTGGGGAAAGGTTCAAGTCCACCTCACATGTAACATGAACATGAGTGTATGAAGTGCCAAGTAATTTATGGCCCTTCAACTACCCATCTTATTCCCATGTGGGATGGCATAAAAGTCTTTTATATCACCAACAAAAGGGGAGTCTTTGCCTTTCTATCCCATGTGGGATGGCAATCAACCCATTTCATTATTGGCATTTAAGACTTATTAAAGGCTATCTTTGAGGTCTAATTACTATGGATTCCACCCATAATTTGGCTTTCACCAAAACATCATTTTGCTTCATGGTATAACATAGAATGTGTATAAACATTGACTTTGGTCAAACTCAATGGGACCCACAAATGGGAGCCACCTAAAGTTACCCAAAGCCAAAAACTTCCAACAATCTTGTCATGTTTGGATTGAATTTTACTTATTTAGAGGTTCCACCACATATAATTATAGTGAAGTGAGAAAGAAGATTATTTTGATTATGTAATGATCAACGATAAAAATCGGCAATGAATTTAACAGATATGTTGTCTTTATATTTGTATTGAGAGAGAAATTTGTAGTGTTGCACTAGTACAAAATAGAGCTTGCATAGCGCTTATTTTTGCACTTAGATAGCGCATATAAGCGCTATGTAAGCTACCGCTATGCAAGTTTAGATAGCGTTTAATTAAACGTTATGTAACACAATATACTTAGATAGTGCATAAATAAGCGCTATGTAAGATAATCTTTTAATTTCCAGAAATTACCTTATGTAATCACACTTAGATAGCACATAATAAACGCTAGGCTATTCTCTCTTAGATAGCGCATGTTAAGAGATATGCTAGGCTATTCTCATTATGTGCTATCTAAGTAGGTAAGATTACTATTTTATGTGTATAACTTAGATAGCGCATAAAAAGCGCTATCTAAGGCAGTTTTTTATATTTTTTTTAGCTTTATAATTTTTATTTTTTCCCTACTAAACTGGCTGCAAATTATAAAAATTTTGAATCAAATAAATAAAAATTAATATAATACAAACATCTCATTCAATAATTGTTAGTACCTTACTATGTTTAACTCACAATTAATCATAGTAAATATGTTTTGATAAATAAATAATCAAACCCAATTGATTATATGATGTATACAAAAAACCGGAGCACAGGCAGCCCAATACAAAGCTCAACAGCTAAGCTGCTCTGTTTACAGTCAAGCCAACAGTCAAGACAGTACATGACTAACCTATCATCTATACATCCAACAAACTGAAGAACTACCTATTACATACTCCTTCTACCTGAAATGAATTATCAAAATGATAAATACAAACAAGCTTCAACAGCTAAGGACCTACAAGCCCAACAGCTAAGCTCCCCTGTTTCAACAGCTAAGACTGGTCTTCTTTAACAGCTATCTCCACGTCATCAGACCTTTAAAGAATGATTATTCCGATATTACCAATCATTGGAATAACTCATATTGAAGCTTGTTTAAGTGTGAATACACCTTCCCTTCCCTTGAAAACCTGTATATAGAGGAACAACAAACATTCAGTCAAAGTCAAAGGGAACCTTACTTCTCTGTACCTTTATTTCCTAAATGGCTACTACTGTACCCTTGTCCCCCAACGGCTCTATCCCCACCCTTATATAAAGGAGTATACTGGCATGTTGTCAAGTAACCCCTTAGACCCTCTACACCCTTTTTACACCCTTACAATCCTTTGTAGCCTCACTGCACTCTCACTCTACAGTCTTAAAATATTTGCATATACCCCTGCAAATATTGTGCCTCTTTGCACCCAGTTACAACCCACTTACAGCCAGCTAACAGCCAAGCTATTTTCTTTTGTAAACACTCTTGTGATTTTTTATTTTCTTTTTCTCGCTTTGAAAGAAGCAACCTTAATTGAAGTGTCAATTAAGTAGAAGGGGTTCAAAGGAACTTGCCTTATCAATTCTTGTAACTCTTATTAAAGAGAATATTATAGTGGATTGATCTCACTGTTCCAACAGTGGGGGTGGATGTAAAAGAAGGGTTTTGCCTCTGAACCACTTTAAAATACTGTGTACACTTTTGTCTCTACACTAACACACAGATACACTTTGTCCTTTTCATTCATTTATATTCCGCTGCACATTTCTTTTATTTATTTATCTCTCAACAGCTAACCTCAAACAGTTAGCTGTTCAAGTTTTAATTAATCTGTTCATTTAGTTAAACAGAGCCTTTCAATTGGCATCAGAGCGTGGATTCACCATATAGAGTCTAACAACTTGTGAAAGATCCATTCAACCCACCATGCCTCAACCAAGAAGAAACAATTAAAAGGACATTCCACACATTGATGATTGTGGATCTTTTGAGATTTATTCCTCAACAATTAAAAATTATCTAGATGCTAATAGCATATGGAACTGGTATGTCTTAGAAAATGAAGTTGAATCTCCCACTCAAGCAGAAGCTAATGGAGGAGGAAGCAAAACCAAATCTCCTGAAGACTGGACTGATGCTCAAAGACAACTTATGACTGCTAACTTAAAAGTTAAAAATATTCTGCAGAAAAGTGTGAATGACTCCCTAGCTCAAGAAATTGCTAAAGTACCAAGTGCTAAAGGAGCATGGGAACTAATTAACACAAAGTTCACTAAACACACCAGTGTTAGAGCTCAAAATCTGTACAACTTGTTAAGACAATTAGACAACTTCAAATTCTATCCTGGAGAGAAAGTGAGTGCTGCAAGACCAAGATTTGAGGATCTTGTAAGATCCATTTCAGACCATGGAAAAACCTTTGAACAATCTGACCTATGCTTAAAAATCTACTCTAATCTCCCTCAAGAGTATGAGAAAGTTGCCCTTCCCATTAGAGAAGGAGCTGAATGGAGTAGTATGACCATACAACAGTACTTTGGTAAAATTGAAGCCTATGAACTAGAAGGAATGATCAAAATTCAACCAGCATCCACAATATCTCAAACCCTTACCCTTGTAGCTCAAGAGCAAACCCAGAAATAGTTCTCTCAATAGGACATTGACACCCTTGTTATCAATGCCCTACAAAAATTGAACATAACCCCTAAACAAGAATCTAAACATATCTCTCAAGAAGACATCCCAAGCCTTATCTCCATGGCTGTCAGAAATGCCATGAAACATCAAAAGAAAGCTTTTGATAGAAGATACAGTCCTTCACCATCCAACCCAACTCAAGAAGTTGTTAAAAAGAACATTGAGTGTTACAACTGTGGTAAACCAGATCACTATGCTGCAGACTGCAAAAAACCTAAGAAACCAAGAGAACGCTAAAAAAGAATGACCTATTCTAAAGAAGTCATTCATAGTTCTAGGTGCAATTGCTACAATTGTGTCAAGGCTAAGAATGAAAAAAAATAAAGAACAAGTCATGCTTGCTGACTCATCTAGGTTTAGTGATGAAGAATTTGATTCATCAGACTCAGATAGTGAGGAAGAAAAAGCACTACTGTGTTTGGTTGCATAGGAATGTGAAGACTCAGATAATGAAGAGGACCTTAAAGCCTTAGCTGTAGCTGAAGAACTTAAAGAAGTACATAATTTTAACTCTCTTAACATTGATGGTTTTAAAAATTTAGTTTGCACCCTCTTGATTCAAAAGAAGAAACAAGACTCTAGCTTTGCTGCCCTCATCACTAAAAACCTTGAGCAATCAAAAACCATTGAGAATCTCAAATCTCTAAACACTAACCTTGAAACCACCAAAAAGGATCTAGAGGACAAATGTAAAAAACTTAAAAATGACATACTTAGCTCAACAGCTAAGACTGAGTGTTCTGAATCCCAAAAGGATAATGAACAGGAAATGAGTACCTTGAAGGAAGAAAACAATGCCTTAAAAAGCAAAATTAATTCCTAGAACAAATCAAGCAATGCTTTATCCATGTATCACTTTAATCAAAGACATCCTGGGGACAGATCTGGAATAGGAGCTGAAAATCCCACACTCAAAACCTACACTCCACCTACTGGTGATAGAGCTGTTGAGACTATGATTCTACAAAGTCTCAACACATTCTCTACCAAGAAACCATCTTAGCCTATTCAAACAAAGGAAGATGTGTATAAACAGAGAAGTAAGGAGAGTAAATTAAAAGTGGATTCTCCCAAAATTCCTAAATCTCAAGCTTTCACTAGCACTGATGATATTAAATCTCAGAAAAAGAAGCAAGAACAGAAGCCTAGAAAGCCTAGACAAGCCAGAAAGCCAAGACAAGCTGAACAGCCAAGACAAGCTAAACATCTAAGGCAAACTGGACAACCAAAACAGGCTAGACAACAGAGGCACTCTAGGCAACCTAGACAAAACTGGCAATATTCCAATGGGAAAAGCCATGCTTATCTGTCCTAAAATTCCTCACTTAGATCATCATACCACCCATAAAATCCCAGACAGCAATCTCACTTTCATCAACCAAACTACAGAAATCAAAGCTCATACAATACTGGACACCTATATAACTCTCCTCAACCCTTCACATTGACACCCTACATGATGCAAATCATGTCCTACTATAACACCCTTAACCAGTTCTTCAAAAGAAGATCAGGTGGTAAGGCTAAGGCACCAAAGAAAGTCTAATCTTTTGGACCCAAAAAGATTAAAGGGTACCATAATTTTTAATTTTGTTTTGTAGGAATCCAATAAAGGAATCTAGTATTTAGATAGTGGATGTAGCAGACACATGACCTACAATAAGGAATGGCTTCAATAGCTAACACCAAAGAATGGTCCCAATGTTACTTTGTTGACAATTCTCAAGCAAGAGTCAAAGGATCAGGAAACCTAGTGACCAAGGAGATCATCTTTACAGATGTATCTTATGTTGAAGGCCTTAAGCACAATTTGATAAGCATTAGTCAAATTTGTGATAAAGGTTATCATGTTATCTGCACCAAGGACCAATGCCAGGTCAAAGACAAGAACAACAAGGTTATTCTAACAGGAGTTAGAAAGAAGAACTTCTACTGCCTCCACCTTGAAGTTGTCCAATCCTCCTCTGCATATTGTCTCTTATCCTACAGCCAATCTGATATGTCTTGCCTGTGGCATAAAAGACTTGCCCACCTAAACCTCAAAACCATTTCTAAGTTATCCATCTCTAATCTTGTCAAAGGTCTTCCCAAAATACCTTTCAAGAAGGATAAGTTATACAGAGCCTGTCAGTGTGGAAAACAAAAGAAGACATCCTTTTCTGCTAAAACCAGACTGGACACAACCAAGCCTCTTGATCTCCTTCATATGGACTTATTTGGTCCCATTAAAACCAGATATTTAGGTGGAAAAAGAAAATCCCCTGTAGTTGTTGATGACTACACAAGATTCACTTGGATCATTCTTTTTTAATCCAAAAGTGATACTCTTCATAATCTCACTCAGCTGTTCAACAAAGTTCAGAACTTTAAAGGCTTGTCTATCAAAAAGATAAGATCTGATCATGGAACTGAATTTGAGAACACTGAAGTTGACTCCTATTGTAATCAAGTAGGGATTGATCACAACTTTTCAGCTCCAAGAACTCCTCAACAAAATGGAGTAGTAGAAAGAAAGAATAGGACCATATATGAAGAAGCAAGAGCAATGCTGTCAGAACACAATCTTCCAAAGTACTTTTGGGGTGAAGCTGTGACTACTGTTGTCTATGTGCAAAACAAAACTCTCATCAACAAGTATCATATGAAGACCCCATATGAGTTGTGGAATGAAAAGATTCCAACCATATCCTACTTTCATGGATTTGGGAGCAAATGCTACATTCACAATAATGGGAAGAACAACCTAAATAAGTTTGATTCCAAGAGTGATGAAGGAATCTTTATTGGTTACTCTAACACTAGCAAAGCCTACAGAGTTTACAACAAAAGAAGACTGGTTATGGAAGAATCAATTCATGTTGACTTTGATGAAAATAATGATCAAAGTAAGACTGACTTGTGTGATTTTGATGAAAGTATTGGAAACTCTGACAACCTTCCAGAACCTTCACACACAATCAATAATCTCTCATCCCCAAATGAGAGCAATATCATTCTTCCTTATGTTCTACCCAAAGACACTCCCAACAGCTTACCCACTCCCAACAGCTTTCCTCTTCCCAACAGCCAAGATAAAACTGCTAGCTGTCAAATTATCCCTTCTCAAATCCTTACTCGAATCCCCATTGTAAATGATGATAACCTTGTCATTTTCATCCCTATTCAAAAAGAAACCATTCCTGATGGCATTCCTCATTATGATATTTTCATGATTACCTTCATTTCTCAAATGGAACCCAAGAAAATCCATGAAGCCCTTCAAGATGTAGACTGTATAGAGGCTATGGAAGAAGAACTTGAACAGTTTGAAAAGAATAAAGTGTGGAAACTTGTTACCAAACCCAGAAATCAAACTGTCATAGGCACCAGATGGGTATTTAAAAATAAAATGAGTGAAGATGGTACTGTAGTGAGAAACAAAGCAAGACTTGTTGGTCAGGGATACAGACAAGAAGAAGGAATAGACTATGATGAAATTTTTTCCCCTGTAGCAAGACTTGAAGCCATGAGACTATTCTTAGCCTTTGCATCTTTCAAGAAGATGAAAGTATTCCAAATGGATGTTAAGAGTGCATTCCTGAATGGAGTACTTAATGAACAAGTGTTTATTGCTCAACCTCCTGGATTTGAACACCCCAAGTTCCCAGATCATGTATACAAGTTGGACAAAGCCTTGTATGGCCTGAAACAAGCACCTAGAGCTTGGTATGACACTTTGTCTAAATTCTTTCTCAATAAAGGATTTACCAAAGGTTATATTGACAGCACTCTGTTTATCAAAATATATGGAGATGACACCTTACTCATTCAAGTCTATATTGATGACATTATCTTTGGATCATCAAATGAAGACTTTTACAAAGAATTTAGATATCTTATGCAAAAGCAATTTGAAATGAGTATAATTGGAGAACTCACCTACCTCCTAGGTCTTCAAGTCAAACAAATGAATGATGGAATCTTCATTAACCAAGCCAAGTACACCAGAGACATGATAAAAAAGTTTGATATGCAGAATGCCTCAACAGCTAAGACACCTCTGTCTACTACCACAAAACTTCATGCTGACACTGATGGTCAAAGTGTTGACCAAACACTTTACAGAAGCTGTATAGGATTCCTCCTATATGTTACTGCCTCAAGACCTGACATTATGTTCAGTGTATGTCTCTGTGCAAGATTTTAAGCCAATCCCAAAGAATCTCATCTTGCTGCTGTTAAGAGGATTTTGAGATATCTAAAGAGAACTCCTGATTATGGCTTGTGGTATCCAAATGAATCACCATTCTCACTAATAGGCTTTACTGACTCAGATTATGCTGGATGCAATCTAGACAGAAAGTCAACAAGTGGTGGATGTCAATTTATTGGATCAAGAATTGTGTCCTGGTCTAGCAAAAAGCAAACCTTTGTAGCAACCTCAACAGCTGAGGCTGAATATGTTGCAGCTGGTCTCTGCTGTTCCTAAATATTGTACTTAAAAAGTCAACTGCAAGACTTTGGTATGAATGTCACTAATATTCCTATATTTTGTGACAATTCAAGTACAATAGGTATGACTGAAAATCCTGTTCAACACTCTAAAACCAAACACATTGAAGTTAGACACCACTTCATTAAAGACCATGCTGAAAAAGGGAATATTAACTTAGCCAAAGTTGGCACTGAGGGCAATGTCTCTGATATACTAACTAAGGCTATGGATGAAAAAAGGTTTGAACTTTTGAGAGCAATGTTAGGAATTATTAACTTGCCTAAGTAAAATGGATTAACTGAAAAATTCATTTCATAACTTTAAACTAGTACAAAGAGCATAGTTAGCTGTTTACAGTATTTCAACAGCTAACCTAAACAGATCTCTATTCAAGGACAACCAAATGATGGCCTGTTTACATCATATGGTTTGGAACTATGCCTTAACTTAACTACCCCTGTGTTGCATGGTAGCCCTCCCCTCTCAAAACTCCTACCCAAAAACAAAAACAAAAAAAAAACTAAAAAAAAAAGCCTCTCCTGAACAGCTAACCAACAATCATAGCTGTTCAACCATTGTTTCCCTCACAACACTTGCTTCCAAACGTCTCTAGACCCTTTCCCATATGCTTTCTGCCTCCTCTCCTCTCCATATGGCCTAGCAGGTACAGAATGACTTGGATCCAAATACCTCTCCAATCATATTGGATGCCTTTCCATAACTGGATCAATGGAAGTCACTAAATGCTGCAAAGGTGGACCCATGGTTCTTGGCCACCACTCTTCAACAGCATCATAAGAAGGAAAGTCATCCAAGGGAGACATAAAGCTAAAGGTACCTAAGGTTTGGATGCTATCATTGGCTATCATAGCCATATGAGATGAAGGTCCACCATCATTGCCCTCATTGACTTGGACAGGACTACAACACCTCAAGTACTGCCTAAACAGCTGAGTGAGATTAGTTGATGGAGACTGCTGGACCCCATAAAAATTATAACCCCCTCCCTCCAGCACTGCCATACTGATGGACAAAGAATCCCTTGGCACTGGGGCATAAACCCTTGGCTGTTAAGCAGCAGGCACATATTTGGCCTGAACAACAGCTAAGCTATCCTCCTGACTCATCAGCTCCCTCAATGTAAATGGCCTCAAAACCTGATTTCCCTTAACAGCTTTCCTTCCAATGTCCTTCTCATGAACTTTTAAACCTCCCTTCATCATTAAATCCCCAAGGGAATAGACCCTTTGGACCTCAGTTTGTGCAGCATTTGCTTTGCTGCTCTCTCCCTCCCCTATCCTCATATTCTGACCAAACAACTTTATACTACCCTTCTCCTCTACCTGTTTCTCTTTTCCCTTTCCCTCAACTGTTCTGAGTTGACCCAATCTCTCACTTTCAAACCTCTCTATAGCTTCCCTTTCACACTCCCAATCTCTTTTTCTCTTCTCTCTCTCTTTCACCTCTCTATACTTCAAAGGGTGATCTAGAGGAAGCTGTTCAACTTCCTCATACAACTGATGATCACTCTGTATGGTATATGACCTATACTCTCTTTCAAATCTTTCTCTATCTGTCTCCTTACCAGATGGAACTGTAAATATCAATGTCTTAACAGTTTGAGCCATCTTTTTGGGATTGAACTTAGAAGAAAGTCTCCCCATTTTCTTTAAAAATAAACTGTGTATGATTTCTACTGCTAAGATCAAAGAGAAAACTTGATGTAGATTAAACAGCTAAGTGCATATTCCTTATATACACAAGGAATTTATGTTGGTTCATAATAGGGTATGGCTATAGACTTAGCTGCTGAACAAATTTTATGTCCAAAATATCGACTGATTTGACCACCAAATCTATACTATTGGTGCAAAGGTGTGGCAATTCAGATAAGTGATGGTCAATATTAAATTTGCAATGTGTTATGTTATATTTAGCACCTTACCTTCCTTAAATAGCCGCCCGCTATTTCTGGAAATAAATGATAAAACATTTACTTCTATTCTATTTACTGTTCACTTAAACAGTAAAAGAAGATAACTGTCATATCACCTAAACGGCTATCTTTAATACCCACGTCGCCTCTCTCACACAAAATATAACCGTTGTCCCCACCTTCTACACAAAGATCCTTCCATAATTCCTCACCTTTTTTAAAGAATCCACAGTAAATCCCCTTCGAAAATTCTCAATTTCTCGAATACTCTGTTTTCAAACCCTAATCCTCTGTTTCTTTCTCACCCATTTATTTGAAATCAATGGCTCTCCCTGAAGAATCTCATAGATACTACATCGAAAATGCTTTCTTTGAAGGTGAAGTAGGAACCTATGTCAAAGAAATACTAGAAAACAATGGCCTTCTCAACATGTTAACTGCTCAGAATCCAATTCTTTAGAATGCTTGTTCTGAGGTATATCGAATTGGAACTAGGCTGAAAGATAGTTCTATTCGATGTGTATTCCAAAATGTCATAATGATCATCAAACCTAAAGATGTGCATACAACTTCTGCCATCTCAAATCATAGTAGCCTTCTAACCAACATTTGGAGCAAAGACTTGGATACAACATTCAGTGTTCTCTACAAGCAATTCACCAATCAAGAAGATATTGATTATGAGTCTGTAAAGAACAAACCAATCTTGAAGAAGAACCTGTCCATCAACAATTCAGCCCTCAGTGATGTGGTTATCAAAGGAATGTGTGGAAAACAGTCTTCCTTAGACCAGTTGAGCTTTGCAGAATGGAAAATTGCTCTTGGTCTCATTAGAAGGAAAGTGAATTGGTGCACAGTGATGCTTGAAAAATTCAATCTTGCCACTTCTCCATCTCTCCATAAACCTTATGTGAGATCCACCAAACCAAATCTGTTCAGATTCATGAGTGGGATTCTAGCAAAGAAGCTCAAAGACCTCCCAGCCATTCTCATCACTAGGTGGCTTGAACTTGTTCCACTTAGTATTTCCAAAAAGTTTGACAAGAAAACTATCCCTCTCAAAGGTTCTAAAGAGGGAACAGCTAAGTCCTCCAAAGCCAAACCCTCAACAGCTAAGGCAACCAAGAAGGTTCCAACAGCTAAGCCCGGACCTGATGAAGCACCAGGAACAAGAATGGCCATTAGAGGAACAACCAAGACCACTCCAAGAAGGAAATCCATAGCTGTCAAAGGCAAAGGCAAGAAGAACAAGAATGATGAACCACCCTCCCCCTCCACCTCATGTACATCAAGTGAATCAACAAAATCAACATCCCAAACCTCCTCCCTACCTGTTGACAGCAATGAGCAAACCACTGTCAGTGGAGAAAGAGTTAGGGCTGCTGATAGCAATACCAGTAAGATATATGCTGATGATGAAGCAACAATGAGTGAAGGAGACACTGAAGTTCAGAAGCCAAATAGCTCAAGTGATGTGAAAATTCTAGATGATGAAGAAATGGATGTGCAACTCACTCTTGCTGACCATTTCAAGCACCTAAGATCTACCAAGAAGGGACCTAATGTGGCAAGCTCAACAGCTGAGCCAACAGCTAAGAAAATGGATCCAACAGCTGAGACCCCACAAGATGCCACTGAGAAGGTAACTTCCTCATCCTCTACAGCAGGTCAATTCATTGTTAAGAGAAGACTTGACAGATCTTCCTCCCCTTGTCCAAAAAGGCAAAGACATTTATCCCCTCCTTCTCCCAAAAACACTTCCAGCTCTGAACATGCCTCTGCCATTCAAGGCATTCTTCATCTGCAATCTCAAACCCTCTTTCCTGTTGAAGCCTTAAGGGGGAACTCACTTATACCAGACAGCCCTGTCAGGTCAAGGGGGAACTCTCCAGTTCATGTAACTTCCCCAACAGCTGAGACTCAAACTCCCTCTGTACCTCTTCCTTCACCTCCTACTCATATTCCTCTCCCTACAAGATCTAATGTTCACTCCTCTGTCCTTCCTATTCTTAACCCAAATCTCATTGAGGTTATAAAGGACAAATCTGTTTCCAACCTTTCAGAGGAAGAAAGAACATTACTTTTTGAACAACTATCCTCCAAATTCTCTCTAGATGAGGTTGTCAAAGCTTTTGATTTTATGAGGATTAGAGAAACTAGGCAATCTTAAGGTCAAGGTGGATCTTCTACTCCCCAGCCTGACTCAACAGCTATCCCTCCCTCTAAATCCTCTCCCAAGTCTCAAATTGACCTTGAGACTTCCATGCCTACTCCTAGCTTCTGGGCTCTTGATTGTGACATTGATTTTTCTATCCCAACTGTTCAAAAAGCTCACAATAAGCTTAAGTCTATCCCCATTCTCCCTCCTCTTCTTAACCCTCATAATCTCCCTAATCCTTAGGAAATGACCAAAACTCATATGAGTGTTCATGCAAGGAACATTGGGGGCCAACTCTTTTATGCTTATGAAGAGTGGAAGAAGTTCAGAATCACCACTCAAAATTGCTTCCTCTTCTCTACTCCAAAACTACCCAATCCCCTTAATTTTTCAAACCTTGCTGAATGGGAACTTATCTTCTCCCATCTTATTTCTAATAATCTTCAGGAATTCCTCTACATTCCTTCCTCCCTTGTGTATGCCCTTTGCATTCAATATGCTCAGTCCATCTTTTGGACTCTGTTATCCAAGAATAGTTGCATAATTGGGTTAATTGTCAAAAATCTCTTTCCCATCTCTGATGTTTATCCTCATCACCTTCCTCCACCTCCTCCTGCATTCCATAAAAATTCCAGATTAAATCTTGATAACATTCCCTCAAACTTTGATCTATTCAAATTCACTCCTCAATATCACCTCACCTATACTGACTTCAACCAATTCTCAGCCACCCTCATCAGACAACTCAAAACCTCTCTTCTTAGAAAGCTTGACAACATTTCTGATTTCATTATTCAAAGAGGTGACAATCCCATCCCTCCATCTCCTGAACAGCCAACCAAAACAGCTTTCCCTCTTCCTCCTCCCAGCAGCCAACCCATTCCTCCTAGACCATCTCAAACATCCCTACACTCATTCTTCCAAGCTCCTCCATCCAGCCTTACTCTAAAATTCACCAAGAAAAGGCCTGCATCTCTTTACAAGGACTATCCCATGGGGGTCTTCCTGTCAGAAGAAACCATGTCTCCTCAGCAATTACAAGCTTGGATTGGTCCAAGGCTTCTCTACAATCTACCAGTTCTCACTAAAAATCAGTTGCTAGCCAGACAAGACCAATATTTCCAGTACAATAACATGATGGGTCTTGACTGGAACAATGAATAGTTCTACAGAAGAAATGAACCAGTGAGAAGCAAAAATGCCTAGCTAGGATTAAAATCAGTTGGTTTGTTTTTCTTAGTTTTGAATAGCTGTTCAGAACATCCTTTATCTTTTAATTACTTTCTTTAGTACATTTTAGCTTGTATTAACAGTTTGTTTGCCAAGAAATATTATCAAGAAGAGTCTCTCTTCATTGGTTTTCAATTCCCTTAGCACTTATGTTTACAGGTACATAATCAAAAACCATTATTTATTTACCAAAAAGGGGGAAATTGTTAGTACCTCACTATGTTTAACTCACAATTAATCATAGTAAATATGTTTTGATAAATAAATAATCAAACCCAATTGATTATATGATGTATACAAAAGACCTGACCACAGGCAGTCCAATACAAAGCTCAACAGCTAAGCTGCTCTGTTTACATTCAAGCCAACAGTCAAGACAGTACATGATTCACCTATCATCTATACATCCAACAAACTGAAGAACTACCTATTACAGACTCCTTCTACCTCAAATGAATTATCAAAATGATAAATACAAACAAGCTTCAACAGCTAAGGACCTACAAGCCCAATATCTAAGCTCCCCTGTTTCAACAGCTAAGACTGGTCTTCTTCAACAGCTATCTCCACATCATCAGACCCTTGAAGAATGATTATTCCAATATTACCAATCATTGGAATAACTCATATTGAAGCTTGTTCAAGTGTGAATACACCTTCCCTTCCTTTGACAACCTGTATACAGAGGAACAACAAACATTCAGTCAAAGTCAAAGGGAACCATTACTTCTCTGTACCTTTGTTCCCCAAACGGCTACTACTGTACCCTTGTCCCCCAACGGCTCTATCCCCTCCCTTATATAAAGGAGTATACTGGCATGTTGTCAAGTAACCCCTTAGACCCTCTACACCCTTTTTACACCCTTACAATCCTTTGTAGCCTCACTGCACTCTCACTCTGCAGTCTTAAAATATTTGCATATACCCCTGCAAATATTATGCCTCTTTGCACCCAGTTACAACCCACTAACAGCCAGCTAACAGCCAAGCTATTTTCTTTTGTAAACAATCTTGTGATTTTTTATTTTCTTTTTCTCGCTTTGAAAGAAGCGACCTTAATTGAAGTGTCAATTAAGTAGAGGGGGTTCAAAGGAACTTGCCTTATCAATTCTTGTAACTCTTATTAAAGAGAATATTATAGTGGATTGATCTCACTGTTCCAACAGTGGGGGTGGATGTAAGAGAAGGGTTTTGCCTCTAAACCACTTTAAAATACTGTGTACACTTTTGTCTCTACACCAACACACACATACACTTTGTCCTTTTTCATTCATTTACATTCCGCTGCACATTTCTTTTATTTATTTATCTCTCAACAGCTAACCTCAAACAGTTAGCTGTTCAAGTTTTAATTAATCTGTTTATTTAGTTAAACAGGGCCTCTCTATAATTATAATCAACATTTCATTACACCAACAATAATGATTACAATTACTCATCCACAAAAGTTATAAACTAACAAGAGTTAAAAAAGTTTGTTCTCGATCATCAATAATATAGTTAATCTTACAATCAAAATTAGTTACAACTAAAATTATTTGTAATACCTATTTTCTATTACTTTCGTGCCATCTTCTCCTTAATAAATCGGTTATACAAGTAGCCTGCCCAATTATCCTGAAAAATCTGCATTTTGCTAGGAGGATAACACTTAATTCGGTTTGCATGGACAATCTGTACCAAAAAAATTACAAGACATTTGTTAGAAACAATATATGCAATAAACACAATCACATAAACACATATATATATATCCATACTACTGAATAACGCTTACTTTAACAAAACATTTCCGATTTACTGATTTATTTAAATTTTGACAGAGTTTCCCCAGAAAAATTGACTATCCCAAATTTTACAACACCTGCTAAATTTACAATTTCAAAACCACAATGACCACAGCTCGACGACCACACGCTCGGATTACTACATACAACACAACAATCACAACTCAACGAGAACACGCTCGGAGTACTACACACAACACAACAATCACAACTCAACGAGAACACGCTCGGAGTACTACACACAATACAACAACCTCAGGGTCTTGAACCAAGAGGGACATTTCTTCTAAATTCTTCATGGTCTACCTTTCTTGTTCTGCGTAATTAATACGTTTTACAATGCCATGTTTCATTTTGAAAACCAATGTTATTTGAAAAATTGAAGGCAATTATCCGCACTATTGGGAATAATTGCTTAGCAGTAATGAGTTGCTCAGGGTCACAAGGAACATGTAGCCATCTATCCTAAGTATAAGTTTTGATAGGTAACATAGCCAAATCACATGATGACCTTAGTCAAAATGAAATGATTTATGCCCAGACAAGAACAAAAGGCTTAAAGCGAGCCAAACTTTGCATGGCCGAACTTTTATTGTGAACTCTAAAGTAGCTACCCAGACCAGCTAAAAGCTCAACTCAGCTCAACTAAGGCATTGTTTCAGAATTGCTGGTGAACTTCGAAAACACAACATACACACGATACATAGTTGCAACAGTGAGAAGGGTCTCGGGAAATAAATAATAATAGAGAAGATTCATCGGTATAAGTTAGATCTTTCAAAATACACTGACAAGTTTGAGTTATAATGTATTCACAACTTCGGAGCATTGTTTCACTCTTAAAACAAGGATGGAAAGACAAGTGACAGCAGCATACCTGAATGTTTTCACCTCGAGGATGCTTTCTGGCCCTTTTTTCTGGCACATTCACTATCTGCACGGAAGAAATATGTTAACCAACGGAATGCACAGCAAGTCTAGCTAATTAACATTCGTGAACGGAAAAAATAAACAAAAGGCAAAAAAGAGAAGCCACGAAATGCACTATACTTTTCTTCCTAAGATGATTGGAATTGACTGATTAACTATACACGGCAGTACAATGGATGAAGGCTGGAATTTATATGTGTCGTTGTATAATGTCAACATAGAAAACAAAAATTGCTACTGTCCTAAAATTGAATTTATCATTTTCATTATGATTAAATGAAATATTTATTTTGAGAGCAGGTAGTAAATTTTGTTGGAGAGTAAAAATGTCCGGCTGAAGCTAGAATGTCAGATTCAGAAAAAAAAAAAAAAAAAAAAAAAAACACAATAGTACACTATGTATCATACCTAAGGATAAATGTAAGCCGAAACCTAGAGCTCTGATACTATGTTAAGTAACCACCTTCTCTAAAACCTTTAGGTGATAGAGAGGGCACCAACAATGTGCATCATATACTCAAATAGTCAAATATTAACAGAAAAATAAAACATCATTTGCTAGTTATTTGGTATTAAATTGCAGCATATTTTTTTGTACTTAAAAAATATGTTAAATACTAACACAAAAATTTGATTATGATTCTGCATGGTATAGCGAAATGCTGTATGAAAAAGCTGCATATCCCTATTTATTTATGATAATTCGACTGAGAGTGGGTGAGTGGTTGAGTCTTCACGCTTATTCTTGTGGCCAAGGATATCTTCTCTTCCTTGATTTTAGCAACTAATTCCTTTAATCCCAAGTCTAAGCTTCATACTCTTTTACCTTCAAGCTTTATTTCACTAGTACTTCCTTGTTCAATACTCATTTGAACAAATCTTCTCCACGTTTTCCTTTTTTTCTTTTCCAAAAGTTCTCCATAAACATCTCTTCTTCAACCTCTTCTTTATTTCTAGTTTTATCCATCTTATTATAACTTGAATATTGCACCTGTTAGGATTGGAGTCCTAAACTACAAGGAAGCAAAGGGGAGAAGGAGTCTAGGTCATGGGGAGTTGGTAGAGGTCAAGAGGAGTTCAAGGAGGAGGAAACAAGTAGCTACGGAGGGCTAAGTGGTCACTGAGCAAAGACAAAAACGGAGAGGAGCATTCTACTGGTCTGGGCGCTCGCCTACTTTGGATAGAAACCGAATTTTTGTGTTTTTGTTTCCTATTTTGATGCAATGTCTTCCAAATCGACCTATGGCTTCCTTGTACTGCTATATAAGCATAGATATGACCTAGACCACATTGAAGCACTTTACTTTGTGTAAGAGAAAATTAGGATATCAAAAGAGCTACAAGAAAAAAGGCAGATACCGACGGAAATTTTCGTCGCTAATTATCCAATTTTCGTCGCTAAATGGAACTACCGACGGATTTTCGACGTTAAAATTCCGTTGTTAAAACGCGCGTCGGTAAAATATTTCGAGGGATTAGCGACGGTTATCTTAATGATTTACTGACGGATATATCCGTCGCAACTGTCTTTTCTCCGTCGGCAAGTTCTTAAAATAGACGACCAATTTCGAGCTTATGCCGATGGATTAGCGACGGATTATTCCATCGCAAATATTAATTGTGTTTAATAATTAATTTATATCTAATTTTACCGACGGATTTTTCCGTCGCTAAATATTGGATATTTTAAAATCTTTTTTCCCGTTTCGGGACGGTGCCACCTGGTTTAGATATTCATGCATTATTAATTCTAAAATGTTAAGAAACCTCTATTACGTCATCACACTAATAGGATATAAAATAACCAAAAGTACTTGATACTTCAAAATAAAACATGATAAACAACCATGTCATGACATTTGTTCAAACATAAAACATAATACTAATTGTTTTGAAGTATCAACAACTAAAAACAACTAAAAGACTAAAGAGGGCGATCCCGAGTTGAGCCATTGACACGCTCTAGCACGTGATTTAGTTGTTGCTGAAAATGATTTTGCATTTTCTCCATCTTTCCTCCAGTGCCTTCCTTTGTGTTTTCTCTTCCTTCAATTCATTTTTCACATTCATCGTTTCTGTCTCGTATACAGCTTGTTCGAGAAAAAAATCACAAAACCCTATCATTTTCAAGGTGAGCACAGTTTCAATTGCCAAAATAATTATTGTGAAAATAGCTAGTGAACCAAGTCAAGGTAATTACTAAGGTCTTTGCTTCCAGCTCACCTGCTTCTAAACTATCATAGGAGCTGCAACTCAGGTTTCCAATAAAAAAAAAAAAAAGTCGAAGAATTTCAAGTTCAAGTAACAGAGGAGCCTAAATAATAAATACCCCTACGTCCCATTTCAACATATTTTAGATAATTCAATGTATGTATTTAATATTACAAATTACTCAATCCGTCCCATTCCAACATATTTTAAATAATACAATGTATGTATTTAAGATTACAAATTACTCCCCCCGTCCCATTTCAACATTGATAAGATCTGCAAGGGTAAATTCCTCCGTCCCATTTCATAACCTTTTTTTTCTCTCTACTATTCTTTCCTTGTTTGTGTAGACTGTTTCAATATACGCACACCTTGTTTTACTTTGACCACTAAGCTACAAATTTATAAAATGATCAAAACCTATGTTATGTTAGGATATGTAGGCTTACATTGTTAACTCTTAATAGTGATTGTTTTGTTTACTCGTCCAAACAAGGTGATAAACCCCCCACCCCCCACCCCCAGTGTGAAAAGTCAGAGTATTTAGCCCCAGCACTTTACGTGTAGCTTATTAGATGAGCATTTCAATTTTGAGGATAGTGTGAAATGAATGAGGCCCAGTTTCCATTAAGCAACTTATTTTTGTCATTTATGTAATTTCAGCTTCATTAATTAGGCATTCATACTTGTTATAGATTATACGCTTAAAAGAATTAATTGACTAGCTTTTAAATGTGAAGATTATTTTGGGGCGTTCATACTTGTTACATATTATGTGCATAAAAGAATTAATTGACTATCTTTTAAATGTAAAGATCATTTTGGGACGGAGGGAGTAATTCATTAAAAAAACATCCTGCTATCAGAGTTTTTCATTGTCCCAAAAAGTCCTCATTTTGGAACGGCGGGAGTAATTCATTAAAAAATCATTTTTGGACGGAGGGAGTAATTCATTAAAAAAATCATTTTGGGGCGGAAGGAGTAATACAATATCTTTGTTTGGGACTGGGGGAGGGAGTAGTTTTCAATTATAGTAAAAACATCTGTAGCTACCTAGGCATGATCAATTCATCAACTATGGTAAAGAATGTACCTTAAGTTCGGAGAAATAGCTCTCTTTGGTTGCGGTTGGAACACTCTTCCAGTTGAATCACTTTGAGCTTATGTCCTTCTGAAAGATCTTAGTAATACGTCGTACAATTCGCACAAGCATTAGCCTATAAATTTTTTAAGTGACATATCATCATTAAATAAAAATACCTGATGCTCAAAACAAAACCAGAAATTCATATTGACACTCCAATAAAGGAACCCAGCCACAAGAGATGCTGAATAAACTACAAGTGCTTGCATTGAGAGTGAAAATCATCTGACATTTATTATTTAAAAAATACAGACAATAAGGAAAGAATTTGGGAGTATGAAGGAGTTACATAAGGGGTAACTTACATTAGAAATACCCCTTAAAAACTATTATGATAGTAACCATAGTGGATTAAAGTGGGACTCCAAACAAGAGCTGAATAAACAAACAGGGGTAGCTTGTTGGTTACAGGAATTTTTTATTTGGAAGGTCGTATGCAGAAAACAAGGTGGATGTGGTGTTAGTAAGGAAAGAAAATGTTGTTTAGTAAGGAGTTACAGTAAGGAGTTAGTAGAGCAACTGCCCCCTTCCCATCTTGCCTATCTCCATTGGCGTTCTCGAAAAGAGAGCCATATGTAACTTAGTTCTTGTTCTAAAATGGCTAAAATATGTTTAGCCCCCCTAAGTATCCACCCATTCCCACTTTGCACCCTCGCGCGGATTTTGTCCCAAAGTGGCACCTTAAGTATCCCCCGTCCCACTTTTGCCCCCTACCACGTAACGGTGTTAGAAATTTAACGGAAAATGATCATGTGCAAGTCATGTGAGGGATTATTTAGTCATTTTCTTAGAAAATAGAAGGGCATATATGTCAATTTGTTGTTGGTTGTGGCAATCAACATCTTCTCAGACAACTCACCAACAGTTCATAAGCACCACCCATTTTCCCCAGATTCCGGCCACCCCAACCCAGATTCCGACAACCACAACCCAGATTCGGCCGGCACCATCATGTCTCCTGAAATCCGGCCACCACGACTGCAAATTACTCGAATCTAGCCACCACAACCAACAATTTCCCAAAAATCAAAGATTCAAAATTATTGAAAAAAAAAAGTCATATCTTGTGAATTAATAGCGGAAATTCAGCTCCGGTGAATATCCCATGCTCCGTTTAGTGGATTAAGTATATTGAATCGATTTGGGGATAATTTCCTGGGTTCGATCGAGAGATAGAAAAAGTCTCGCTGATTTGAGAGATACAAAATTTAGCAGACATGGGCACTCAAATCTCGAATTTGGGGATTTTCATTTTGCTTGAAACTCAAATTCAATTTTCACATCAAAATCAAGAAACTCAGATTCATTATACTGTGTTGTTGGGCCAGATCTGTGCAGAGGAGGACGACCGGAGTTGGCCTGACCAACAACGACTGAGTAAAATCTTCGGCGAGTGAGTTTGGCTAAGTCGACTTATAGAGATTGAGAGATGGAGGAGTTGAGGATTTCTTGATCTTGAATTGATTTGAACGCGGCTGGGTCACAAGGGAGGGGTGAGATTGTTGGCAGAAATGGGGGATATGTGGTGAACAATGGTGGGTAAAGGGAGGGGGTATTTGACGTGGGTTTTGGGGGAGATGAAGGGGACATGAACATGGACACCACATGAGTTCTTCCCTTCCTTTTTTTTTTTACTTCAAATATATTCTTTCATTAATACAAAAAGAAAATAATTTTAATATATGACATTTTAATATTTTTATTTGCTAGTATACATAAAATTATTATTTTAAATAACATAGTACTATTTTATTTTAATTAATAATGTCTTTATATTTTAAAAGAAAAATAAATTAAATAAGCATTAAAAGGTAAAGTGATTGACCAAAATAACCCTCACATGATATGCACATGATCATTTTTCGTTAAATTTCTAACACCGTTACGTGGTAGGGGCAAAAGTGGGACGGGGGATACTTAAGGTGCCACATTGGGACAAAATCCGCGCGAGGGTGCAAAGTGGTAATGGGTGGATACTTAGGGGGCTAAACATATTTTGGCCTTCTAAAATCCTAAGAAGAGAGGCAAATTGAAATAATGAAAAGAAAAGTGTGTATTTCATTACAGTATGTCGTCTATGATGATGATTCATGATCCACATTCAGAATTTAAATGAATCTTTACATATTAATGATGTGCAATATGTTTTCGCTTGACAGGAATGTTTAAAAATATAAATAACACATAACTTTAATAAATGATATTTTATGAACATCGAGCAACAATTATTTATATCAACAAACCCAAAAAATGTTTGAAGTACACAACAAGCATTAATCATACTATATAAAATTTCACATAATCTTGTTACCACTTTCATTAAAAACAATGCACCACACAACAAAATATCTTTATAGGATTCCAGATTTAAATATAATTTGAATGCTAATTCCTAGGTTAGAAATTATATAACTGTATGGTATTGACAATACGAATTTAGATTGTTTTTGGAGAGAGAGCTATGAAAATCAAATCCCAAATTAGTAATCGAGAGATAGGAGTTAGATGAAGAAAAAGCCCTAATTTGTAATCGAGAGAGAGACACAGAGAGAGAGAGAGAGAGAGAGAGAGAGAGAGAGAGAGAGAGAGAGAGAGAGGGGAAACCCTAATTTGTAATAGAGAGAGAGAGAGAGGGAAAACCCTAATTTGCAATAGAAAGACAGAATGAAGGAGAGGAGAGAATTACCTTGAGAATCAGAGCAAGGGAATCAGAGCTAGGAGAATCGACGATTGACGCCGGCACTACTATTTGTTGAGCCGGAGATCGGAGAACGGGCAAAGGCGATTCGCCCGCGATGATCGGTGTCTGCGAGCGGCGTTGATGTCTGGGGGGAATGATGAATGAAAAGGGTTTTTACGTTTTAGTATCGGATGCAACTTCATAATTTTTTTATATTTTTAATTCACTTACCGATGGATTATATTCGTCGCTAATCCTTCGGCAAATCAAACAAATTCTGAGCGTTTTATTTAATTAACTTACTGGCGGCTTATATCCATCGCTACTTCAAAAACAAAGATTGAATCATGAAATCCATCATAAATCCGTCGGTAACAATGCGCGCAATGTTTTGGCGCCATAATTACGACAGATTAGAATCAGAAAGGATTTTGTCGATATTTCTGTCACTAAATCTGTCGGTATTTTCGTCCCAGATTGCGTGTTTTGTTTCCTTCTTTAAGTCGTCGTTATTTCGTCGGTAATCCGTTGCTAATACAGACGGATTTGGGTCCGTCAGTAAATTACGTCGGTAGCTGCTTGTATTCTTGTAGTGAGAGAGCACAAAATAGTGTTTAGAATGGGGGTGATCTTACAACCCGGCCATGACTATGTTTGTATGTTCTTGAGGAGGGGAGATAATAATGTATAGGTGAGAGATTATTATTGGAGTGTAGCCATCCTAGATCTATGTGAGCGCATGTGCTAAAGATGTAATCTTTACATATATTATTATAATGATATCCTGGCTAAATGCCCCCAGATGTAGTCATGTATTGATGAACTGGGTTATCAAACATCAGTGTTATTTGTTCTTTCATATTATTATCATGTGTTGATTATTTTCTCCATATTGATGACTGCTAGTATGGGCTAGTGGATGCGGAGATCCCCCCAGATTGCCCAACAATTGGTATCAGAGCTTTGGTTTGAGATTCAGGAGATCCAAGGAGAGATCTGCAGAGATTCAAGAAGGAATATGGAGATGCAGAGATCTACGTGGTTCAGAGGTGTTCTAGGGTTTTATGGGGCAGTCAAGGTGGTTGGAGAAAGATCGCAATGGGAGAAATTTGTTTGGTGCAAATTTAGGCGTTGGAGAAAATATGAAAGAAAAGAAGGAGGTGAGTGGTATAAGCCGGTATGACCACGTGGAAAGAGGAGGACTTCTTGCAAACGACGGATGAGAGATAGGAGGATGTTGTACTCTACCGAAAACATCAAATTCGTTCCGGGTGGGAGCAAGAGGCACGAAGACCGGCCTATTGGTGTAAAACAGAGAGACATCAATGAGCGGAATGTTAGGGGGAGAGTGACTCAAAAGTTGCAACGTGGTGGGGGTCAAGTGGCCCTAACAGAGAGCGAGGAAAGACCACAAGAAGACAATGCAAGAAGCAAGGTATGTCCGAGTTTCATGGGGAGCATTGTAAGGGGAGTGGATCTAGGAGGTAGAAGGCGAAGTTAGTCTTGCAAAGAAATCAAGGTAGAAGTTGATTTGGGGAGGTAAGAAGGATCTAACACGGAGAGGTTAAAGCGTCGCTTGGTTTCAACTCACCTTATTACTTGGGCATGGAGGCTCATGGTGGAGGAGCGTGGAGGCTTATCATCATCAAGGAGGAGCTTGGTGTTACAATGGTGGTGTAAAAATATTTGGTGGTTCATTCCGTGGTGGGAGTTGATAGGTGTTTCTATGCTTATGGGTTTAGTCTCCAGGTGCGGGATTTTTAGGATTGGAGTCCTAAACTACAAGGAAGCAAATGGGAGAAGGAGTCTAGGCCATGGGGAGTTGGTAGAGGTCAAGAGGAGTTCAAGGAGGAGGAAACAAGCAGCTACGGAGGGCTAAGTAGTCTCCAAAAAAAGACAAAAAACGGAGAGGAGCATTCTGCTGGTCTGGGCGCTCGCCCACCCCCTCGGGCGGAAGCATAATTTTTATGTTTTTGTTTCCTAGTTTGATGCAATCTCTTCCAAATCGACCTAGGGCTTCCTTGTACTGCTATATAAGCATAGATATGACCTAAAACACATTGAAGCACTTTATTTTGTGTAGGATAAAGTTAGGATATCAAAAAAAGAGCACAAAATAGTGTCTAGGAGGGGGTCGGGGGCCTAAGAGAGCCATAGGGGCGATCCTACGACCCAGACATGACTATGTTTGTATGTTCTTGAGGAGGGGAGATAATAATGTATAGGTAAGAGATTATTATTTGAGAGTAGCCATGCTAGATCTATGTGAGCGCATGTGATAAAGATGTAATCTTTACATATATTATTATAATGATATCCTGGCTAAGTGCCCCCAGATGTAGTCATGTGTTGATGAACTGGGTTATCAAACATCGGTGTTATTTGTTCTTTCATATTATTATCATGTGTTGATTATTTTCTCCATATTGATGACTGCTAGTATGGGCTAGTGGATGCGGAGATCCCCCCAGATTGCCCAACAGGACCAACAATACAAAAAATTTGCAAAGTATATTAGATATTAGGATAAATCATTTGTGAAAATAAATATGCTACTATTCACAAACTCTCGTCTTGGGAGAGTAACAACAACACTTGTGGTAACAACACAGTTTTGACTTACAACATATACACAAAAAACAACTATCTTCTAAAAGTTACATTTAACGATATACTCCCTCAATTCGAGAGGACTTGGCACCAAATTTGATATATAAAATGTTAGGTCCTAACAAACTGTTTTAATGAAGATTGATCATTTAACGAGACAAAGTTAAATGGTCTAAAGTGTCAAGAATGAAAGTTCAAAAAGTTACATAAAGACCCCTTAAAGTTTCTCAAATTTTCAACAATGGTGTTCACCTCGCATTGGGTCCTAAAAATATTCTATATTGGACTCATTGGAAAAGGATTTTAACAAAGAACAAGAGTATTCATTCAGATTTCACATTCGAGCTCCAAGTAAAAAGATATATGGGAATTACTAAAGTGACGCAAGTATGAATAAGGGTGCAAAGTGAAAGTTTCTTTATCATAAATATTCTTCTCCTAAGTGAACTATTTGAGTCAAGCATTTACGTTTGAAATGCTTTGAAACTGCAAAGTAGTCATTTATTCCATTTTCTCAACAAATGCATTCATGTATTTAATAATGAAGACCAAGACCAAGATAATGAAGACCAAGATTAAAACTCACCAATGGTTATTTCCCTCTTCCTCCTCTATATATTTTCTTGAGTTGAGCCTTACTCAAGTGTGCTTGCACCATCAATTCTCTTCCCATCTACCTGTGTGCAACCAGCACCATTTATCCCACTTCATTTCAAAACCTTAGTGTGTTCAATAAACACCAATTACACACACTAATATTTCTACCCATGAACCCAACCCATACCTTTGATAGTTGACCCATGGTGTGTGTGACCAAAATGTACACATATTCATATATCACACCAAATATACTTCAAACTTTCCAAACATTGAGGGGGAACACCGACGTTAAAAATTACAAGAGGATTTTCTACGCAACTAGCATGCTTAATTAGTGAGGCTAATTAAGTTGGACAATTATGAGAGGATTTTCTAAACAATTCATGTATTACCCGAGTGAAGAGATTACAGTGGATTGTTTCCCATCTTGAGGATAATGGGGTGTGGACGTAGGTGATGTTGTTATACTCCGAACCACGTTAAAAACTCTTGTCTCTTGTCTCTTTTAATTTCTTATCTTTCGTTTTATATTTCATCATATCAGCCTATGCTAACATGTTTTAATCTATTGTTGTGTGATCACTTGGACAAGATAAATTGACATTTGGCGTATGAATATATATGTTAGACAACAACTATAAGGCCATATAAATTATCTATTCCGCAGCGTATAATTCCTACTTATTTTTTGCCTTTAGAGTTTAAAAGAAAATAGTGACCTTTCAAGATAGATGACTTATATCTCAAAGATAGTCGACCTATCTCAAAGGTGGTAGACCTATCTCAAAGATAGTCGACCTTGTTATCTCATTCCTTTTCAGCTATCAAGTGTCATATTCTTATAACGGGACCTTTCATAAAAAAAAAATAAGGTAAAGTAATATAATATTGATAGAGGTGGGATTGTGAGTCGGAGGAGAAAAAAAATGAGGTAATGAATAGTTGTTGTGGGTATAAGTATTACTCTCTCCGTCTCAATTTAAAGTTTTTACTCTCATTTTTGGTATGTCCATTTTAAAGTTTCAACTTTTCACCCACTTGCTTTATGAATAGTATTTTAGACGATTATATCCTCAAGGTACCCATTGCACACTACCTAGCCTCCTCCAAATCTTCCTAAAACTCTAGTTTAATAGATACATCTAACCCTACTTGTGGTGCGTAGGCACTAATAACATTTATAATCGCAACGCATATCATAAGTTTGATGCCAATAATCCAGTAACTCTTCATGTACACTTCCACCACATCATTGATATACTCTTTATCAGTAATGATACCTACTCCATTCATACCCTTATTCTTTTTTGAATACCAAAGCTTAAAACTCCAAGGCGATATTTTTCTTGCTTTCTCTCCAACCCATTTAGTTTCTTGTTGACACATTATGTAAATCTTCTTCCTCCTCATAACTTCCACCCCTTATGTTGATCTCGTGTCAAAGAGCCAATGTTCCAAGTTCCAAAGTGCATCCCACTACCCTTTACCCGACCATGGACTAGCTTTTTTACCCACACTCGTCCATAACACGGAGACCCTTGCATATTCAACATACAACGAGATTACGAAGGAAGTATTAGAGAAAAGGAAAAAGATTCAATATGCTAAACTCTATCAAAACAGGGTTATAACGGGAAATGCCTTGGCCAATCCCAATGTTTCTGCAATTCAGCACCCCCTTCTCCAAGATCAAAAGCAAAAAGTGCGGCTTTTGAGCTTCAAGCACTAGTTGCATCCGAAGATCCGTCTTTAGTTCAACTCAAGAAAACTCAAGCAAGCATACCCATTTGGGACCTTATCACACCAAAACCTTATCATCCGCGACCTCGACGGCACCACAAGACATTACTGCATTTGGGTACCGACCACAATGAGGCCATTCATCTCCCCATTAAGAGCAAGAAGGAGATCTCTATCAAGAATTCTACCCGATAGTGCATCCGCTCTCAATGCCGAGCCGATTCCAAGATAATTTGGGGCTTTACATCGAAAGGTCTTCACAATCCACCATCTCCAATCTCGCAAACAACAAGTACATGACATTTGGGGCTTAGCAATCTCCCGAAGCTTGGTATCAATAATCTTCTCTTGAGGCTTACTCACGCCAACAACAAAAGGCGATTTACTCGAATAAGCCAAGAGCTGATTTATCTTGGGGCTATGCCAGTCACTCAAAGTTTGGCATCAAAGGCATCCTAGGGGCTTTACAATCAGCAACCCCTTGGTATCTCGGCATCGAAAGTCTTTGAAGCCCCACAATCGACAAATTTCTTGGGGCTAGACATCAATCTTCGTTGGGCACAACAGCGATAACATAATTCAAGCGAGGCAATCCGGACTTCGACCGAACATGATTTGATCTTGGGTTGGCTTTACAAACACACAATGGTTAAAATGGTTCACCCACGAACTTAAAAAAAAAAAACGACAAAAAGATTTTTTTTTTCTTTTTCTTACTTGAGTAAAAGTATGTGTTTTATTTTTCTTTACTCCTAGCTTCTTCCCCAGCATTCTCCATCATCCCTGAACTACGCTGGTCTGATTCTCTTCAAGGGATACGTAGGCAGCCTTTTGGCACGACCAACCCATCATCCAGAATGTCATCTCACCGACACTCAGTCAACAGTACAAGCAACTCATCTTCATCAAAAGTGTCAACATCCTTCATCAAAGCCACGGCATCAGAAATCCATCCCAAATCAAGCGGCCATGGTAAGTGAAGGTATAAAAATCATTCACGCTTTCTACAAATCACATCACACACAAAAACAATTTCTCCATCCTTTTAAAATCTCTCTCATGCAAATCTGCTTTTCAAATCACAAAGCACCACAAGCACAATTTTCTCTCATCTCACACGAGCACATGCATTTGCAAAGCATACGCATAACAGGTACAGGCACACAGCTCCGCGGTGAACCACTGAAATCACCACCTCATCAGCAAAGTCTACTCAACAAATTCACATTCATCTCTAGTCCCCTACACGGACTCTAAATCAGCAGGCAGACTCTCGAGTCCCTCCAAATCAGCAGGCAGACTCTCGAGTCCCTCCAAATCAGCAGGAAGACTCTCGAGTCCCTCCAAATCAGCAGGCAGACTCTCGAGTCCCTCTAAATCAGCAGGTAGACTCTCGAGTCCCTCCAGTCCCTTATACGGACTTTAAATATTGGCCACGGTGGGCCGATTTCATGCCACCGCACCCCTTTTATCAGCAAAAGTCGCTCACACAGGGAGCGCATTCCTATCCCTTGCAATTTCAATAATTCTTGCTTTTTATCGAGTCTTTATTTTCTTTGTCGATGTCCTCGGCGGATGTTTTTGTTCTTTCGTCGACGCGTTTTGCTTTGCAATCCACATCTCCGAGGGCCTCTGTAGACACCCCGCCTTGGACCTCTCACCCCGATTGCATACATAGTATTTTTTTATTTAACTTATTTTTGTTGATTTTTGTTACTTCGGTTAAGTTTCTAACCGATTCCGTTAGTTTTGGACTAAACTGCATAACAGAGTTAACTTTTAGGGTCATTCTGTCATTCTGTCTTTTTACCCGTGGGCGCCTCCCGTAATGGTCATGGGGCGCGCGCGCGTTTGGCTCAATAGGCCGGACTCGCGCGCTTTCCACTTTGACTGTTACGGATTGCAACCTTTTTCCTCCATTTTTAGAGTAAAAAACAACCTTTTCACCACATGTTTTATTCTAGCATTAAACTCATTTTATTTTGTAACTCCCAATCCTTTATTCTAGCCATTCTCCATAAAAACAAAATATTTTATTTCATTCTTATTTGATTTTCTATTTTTTTTTTTTCTTATTGGTTAGAAAAGCTTCTTTCCCTCCTTTCTCCACCTATTTAAACCTCTCATTTATACCTTAGAAAGGGACCCAAGAACTTTCTCTACACTTACACTATACACAATTCTCCCAAGAATTCTTCCTACAAGATTTCTAGCAACAAAACTCTACCAAAACTCATCTCAAGTGAAAGTTTGAAGTTCTCCTTTTAAGGTACAAGTTTTATTCTCTTATTTTATTTGTGTCTTTTTAATGTATGTAATCCCCATCAATTGGGACATGACTAAATGACCACTTTACTACATTAACGTTGGTTAAGGTTATCTACATACATATCAATCTCTAGTTTAATTTACCATTCTTCTCTTAATGTAATCTTTAGCATGAATTAATCAATAAAACAATTCCCTTTTATTTCCTCTTTCTTTTCATTGTAATTGTTAGCACTTTTATATTAATATTATTTGAAGGACTTTTTAGCAATAGAACACCAATAGTAGCAAGACCCGCGTAAGCGGGGCGGAGTGGGTGTTTAAGTACTTCCAACTCCGTCACCTAACCCCCGAACCCTTCTCTCCTGAGTCTTTGGTTTCGTAACATAAATTAGGCTATTTCTAGGTTATCTTATGTTTCTTTAAAAACATAGGTGGCGACTCTAAACAATTAAAACACAAATAGACATCCTAGGATAATTCACCGCTCTAGCCAAGTAGTGGGCTCTCCCGGGGTATCTACACCCCCGAGTACTGCCGAGGTGGCGCGTCGCTTCCGGGCGACGACCTAACAACCTTTGCATACTTATCACTACACCCAGGCCTATGAAGTGTAGCAGGTCGATGTTGAGGAAACGTCCAAACAACATTCAGATTTTAATTCATGTCATAAGAATTTGACAATTTTAAAGTTAGCTGTCACAAGTCCACCTCAACCCTTATCCTTTATCCTGGCTTGGGACATGCAAGGATAAATCCTTGGCGGATTTTATATTGGAATCACAAATGTGGTAAATTTAGCGGAGAGCTAAAGATGATCAAGCGTCATCCACCCTTTGAAGTTTTGACAGTCGAGATTTACCGTACAATATGTGAGGTTAACCTGAACTTGATGGGGACTGTCCAGATGCTAAAAAATGGAATGTAGCTTTATTGTGGCTAACCACGCCAACTTAGACGTGTCCATTTTTCAACCGTAACCGGCTAACCGTCGGTTTTTTACCGGATTTTAACCGGCCATAACCGGCCAACCGCCAAACCGCCAGCTGTTTCAACCGTCAACCGTCGGTTACACGGTTCGGTTAAGGTTAGGCCATTTAGTAACCGGTTAACCGCCGGTTATAACCGGGAAGCTAACCGCCAGTTCAACCGTCTATATTAACCATCAGTTTCCTAACATTTTTGAGTTAGTTTTTAGAATTACAGTTAGTTTTAAAACGATTTCTGTTAGGTTTCTAACAAAATTAGTGTTTTCCTTCATTTTCTGTCAGTTTTTTGACGATTTTCATTTAGTTTTCTAACAAAAACTGCTAAAAACTCTTCTTTCTTAAAAAAATAAAAATAAAAATCACATAGCCGGATTAACCGGTTAACCGTAACCGGACATCACGGTTATAAGGTTAGGTTACGGTTATCACTTAACGGATTTCCTTACCGGCGGTTATAACCGTTAACAGCCGGTTATAACCGGATGGTCATGTCTACTCCAACTCTATCACATCTGCTTCTCCAGCAGTTTTTTGTCCCTGAAAAGTATGGTCAACTTGCAAAAAGATCAATTTAGGGGCCGAGTTGAAGTTGTACCTTTCACCTACTACTTGTACACGTTATATATAATCGGATCTAGCTTCTAAGGACTAATGATAAATAGAATACTATAATCCATAGCAGTTGAACCTAAACAAAGATTTAACCCGGCCACTACCATAATTGGCGGCAAAAAGTGATAATTTATAAAATAAAAAATGGGCCTTGGACTATGGAAAATGGATTGGTCTAAACATGGGATTATGTGTATTATATGTCTATATGCGAGTTAGTGCGTGTGTATGCTTTTTTATAAAATTCAATGGTCTTTGTTTTAAAATAAAACACGTTTATACAAGTTACAAAGTTAACATGTTTTCATAAAATACGAGCAGAGGCATTGGACGGAGTTATTTTTTATTTTTACTTTTAAAGGAAATTAAACTTTTATTGGCAATCACAAAAAAAATGATTTGACTATCCACAAATTAAGTTTGGAAGTACAACCCAAATTTGAGTGTAGTCAAGAGTAAAAGCAACCCTCAAAAATACATTTGCCAAAACGTTAGTACAATCAACCCTCGAAAATACATTTGACAAATCGTTTGCACTACAATCAAGATAGATTACTAAAGAAGAAACATTAGTTGACAACGAAAACGATTTAATTACAAACGAAGTTTAAAATTCGTCATCACGTCGTAACCACAGATCATCACATATTTGGACTTGGACTGATTCTCTCTGGCCTATCTTCCATTGAACCTCATTCCTTGCAATATCTAGAGATGTGCATATGCTCCTCCAAGAAAATCTTTGACACTGCGTCACAAAAGGCATTCAAAAAATCCACACATGGAAACGATTTCGCTTTTAGCACACTAGTATTTAAAGCATCTGGGTTAGGGACAAACTGCCAACCGAGCCTCACAAACATTGTAAGAATCATCAACACTGAGTACATGAATATTGAATACAAATACAAAAGTCTCAACAAATAAGAGGATATACAATGGTTTTCAACAAGCGTAGAGAAAACAAAAGCTCTCAACAAACGGAGAGAAGACATGAGACAAAAAAGGATTGGTAAGACTAAATTCGATTTCATTAAAGATGTTAGATCATAATAGAAACTAAATTTTGAAAACCTAAAACAAATCTGAAAACTTAAATCCCAAATTTCACAATTATTAATTAACAAATTGACAATTAATAAATGTAAAATAAGGAAAGAATCACAAGATAAATCAAGGGAAGAAAAGTAGACGTAGATTGTTAGAGGAAGAAGATGGATCGGAAAACACTGGACTCGTTGTAGGGCAAGCTTATTTCGCCAAATTCTGCTTCAATTTCTTTTCTTTGAATATTTTCATAACCGTTTGAAATAAAAGACGGTTTAATTACGGATTCATTCTACCTATCCAATGCAAGGGCAAATTGCATATTGGTTGGTGACCTGAGTTTGTCTCACATTTGCAATCACCAACCTGAGAGTTTAATTGTGCCAAACATGCATCTAACTTTGTTAATGTTTTGCAATGTGGTGACTAAACTAACTTTTTGTTAAATTTACAAGGGACATAAACACATGTGCATATCACACATGATATTTCAAAAGGACAATCTTGTCAATTCTTGGAGGCTGCACAAGATAATGTGTTTAGCTGAGGGAGTTAGCTGCAAGTTGTTAAAAATAAAGGGAATGATCGAAATCCTAAACCTAAATCTAATATGCTTCAAGCCGGCCATTTCTTCTTCCCCTACCCCTCTTCTCCCACCGGCTACCCACTCCCTCTCATCCCCCTTCATTTTTTTCCGTGACCGCCTCACCCTTTGTTATCTCTCTCTTCTCCCCCTCTAGCTTCGTCTAACATAAGATCCCCTCCCCCTTCCTCCCTCCTCTCTCCATACCCACAAGACCACAAACCCTTGTTTTGGAAAGAGAATGAATTCCACCATCCCCTCCTCCCTTACGCCTCCACCAAACCACCACCGCCATGGCATACAAAACTCAAAATCTGGGAATTTGATGATTTTGTTTCCCGTGCCGTGCGTGCTGCATAACATATTCCCATTGTAACACCCCGAATTTTCTTATAATATCTGAGCATTTAATGGCATTAAATATCCATAAATAACAATAATAAATACTTCAATTTAGGGTTCACAACGGTCCCTTATTTAACCATAAATTCAAACAATAGCGGAAGCGTAACTTAAACTTGTCTTGGTAGGTAACAACCCTAACCATTAATGTACTTCAACTTACATCAAAATAAATGTACTTAAAACTACTAATTGAAGAATCTTCAATCCACCGTCTTCCTACGGCTGCTTTCCTTGTCTTGTCCTTCTACTTAAATCCTGAAAACAAAATTTATAGAGAAGGGATGAGCGAACGAATGCTCAGTAAGTTCATACGTGGCCTCTCCGGTTACTAAGGAGAGACGACCAGAACGAATACTTCGAATAACTTTTGCAAAGATAGGTTCAGTTACTTTTGGATTCAGGACTGCAGAACAATATAGTCGTGTTACTTTTAAGATTTTACTTTCAAAGGATTATGGCACTACAATCCAATGGGATTCATTCAAGTTTCGTCAATTCCTTGGTAACGTACATTATAACCTCAATGCCAAAGGTACAATTTGTACACCTAGCTTCTCAAGCCAATAGTGTGGGTCGTAACATATATGGTATCCACACACATATGCTCGGGGTCTAGAATCATCCTTGTAATCAGACAATTCCTGAGAGAAGGCATGTGATCACTCATGCAATCCCTTGTTTAAGGACGAGTCTTTTCTAACTGGACTGTCCGTCAATGTCTTTTCTAACTGGACATTGGATGCCTTAACGAGTAAGCGATTAACTTACAAGTTAAAATTAAATGCCTTAACGAGTAAGCGATTAACTTACAAGTTAAAATTAGATGCCTTAACGAGTAAGCGATTAACTTACTAGTTAAAATTGGAACATACCATGGTACAAGTATGTGATACAAGTTTCAAACTTCGATACTTAGTAGATCGATGGGAACATCACTAAGTATAGATTCTTTCAAGGAACGTTCAATAACGCAGAGTTCATTCAAATACTATCATGCCATACTGATAGCTAACTTTAGAAAGAAATACCGAATTCCAATAAACAGGAGTTCAAATACTGTAAGGAACGTAATCCCTTACCTGAATTGCTTTTTCCTCGCAATCTCCTCTCTGTGCAAATCTACAAGGCACGGAGTAATTTACTTTAGTACTCTCTACATTGTTAACTATTTCTACTTAGTTAACTGAGAGATGCGTTTTAACTTCTTTACTTCATTACTTCTTTTCTTACGTTTAAGTTTCTGACTTTGATTTACGAGTCAGTCCTTTAACTTTGATACAATTGCAATTAAGTCCTCTGACTTTGGGTTAATTACAATTTAGTCCCTCAACTTTGGGTTAATTGCAAATTGGTCCTTCAACTTTGGATGAATTGCAATTTAGTCCTTCAACTTCAGTTCAATTACAATTTAGTCCTTCAACTTTGGATTAATTGTAATTTAGTCCTTTAACTTTAGTTTAATTGTAATTTGGTCCTTCACTTTGGATTAATTACAATTCAGTCCTTCGACTTTCCTTTAATTACAGAAAGGTCCTTGGACTTTGGTTTTGTTCATAAGGTCCCCTAAGTTTCTCTTTTAATCACTTAGGCCCTTTTAACTTCACAGTTTCCCTTTTTCTTTCTTCTAACTTTAATTCTTTTCAGTTTAGTCCTTTCCCGTTAGGAAACTAACTGAAATTTCTAATCTTTTCCTTCCTCGTTAACTTTCCACTTTCAAGGTCTTACAAGTACTTGTTCTATTTCTTCAAGTTAACTTTCTAACTTGTTAACAATACTTTGAATGATTTTGTTTTCTTTCCATTAGAAACTTAACGGAAACACTAACTTTTCGTCCCAATTCTTAACATCTTCAATCAAGAATCAACACCCAAGTTAGGTCATCATTGCCGAAACATGCATGATCCAAGATCCATTTATTTGATCAATTTTCTAGTTCTTTAAATTTTTCTAAATTCCCAAACATCAATATTATTTACAATACACTTAACGAGGATCAATCAAATCAACAAAATCAATTCTTCCATGGCTTAGACCATTCGGCCGAACCATGTCCTTGGGGAATCCATATTTTTTTTTCTCTTTCGATAAACCCAATTCAACCTCAATGATTTATATATTAAATTCCTAAGCCTTGTATAATATAAATCAATTCGATTCAAGATTATAAAACTCAATCTTAAATATAAACTAGTATCAAGATTACTATATCTTTTCCATAGTATTTAGATCAACTTCATTAACCCTTTAAAATTTATCGTTAATCACTAGCATGCAAAACCTTAATACTTGTATTCTTAAAACATGTATAACTTATGTTTTAAACATCCAAATCCAATGAAATAAATTTTAGGATGTGAGTTTCGATATTACCTTGAGTTAGAACGGATTAATCTTCAACAACGATGGCTGAAAGTTTTCTTCTCCTCCCTCCTTGTGCTCGGCCGGCGGCTGCTCTAGAATTAGGGTTTGTTTTTCTTTTTTTTTTTTGAGTTTATGATAATAAGGAATTCCCAAGTTGACTAACTCCTTAATTTATACATTGGGTTAATTCCTAATTGGGTTGGGTTTACTAATACAATTTTGGGCCAATGCAAACTCCTTGGGCCCACTTCTTTCAATTACTTTGTAACTCTAATTATCATTTAATTAATTTGACAAAACCGAAATTAATATAAATAAATAACTTAAAAATTCAGGTTATTACATTCTTACCCCCTTAAAAGAAGTTTGTCCTCAAACTTGACAATTCTTAATCCGAGAAGATGTCCGGGTACAATTCGCGCATTTCGCTTTCTTGTTCCCATGTTGCTTCTCTTTCTGAGTGATTGCTCCATTGCACTTTTACATAGGGAACCGTACGCTTTCTTATGACCACGTATTTTCTGTCGACGATCTTGATTGGTCGTTCATCGTACGTCAAATCCGCCCGAACTCTTAACTGCTTGTACTCTATCACATGACTCGAATCATGAATATACTTCCTTAGCATGGAGACATGGAACACATTATGTACTCCAGCTAATACCGGCGGTAACGCCAATCGGTAAGCCACTTCCCCGATCTTATCAAGAATTTCGAACGGTCCCACATATCGTGGACTTAACTTTCCCTTAATCCCAAAACGCATAACTCCCTTCGTGGGTGATATCTTTAGGAATACTCGATCCCCTGGCTGAAATTCTAGTTCTCGCCTTCTATTGTCTGCGTAAGATTTCTGCCTACTCTGTGCAGTCTGTAGCCACTTACGAATCTGTTGTACCTTATCCGCCGTGACTTGTACGAGTTCCGGTCCACTTAACTTCCTCTCACCGACTTCATCCCAACACGCCGGTGATCTACACTTCCTCCCATACAACGCTTCATATGGGGCCATCCCAATGCTTGCGTGAAAGCTGTTGTTGTATGCGAATTCCACTAACGGTAAGTGTTCGTCCCATGCGTTTGGCCAATCTAATGAAGTAGCCCTCAGCATGTCTTCCAATGTCTGGATAGTCCTTTCCGACTGCCCATCTGTCTGTGGGTGAAACGCCGTACTCATGGTCAACTCTGTTCCCAATGCTGCTTGTAGGCTGTTCCAGAACTTCGAAGTGAACCTAGCATCTCGATCAGACACAATTGTGACCGGGATCCCATGTAACCTTACTATCTCGTCGATGTACAACTTGGCCAACTTCTCCAACGAATCAGTCTTCTTGATTGCCAGAAAATGTGCGGACTTAGTCAATCGATCTACTATAACCCATATAGCATCATACTTCCCTACCGTCTTTGGCAAGCCACTTACGAAATCCATTGCAATATTATCCCACTTCCATTCGGGAATTGGTAATGATTGCAGTAACCCTGCTGGCTTCTGATTTTCACTCTTAACTTGTTGACACGTCAGACATCTATGCACATACTCTGCCACGTCATTTTTCATATTATTCCACCAATATGACTCCTTAAGATCCCTATACATTTTAGTACTTCCCGGATGTACAGAGAACCTTGAGCAATGAGCTTCTCTCAATATCTCTCTCTTAATTTTGTCATTATTTGGCACCCATACTCTCTTTTGGTATCTCAGAATTCTATCTTCGCCCATATGAAGATCTTTTGCTTGCCCTTTCCCGATTAGAGTTTCTCTCTCCTCGTCTAATTCTTGTGCCTCTTTAATTCTGCCCAACAATGCAGGTTGTAACGTCAGTCGAGCCAAGTATCCGTTTACTTTTACCATCAAGTTCATCTCCTTGACATCCTTCCATATACTTACCCCCTTAGAGATCAACGTCGCCAACATTCCGTGATTCTTCCTACTCAAGGCATCTGCCACCTTGTTGGCTTTCCCAGGATGATACAATATTTCACAGTCGTAGTCCTTGAGAAGTTCTAACCACCTCCGTTGTCTCATATCCAATTCCTTCTGCGTGAAGATATACTTAAGGCTCTTGTGATCCGTAAAAATCTGGCATTTCATGCCATACAGATAATGTCTCCAAATTTTCAATGCAAACACTACTGCTGCTAACTCCAGATCATGGGTCGGGTAGTTCCTTTCATGCACTTTCAACTGCCTAGATGCATAAGCTATCACCTTCTCATTTTGCATCAGTACACAGCCTAGTCCTTTCAACGACGCATCACTGTAGATAACAAAACCTTCCGTCCCTGTCGGTAGTGTCAATACTGGTGCAGATACCAGTCTATTCTTCAATTCTTGAAAACTTCGTTCACATTCTTCCGACCAAACAAACTTAGCTGCCTTCTGCGTCAGCTTCGTCAATGGCCCAGATAACTTTGAAAATCCCTCTACGAACCTTCTGTAGTAACCAGCTAAACCCAAGAAACTTCTTATTTCGGTTACCATAGTAGGCCTTTCCCAATCCATTATTGCTTCTACCTTTGTCGGATCCACAGAAATTCCTTCTTTCGACACTACGTGCCCCAAAAATGCTACTTTCTCTAACCAGAATTCACATTTCTTAAATTTCGCATACAATTTCTGTCTCCTCAAAATCTCCAGCACTAACCTTAAATGTTCAGCATGTTCCTCCTTCGTCTTCGAGTACACCAAAATATCATCAATGAATACTATCACACATTTGTCTAAGTACTCTTGAAATATTCTATTCATCAACTCCATGAATGCAGCTGGTGCGTTCGTTAACCCAAATGGCATCACGACAAACTCATAATGCCCATACCTTGTCCTAAACGCTGTCTTCGCCACATCCACATCCTTGACTCTTAGCTGATGGTATCCGGATCTAAGATCAATCTTTGAAAAGTAACATGCTCCCCTCAATTGATCAAACAAGTCATCAATTCTCGGCAGAGGGTATTGGTTCCTAACCGTCACTTTGTTCAATTCTCTATAGTCAATACACAGTCTCATAGATCCATCCTTCTTCTTCACAAATAGTACCGGTGCACCCCATGGTGACACACTCGGCCTAATCAATCCCTTATCTAGCAATTCTTGCAACTGCTCCTTTAGTTCTTGCAACTCTGTCGGAGCCATCCTGTACGGTGCTCTCGAAATAGGTGTGGTTTCGGGTACTAAGTCAATGGAAAACTCTACTTCCCTCACTGGTGGTATCCCAGGTAAATCCTCAGGAAATACGTCTTGAAATTCATTCACGACTTCCAGTGACTCTAACGTTACTCCCTTTTCTTCCGTTTCACCTATGTGTGCCAGAAATCCTACACATCCTTTTCTCAACATTTTACGGGCCTTCATCACCGAGATTAAGCCTATCCTCTTCCTCGGTCTTGAACCCACAAATCTGTACTCTTTACCTTCTTCTCCTAGGAACGTCATTATTTTCTCTTGACAGTCCACTTTGGCTTGATGCAAAGCCAACCAATCCATTCCCAGGATTATGTCGAATTCGGACATGTCTAGTTCAATGAGGTCGATATTTACATTCGTGCCTCCTACCCCTAAAGTACAGTTTCTATAAGAGGTAGTAATGGGGATAGCGTCTTTAGTAGGTGTATCTATTACTAAAGGTATCTCTAAATTCTCTGGGTGTAGTTTTAGCTTCTTTGCCACAACATTACTTACTACTGAATGAGTAGCGCCAGTATCTACTAACACATACACATCACGGAAATTTAATTGCATTGTACCTGCTACAAGATCGGCATTAACTCCAGCTGCTTTCGCGGTCATGGTGTACATCCTACCACGGCCTCCACCATTTCCTCCTCCATTGTCTTTATTTCCTGCAGCTGGTTCATCCTTCTTTGTTTCTGGGCACTTCCACTTTGGGTGTCCCACCTTCTTGCAGTTGTAACACTTCCGTTCCTTATACCAACAGGCCTCTGACTTGTGAGCTCCATCACAAATGGTACATTTATCGTAACTGGTGAAACCTTGGCCCTTGCCCTTGTTCCACTCACGCTTGTTGTCATTAAAGTTCCGACCATTTCCACTATGGCCGTTGTTTGAGTGTTTATTCCCATGACTGCCCTTATCTCGACTGTCATCCACCGCTTTTCTCTTGTTATTGTTGTGGTCCCTACCACCCTTGTTTTCTTCCGACTTTTCAGCCACTGCCTTGCCTTTCTCTTCCCGTCGGTTACGGTAGTTATCCGACTCCCGTTCTACTATCTTGGCCCTATCCAACACCGCTGAGTACGTAGCTAGAGCCAACGGCGTGATTCTGTACCGAACTCTATCACTTAATCCCGCTTCAAACTTTCTTGCCTTCTGTTCTTCAGTATCGAAGAATCTTGGCGCAAATTCCAGTAAGTCGGTGAACTTCTCACCATACTCCGCTACAGTCATACTCCCTTGTACCAAAGTTAGGAATTCCGTTATCTTGGCATTCCTTGTGCTTGTAGGATAATACTTTTCGTTGAAAATAGCTTTAAATCTGGTCCAAGTAAAGGCTGCATCACCACGAGCCACAGCAGCTCGCTTTTCCGCCTCCCACCAAGTCTGAGCCTTCCCCTTCAACATAAAGGTTGCAAATACTACCTTCTGTTCTTCAGTACAATTCAGAGTCTCGAATATTCTCTCGGTGCTCTTAATCCAGTCCTCAGGTTTCTCCTTAGCAGTGTCTGAGAATGAGTCCGGATTCCTCCTTTGAAATAGCTCCAACGGATCACGTAATGGAGCCTGTGGTGGTGGTTGCACAATTCCAGCAACAGTTTGGCCTATCCCAGCTACTGTCTGCGATAATGCCTGCAACAGGTTTACCAGGGCCGGATCCAATTGTCCTCCCGCATTACCGGTGTTGTCATTTCCTTCACCGTTCCTGTTATTTCCTCTTCTGGTATTCATCTGCAGATTTACTTTTACTTTAGAACTGGTTCATGTTCTAGCAATATTCATCACTACAAAATACTTGCAGTATTCATGGTATACTTAACATTACAATTCTTTTACTAACGGGTACTTGTTAGTTTTGAATCGTGTTCGTAGGTCTTTTGTACTAGACCGTTATTCAGATTTGGTTAGTTTACTTTAACCTTTCTTCTCCGGTTCAGGAGTGTTCATACTTCATAATTTACAACCGTTTTACTTGGTTGCTTATTATTTCTTTGTTTCACTAGTTTTTTTTTACTTAACTAGTTTTAACTTATTCCAATGGTCGTCTTACTTCGTACCATAATTACGGAGATTATTTCAAATCACTCCGACATTTTCCCTTGTCTTTTTTCGACAAGTTAACTTTTGTTTACACAACAATAGTAAGTTCAAAATTTTGGGTAGTTAAATTAAATACTTAACTTTATTCAACTAAGGTGTGAGATTTAAACATCTCAAAATACACCCAAAATTCAATTTTTAACATAAGAAAAATTCTAACTGTATTACTCCACTAATAATAAAGTAAAAGAATCTATTCTTATAACTATCTGTCATTAATTGCATCACTTCACACAGTGTGCATGTTCTGCTGCAAGTTGGTCATATTTTTCCTGCAACTCTAACTTCTCAGCCCAAATCTGATAGCCTGAAGTCCTAAGCTCTTCCTCATAAGCTTCTTGTTCATCTATCTTCTTTTTCAGTTCATTATTTTGTTCTATCTCATCCACCAGTTGCACACTGATTCGATTCCATTCGCGGTTAGCTCTGACCACGTGGCTTTCTAGGCTTTTGACCTTCTTCAGCTGTACTGCTAACTTTCCTTCCACATACATCATGTCCTCATCGCGTTCTTTGATGACATTCTGTAAGCTGTCGACTCCTCGAGTCTCCTTCCTAAGCTCTCTTTTGGCTGAGCGAAGTTCCTTAGTTAGCTGCTTAATAATCTCCTCTTTAGCTTCTATTTCTTCCCTTAGAGTAGCACTGTACCTTACTGACTTCATGGGTCTCCTCGGCATGATCCTACACACACCAATAGTAAACTTAATTAGTACATAACCCCAAGATTCCATTATAACATATTTATAGAATATAAATAGACATACAATGAAGAGGTTCCTATTTCTCCAAGTATATTCATACTTTATGCACACTCTTAGTATCATTCCTAGAGTTAGACTTTATCACTTGAACTTCTTCAAGTAAGATCTTATTCAAGTTAAGTACTAAGTTCTCCCATTAGTCCTAACTTTCAGTTTTCTCCCATAAGACCTAAAGCCATTGCTCTGATACCAACTGTAACACCCCGAATTTTCTTATAATATCTGAGCATTTAATGGCATTAAATATCCATAAATAACAATAATAAATACTTCAATTTAGGGTTCACAACGGTCCCTTATTTAACCATAAATTCAAACAATAGCGGAAGCGTAACTTAAACTTGTCTTGGTAGGTAACAACCCTAACCATTAATGTACTTCAACTTACATCAAAATAAATGTACTTAAAACTACTAATTGAAGAATCTTCAATCCACCGTCTTCCTACGGCTGCTTTCCTTGTCTTGTCCTTCTACTTAAATCCTGAAAACAAAATTTATAGAGAAGGGATGAGCGAACGAATGCTCAGTAAGTTCATACGTGGCCTCTCCGGTTACTAAGGAGAGACGACCAGAACGAATACTTCGAATAACTTTTGCAAAGATAGGTTCAGTTACTTTTGGATTCAGGACTGCAGAACAATACAGTCGTGTTACTTTTAAGATTTTACTTTCAAAGGATTATGGCACTACAATCCAATGGGATTCATTCAAGTTTCGTCAATTCCTTGGTAACGTACATTATAACCTCAATGCCAAAGGTACAATTTGTACACCTAGCTTCTCAAGCCAATAGTGTGGGTCGTAACATATATGGTATCCACACACATATGCTCGGGGTCTAGAATCATCCTTGTAATCAGACAATTCCTGAGAGAAGGCATGTGATCACTCATGCAATCCCTTGTTTAAGGACGAGTCTTTTCTAACTGGACTGTCCGTCAATGTCTTTTCTAACTGGACATTGGATGCCTTAACGAGTAAGCGATTAACTTACAAGTTAAAATTAAATGCCTTAACGAGTAAGCGATTAACTTACAAGTTAAAATTAGATGCCTTAACGAGTAAGCGATTAACTTACTAGTTAAAATTGGAACATACCATGGTACAAGTATGTGATACAAGTTTCAAACTTCGATACTTAGTAGATCGATGGGAACATCACTAAGTATAGATTCTTTCAAGGAACGTTCAATAACGCAGAGTTCATTCAAATACTATCATGCCATACTGATAGCTAACTTTAGAAAGAAATACCGAATTCCAATAAACAGGAGTTCAAATACTGTAAGGAACGTAATCCCTTACCTGAATTGCTTTTTCCTCGCAATCTCCTCTCTGTGCAAATCTACAAGGCACGGAGTAATTTACTTTAGTACTCTCTACATTGTTAACTATTTCTACTTAGTTAACTGAGAGATGCGTTTTAACTTCTTTACTTCATTACTTCTTTTCTTACGTTTAAGTTTCTGACTTTGATTTACGAGTCAGTCCTTTAACTTTGATACAATTGCAATTAAGTCCTCTGACTTTGGGTTAATTACAATTTAGTCCCTCAACTTTGGGTTAATTGCAAATTGGTCCTTCAACTTTGGATGAATTGCAATTTAGTCCTTCAACTTCAGTTCAATTACAATTTAGTCCTTCAACTTTGGATTAATTGTAATTTAGTCCTTTAACTTTAGTTTAATTGTAATTTGGTCCTTCACTTTGGATTAATTACAATTCAGTCCTTCGACTTTCCTTTAATTACAGAAAGGTCCTTGGACTTTGGTTTTGTTCATAAGGTCCCCTAAGTTTCTCTTTTAATCACTTAGGCCCTTTTAACTTCAAAGTTTCCCTTTTCTTTCTTCTAACTTTAATTCTTTTCAGTTTAGTCCTTTCCCGTTAGGAAACTAACTGAAATTTCTAATCTTTTCCTTCCTCGTTAACTTTCCACTTTCAAGGTCTTACAAGTACTTGTTCTATTTCTTCAAGTTAACTTTCTAACTTGTTAACAATACTTTGAATGATTTTGTTTTCTTTCCATTAGAAACTTAACGGAAACACTAACTTTTCGTCCCAATTCTTAACATCTTCAATCAAGAATCAACACCCAAGTTAGGTCATCATTGCCGAAACATGCATGATCCAAGATCCATTTATTTGATCAATTTTCTAGTTCTTTAAATTTTTCTAAATTCCCAAACATCAGTATTATTTACAATACACTTAACGAGGATCAATCAAATCAACAAAATCAATTCTTCCATGGCTTAGACCATTCGGCCGAACCATGTCCTTGGGGAATCCATATTTTTTTTTTCTCTTTCGATAAACCCAATTCAACCTCAATGATTTATATATTAAATTCCTAAGCCTTGTATAATATAAATCAATTCGATTCAAGATTATAAAACTCAATCTTAAATATAAACTAGTATCAAGATTACTATATCTTTTCCATAGTATTTAGATCAACTTCATTAACCCTTTAAAATTTATCGTTAATCACTAGCATGCAAAACCTTAATACTTGTATTCTTAAAACATGTATAACTTATGTTTTAAACATCCAAATCCAATGAAATAAATTTTAGGATGTGAGTTTCGATATTACCTTGAGTTAGAACGGATTAATCTTCAACAACGATGGCTGAAATTTTTCTTCTCCTCCCTCCTTGTGCTCGGCCGGCGGCTGCTCTAGAATTAGGGTTTGTTTTTTTTTTTTTTTTTTTTTTGAGTTTATGATAATAAGGAATTCCCAAGTTGACTAACTCCTTAATTTATACCTTGGGTTAATTCCTAATTGGGTTGGGTTTACTAATACAATTTTGGGCCAATGCAAACTCCTTGGGCCCACTTCTTTCAATTACTTTGTAACTCTAATTATCATTTAATTAATTTGACAAAACCGAAATTAATATAAATAAATAACTTAAAAATTCAGGTTATTACACCCATATTTTCTTTTCGTTTTTTTTTTTTTCTTTTATGAGATTTGGAGAATGGTCCCTTGGAAGATTTTGATCTATTCGATTTATGATTGATTCATATTCCAAGGTTACCAAAAGGATTTGATACTTGATTGATTCATTATCTATGATTTGGAGTTTCTTTTTTTTTTTTTTTTAGAAATTTTCCCTTATCAGATCTAAAGAAGTTTCTTTTATTCGTTTTTGTTTAAAATTTGAATCTAATTTTAAAGTTATATCTAGGTTTTGAAAGAGATGTAGTGAAATGATTTTGGTGAGATTTTTTTTTTTTAGAAATTTTCCCTACTGAGATCTTAAGTTACTTATATTTTATTGGGTTTTAAAATTTGAATGTAAATATTTTAGGGTCCAAAACTTTAACGTTACACATTTATACCCCCTATACTTTTGCCTCATCAAACTTTCACAATGGGTCATGCACAAGCTTATGTAAATTGACACGTTTGCCCTTTATAAGGTCACGTGCGATGCACATGTTTACAGGTCCGTCAAAAAATTAACGGAAAATTAGTTTATTCACCACATTGCACAAAAATTGACAAACTTAGGTGCTTGATTGACACAATTGAACTCTTAGGGTGGGGATTGCAAACGTGATACAAACTCATGTCATCAATCTGCAATTTGCCCTCCAATGCAATGCTGAGATGATTATCTACACAAAATTTATACTCCCTCCGTCTTTTAATGAATGTTCAAATATTATTTTAAGGGATATCTGAAAATCTCAACTATTTATACTCTCTTTGTCCCGCTTTAAAGTTCTTACTATTCTTTTTAGTTTGTCTCAATTTAAGGTTCTTACTTTGCTTTATTACCTAAAATGGAAAGTGGGACCCACTTGTCATTCTCACAACAAAAACTCCATACCCACTTTCTCTCTCCCACTTTACTTTTCATACTCACAACATTTACTTTTTCTTAATCTCCGTGCAAAGTCATACTAAGAACTTTAAATTGGGACAGAGGGAGTATTATTTAGTGGCAAAGATTCATACATAACTATGTAATCCTTTTTCCAGACAATTTATTTTTGCAAGTATAAAAAGACTATTGAAAAAATTTTGATATATAAAAACATTTAGGAACAAAGTTATTTTCGAAAAAATAAATTCATTTTTTTAGACAAAAATTTCTTTAGAATGGACGTTCATTTAGGGACATAGGGAGTATTGCATTCATCTCCAAATGAATGTCTACTTTACTCTTATCAAAACAAACAACTTTGAAACAGAGAGAGGGAGTTAAAAAAAAAAGTTGTTTAAATTATGGCCTTGTCAAATGTAAGCCAAGTCTATACCAAATACCCTCGTTAACATTATAAAGAAATAGATGCTTCTTATTCTCTGCAGTATCTGATACTGACCTTCACTTTTCTCTCATTTGACTAATTCAGCTGAAGCACATCTGCTCCCCTCCCCCTCCCTCACCCCTAAATCCATTTTTTTTTCTTATCTGCCTCAATCCAATAAGATTCAGTTGAAGCTGAACCTCACTCTGAAATTGTAATTTCACATTGTTAAAATGTGCTGTGATCTTGAAGTAGATGTCAATGGTGAAATGATTTTCTTGGTAGACAAGGTAATTTATACTCTGTTTTCTTCATTCAAGCAGTTGCCAATATTTCTCTCATAAAATCATTTCGGTAAACGTCTAATTTTTAAGTAAGGTCTTGATATTGTATTAATTGTCTATGTATTGATGATTATATTTCTTTTCGCAGAGAAATATTATGTCCTTCTCAGCTCGTTTAAGCAAAATGTTCGGTAAGTTTATGAGCACTACGAAGAGCAGCCTCAAATTGATATTCTCTGATTTTCCTGGCGGTGCAAAGTGTTTTGAGCTCATCTTGAGGTTTTGCTACAATAATGGTAAAATCGACATCACTCCATCCAATGTTTTCTTGCTATATTGTGGTGCTAATTACATGGAAATGAATATGGACAAGGCCGGGGTAACAAATTTGGTGAAGCAAACCGAGTTGTACCTTAAAGGCATAGATTACTGGACTTGGTCTGAGTTCATAGTTGGTCTCAAACAAGCCCAAGAATTTTCATTGATTATGAATTCTACACGCATTTTTGATGAATTCTTGAATCATATGGTACGGAATTTACCCCTTCTTTTTGTTGCTAGCCCTTCCACGTCTTCTTCCTCCGACAGTTGTGGTTTTCAGTTTTCTGGAGATATTAGTACTAAGAGCACAAAGAACTCTAACTACCAAACTCTTTGGTGGTTCGAAGATCTTGTCTTTCTAAACATAGATTATTTCGAGAAATTAGTGAAGACCATGTTATTACAAAACATTGATCACCTTACAATATGCTCGTTACTATTTTACTATCAAAAATCGAGTTTTAACCTTTTCGCCTCACCATCTGAGAAGTGCAAAACCTGGAAGACTATCATAAATCTCCTCTGTTTGCTCGATGTAATATCCGTCTCATCCAGAGTTGCCTTTCATGCATTTGGATTTGCTTTGAGCTTGAAAATGGGAAGGTGTGAAAGCTATATGTTGGAAAAGTTAATTGGTTCTAAGCTTGATGAAGCAACAATGGATCATTTGCTTATTCCTTCTCCAAACAAAAATAGATGTTCGTATGATGTCCGTTTGGTTATCAGGTTGATAAAATCATTTCTCCAACAAAGTGGGAACGGGTGTTTTCAAGACAGACTGAAGAAAGTTGCTGTCTTGATAGATTTGTTCATGTCAGAAGTGGCCCCCGATCCATGGCTCAAGCCTTCTAAGTTTATTGCATTGACAAAGACCTTGCCTGAATTTGCTAGGGATTCGCATGACAGAATGTACCAAGCTATTGACATGTACATTGAGGTAACTACGATTATTCACATTAAAAGTTGTCATTATGCTTGATTTTTCATAGAATGTGTTGCGGTATAAGGATTTTCTTAAATTTTAACAGGTCCATTGTGGTCTAAATGAAGAAGAAAAGATCAAAATATGTAGTGTGCTGAACCTCAACAAGCTCTCAGTGGTAACATTGAAGGACCTAGCTGAAAACACAAACTTTCCTCGGGGGCTAATTGGCAATGCTCAATTTCTTCTGCATCCCAAGTCAATTAGTTTTCGAAAAGAAGAGAGCTCAAAGATATATAATCGTTTATCTGAAAATGCTGACAATGTGTTCGTTTATGCTGAGAATATTGATTTTCCAACAGCATTTGAGAAGCTTCGAACAAAGTTCCCATCTTCGCGATTCAAATTAGGATTATCTAATGCCAATTCCATGCGGGAACTTTGTTAATGATTGATGTTTTAATATTGTAGGTTTTTCTTAGCCAGTATTCAAACTCAGTTGTATAGTCTCTTAGAAGCTCAGTTTTGCAAAAGAAAAGTGTTCATTTAGCATTTTTGCAGAGTGAAATGTGATTTCATGGTGTTTTCTTCAGATATATTTTCACGCTATTATAAGGTACACAAGTAATAAATGGATAGCTTCCTATCAGGAAATGCATTGGTACGTTGCATTGTGAGTGTGAAAAATAAAATAAGAGAGAGAAAGTGGGTAGGGAGTTTTTGTTGTGAGAATGATAAGTGGGTCCCATTTTCCATTTATGTAATAAAGTAAAGTAGGAACCTTAAATTGGGACGGACTAAAAAGAAAAGTAAGAACCTTAAATTGTGACAGAAGTGAGTATGTAAATACTAAAATGAGAAGCTTCGGAAAAGAAAATGGTCATCCCAAGAATCTTTCTTCTAACGCAGTCACCAAGAAATTGTGAAATTCAATAATTCAAAAAAGGCTAAAAGACAACATTATTTAAAGTCATAAAAGGACAAAAATCGACATTAAGTGGTCGTGATCTTTGTCTTGTTGTAATTGAAGAAATTTAAATGTTGTATTAAGATAATGAATGGATGTTTCCATGGAATATTTGTATAGACTGTCGAGCTAGACATCTTTGCTCTTGGCAAAGACACAGACCTTGTAGCGAGTTATGCGCCAAATATGGTGCAAAATGAGGGGCTCACTAAGAAGAAAGACACTATTTTCTCTGTGCATTGGGGTGAGATTTTCTATAATGTTCATAATTTCCAAACAAAAGATACTTTTTCTAAGTGTCTTAAAAGTTTTAAATTTCATATTTTACGCCTTTGTATATGTTACGATTTATATTAAATTAATACTTTTTCTACAATATAAAGGAAAAATATCAAATGTTTATAGTTTAATTTTTCAAAGTGGATTATTTAAGTTACATGTTTTAATACAAGACTATTAACATGGAACGGAAAAGTATTATAAAGTATTAACCATTTTGAAATCCGTACAAGTCAACATAATTACCTGAATACGTTGATGAATACGTTGGACTTTGATGAATACGTTGAAAAGCCATCGTACTTTCGTCGATTGACGGCCGACGAAGACTTGATTTCGTCTCGATTTAAGTTCATCGACAAGTATAATTTAGAGGCTTTGACCAATAAGTCCCTCACCCAAATGAAAACAACCAATAAGGACAGACATTTTGGAAACTCACCAAAAAGTCCCTGGACTTTTCACTGGACCAAATTGCCCCCGCTTCCTCCCTGACGCGCACTGTGTTAGCCAGCGGTAAACGCATATGGCATATGCGTTTTTTCACCCTTCCTCACTCTCCCTCTCCCCCTTTCTCTCTCTTATACTCCCTCCGTCCCGCCGGAAATTGCAAAACTTACCATTTTGGGCGTCCCATAGAAATTGCAAAATCCATAAATGGAAAGTTTTTAATACTTTTTAATTAGTGGGTCCCACTTCTCATACTCACATCCACTAACCCACTAATTATTCTCTACCACACTTTCTCTCTTCCACTCAACTATCAACACTCACAACACATCACCTTTTTCACTTTTTCCCTTAATTCTTGTGCCATAATTTTTTTTTGAAGTTTCCGGCGGGACGGAGGGAGTATTTTTTTTCCACCCAATTATAAAATGCAATATCTCACAATTTAATAATCGAAAAAATAATCTGAACCCACCGTTTTAATCGTATCGTCAAGACGAATAAAACAAGTACACTCAATACATAATTCAATTTTTTTAAAAAAAAAATCAATTTTCACTTGTAAAATTATGAGAAATTCATTTTTCATTCTCAACTGATTTCACAGTTGTGTGATTTTTTCATTTTTCACTTGTAAAATTATTTCTCGACTGTGAAATGTGATTTCACATATATGTGATTTCACAGTTGTGTGATTTTTTTTCATTTTTCACTTGTAAAATCATTTCTCAACTGTGAATGTGATTTCACAGTTGTGTGATTTCACAATTGTGTGATGCTATATGTCTTTTAAAAAAATGATAAATCAATTTATCATTTCACAGTTGTGTGATTTCTCAGTTGTGTAATTTCACAGTTGTGTTGTTTTTTCATTTTTTACTTGTAAATTCATTTCTCAACTGATTTCACAGTTGTATGATTTCTCAGTTGTGTAATTTAAAGAGTTGAGAAATCAAATTACCAGTTTTTAAAGCAAAATATATTTAATTTATAAATTCAATGAAATAACCATTTGAACAGTAGATAACCCAATTTATCACTTATTTCTCACTTATGAACGATTGTAAAATTCATTTATCAATTTTCACATTTAAAATTGATAAATTCATCTTAGTTATTCTCATTTGTTCATAATTGAGTTTAAAAACTGAGTTATTTATTTCTCATTTGTTCATAATTGAGTATAAAACTGATAAATTAAACTCTTATTTTTCACAATTGATAGTCAAAATTCACGGTTGTGTGATTTCAGATTTGTGTGATCTTTAAATACAGTTGAGAAATTAAATTATCACAATTGAAACTCAATTTCTTAGATGTTTAAGTTCAAAAAATGAGACATTCATTTCTCATTTGTTTATAATGGAATACAATATTGATTAATTTATCTCTCGATTTTCACAAATGCTTGCTAAATCAGTGGATAAATCTGGTCCGATAAACTTTCAGATGTGAGTAATTGGGCAACAATTCAAATGCTCATATAACAAAATAAAGCAAGCAAGCATTCTTTACAAGCAGAAGAAGACAAGGAAGAATTGAAATATCACTTCCTGTGTGCTGTACTCCTTTCTTGAAGCCTTTGTGCCACTCCACCAAAAACCTAATATAGCAATTAAATGACATATCAAGCCCAGACCAATCTCTAGATCGAAGTACTATACCTTGAACTTCAATTCAGGAAAAGCAGATCGAACTAGGGTTTCCAAATTGGTTTCCGAAACAAAAAAATATATGAAAGAATACGCTCTCAGGACACATTGAATGCTGCAATACAGAATGCACGGCAACGATTGAGCGTATTCTGAGATGATTTAATGGCTTTCGCCGGTGGAACGAGAATCGATCAATCAGGCCGGGAAATCTGGAATAGTTATCCAACTGAGATGATTTAATGGCTTCCGCCGGTGGAAACGATTGCAACGATGGTGATAGAACACTCATCACCATAGCCGCAGAGAAAAAACCAGAAAACCTTGTAATCCAAAGCATATTGGCCCTTCCAAGACTCCTCCGCTTCTTCCTCTTGGATTAAAATCTGAACGATGTTTTTAACAGCTCGTGTGCGAACTCGCCGGAGTTGATTCCATTCTTGGACTGACCGTCGACGGCGTTGGCAACGATGATTGTTTTGTGTTCGTGAGACAAAGACGGTAGCTAGGGTTTCAAACGATTTGGGGAAAAGGGGGAGACGCGGTATATACGTGGGAAGACGAGGGTAGTTTTGTCATTTAAATTATAGTAAGGACTTTATGGGAGTTTTGATTTCAACCTAGGGACCCTAAGGTATAATTTGAAATGTTTTGTTTTTATTGGCAAATACCACTATCTTTTAGGGACTTATTGGTAAAAATCCCTATAATTTATCTCTCTTTGTACAGTGCATTTGGTAATAATAGTAGTAAAACCACAACGTACAACATCAATGATAATAATAGTAACAACAACAACAATAAAAATAAGAAACGCATTCCACAACATAATTTACGTTAAATTACTCATTGACTTAATATTAAACCTTTTAGTTAAGTTTATCTAAACTAGATTCGTTTACTGAAGTTAACTATTTATCTTTTTTCTCTCCCTTTCCAACCCACTTACCTAATTGTGGTTAAAATAATAAATGACTTATGAGATAAGCAAAATGTAAGCGGTTCTTTTTTTATCAATAATTATTTGCAAATTAGAGAACACAATTCCTACATTGGTTCATTTGAAGCAGCAAGGTTTGGGAAAGAGGTAGCGTAAAGAAATAAAATTTGGTTGTTTGGCACAATATTATACTGAACATAGTTTGTTGTTGTAACTACAAGTACAATCAATCTGGCTTTATGGATATTTGACTTTTATGATTTGGGTTTGTAGAAAGTCATATGGGTTATAATATGGGTTATGAAATTTGTATCTTTATTTTTGTTTATACTTTTTAGATTTACTTTTAGTTCCCTTTGCAAGTTTGCAAGATTAACTTCGTTTGTAGCATTTCCAATGGGAAGCAAATATGACCCATGCCTTGGCACTAAGACCATTTTTATGCCGTGGAAGGAGCAATATAATTTGATTTTCAAGATATTGGGAGAACTTTCAATAGTGTTCATCTTTCAATTTTCTCACTTTATGCACAGAAGTACTGTCATCGTGGCATAGGCACGGGCACGAGTACTAGTATCTTTATAATTCCAAAACTGCGCACCCTACACATTTTTTTGAAGCAAAAGAACATGTGATTTATTAAGAGATAAGATTTCGTAGGCACTCCACATTAGTTGAAGGCTCTACCCAAATACATACATTACAAATTTGTTGAGAATCTCTTGAAAACCAATATGCTACATCTTTGAATATTTTAGGGACATGAAAAACCATGTAGATATCAATCTTACACCAAAGCCCATCTAAACTCGTCCCTGGGACACACAGATGCTCTGCAAAGTAAAGCATGGCCACTGCCTACAATTGGCATTCAAATAAACTGCTACACATTAAAATTTTAACTTTGAAAACATGAGAAGATAGAGCCTCTGAGTTGACAGAAAAAGACAACCAAACATCTCGGGCAAGACAAACTTGCTCGAGAACGATCTATAAAAGGTTTAACAATGTTTCAAATATGCTGATTCTCATTCATTAAAAATTCACATTTCTGTAGTGCTTGGTTGTGAAAGTTGTGCTTCCCTACGTGTTTGCGTAATTTTTCTTTTTTCTTGAAGTTTATGAAACCAACATCTGTTAGAACCCTAGTTTCTTAACAAAGTGTTTTGACAAATATTTAAAGAACTTAATATGGATTATCAAGAAGTATACTGGAAATCATCAAGTCTTCACAGGTCCACTATCTTTGCATGTTGAGATAACAGACCTTCAAAGATAGTAGACCTTACTCCTTGCCAACTCAGCTCCCAGTCAAAGTCAAACCTGACATAACACTGTTCACAAACTTTATTCCAGTCAAAGATTAATGACTGACATATACATTTCCAAGATGTTCAAGACCGTTGGAACTCAAACGGATACATACTGAAGACCTATATAAGGAGCTCTGAATGACTAAACAACACACCCCTGTCTCTTGCCATTCAAACAAATTGATAAAAGCTTCTAAGCAACTCAATTGTAAAAGCACACTTGAATCTTATAAATCTGTGCTAAATAGACAAGCTAAAATAGATCTCACATAGCTACTTAAGAGCCATCTAAGAGATCACCAAAACCCTCACATTTGTGAAACCTTTTTCTTTTCTTTTTCTATGCTTTGCAACATGTACAAAGCTTAGTTAGTGAGGCTAATTAGGTTGGAAAGTTCTGTGGGAATTTTCCTACAATTTATTGTAATTTCTTGACGAAGTATTATAGTGAATTATCTCTTCACTGTTGAGGAAAGTGAAGCGGGGATGTAGGAGAGTTGCAATACTCTGAACCACGTTACATCGTTGTGTTTGTGTCCCTTTTACTCACACTTATTCACACACTTATCACTTTTCATTTTCTCATTTATTTTTTCTATTTACTTTATTATTATTCCGCTGTATAAACTCAACATACACACACTGCACCTCAAGATAGTCGACCTACTCTGTCAAGAAAGTCAACCTCTTGTGATCTAACCCTTTACCTATTTAAAGTGCATAAATAGAACATGTTCTTACAATTGGCACCAGAGCTGGTTTCTAAAAGACTTAAGTGTCTTCAAGCTTAACATCTTGTGAAGGATCCAGAAGCATTAACATCATTCCTCAACCAAGAAGAAACAATGAGAAAGACATTCCACATGTTAATGACTGTGGATCATTTGAAATATTCTCTTCCAAAATCAATACTTACCTTGATTCAAACAGTGTTTGGAACTGGTTTGTATTTCATGAAGAAGTCAGAATACCCACTCAACCTGACACAAATGGAGGAGATGACAAATACAAAACCCCAGACCTTTGGATTGAAACTGAAAGACACTTAATAACAGCTAATCAAAAGTCAAAAACATTTTACAAAAAAGTGTTAATGACTATTTGGCCCAAGAAATTGGGAAAGTTGAAACTGTTAAAGAAGCATGGGATTTAATCAAAACCAAGTTTACTAAGAACACAAGTGTCAGAGCACAAAACTTATATAACCTATTAAGGCAACTTGACAACTTTAAGTTTGCCGCTGGTGAAAGAGTTAGTGCTGCCAAAGACAGATTTGAAGACCTACTCAGACTAGTGTCAGACCATAGCAAGAAATTGGATCAATAAGACCTATGTCTGAAAATATTTTCAAGTCTCCCTCAAGAATATGAAAAAGTTTCACTACCTATAAGAGAAGGTATTGAATGGCCAACCATGACTGTTGAACAATACTTTGGAAAGGAAGCATATGAACTTGAAGGGACTGTCAAACTACCCACCATTGCATCATCCCTAGCCAATGCTCACACCATGGCTCTTGCAGGGCAAGAAGCTCCAAAAGCTTACTCACAAGAGGACATTGACTCCCTAATCTGCAATGCTATTCAAAAAGTCAACCTATCCCAAAAACTTGAAGTCAAACCTTTGACTTAAGAAGACATTCCTAGCCTGATAACCATAGCTATTAAAAATGCTATGAAACATCAAAAAAGGATGTTTGACAAAAGAAACACAACATCCTCTTCTAACCAAGTCCAAACTGAGAAGAAAGAAGTCACTTGCTATAATGTGAAAAGATAGGTCACTACTCTCAAGAGTGTCCTGAACCAAAGAAATCAAGAAACTTTTCATCCCAAAAGAAGATATCATACTTTAAAGGTATCATACACAGTTCTAGATGTAACTGCTTCAACTGTGCCAAAGACAAACAAGTTTAAAAGAAGGAACATGTCATTATAGCAGACCTGTCAAAATTCAGTGGTGATGGAAGTGACTACTCAGACTCAGACAATGACATGGAAGCCATAATATGTCTCATGGAAAATGAAAAATATGACTCATAAAGTGAAGAGGAACTTGAAGCTCTTGCATCTGCCGAAGAACTAAAAGAGGTAAGTGACTTTAATTCTCTTGACCTTGAAGGTCCTAAAAATTTGGCTTGCACTTTGTTTATTCAGAGAAAGAAAGAAGAATCAAGCCTTAGGGTCTTGATAACTGAAAATTTACAATTTTCTAAGGAGCTAGATAGCCTTAAAACCAAAAATTTCCTTCTTGAAACCCAAAATCTCACTCTTCAAAACCAGAACAAGCAGTAAGCAAATGAGATAGTTGACCTTCATGCTGATGTCTTCAATGCAAGAAACAATCACCTCCACATTAGCAGTCAACTAAAAGAAATCAACCTCAGAATAGAGGCACTAAATAATGAGAACCAAGCATTCAAAACAAAAATTGAGTCTTGGAACAAGTCAAGTTGAGCAATGTCACATTTCCTATACACTCAAAGGAATCCATTTGATAAAACTGGACTAGGTGCAAACAACCCAACTATGATTGAATACAAACTACCTGAGGGTGAAAGGAAACTGGAGAAAATGCTACTTGTCAAAATGGGAGACAAGACTATAAGAAAGCCCATCTATCTTGTCCAAACAAAACAGGATGTATACAAAGCTCAAGGAAAAATGAAGGAGGTCAGCTATCATGATCAAGCATCCAGTAGCAGTGTTCAAATGACCAACCCCAACAACAAAATTGTTTCCTCAACTCCTCCAAAGAAATCTTAAACTTGGAAAAACAATCAATCTGGTCAGAACAACTACAGACATCAGACCTATCAAGGTTACTCTAGAAGACAGCAGACCTATCAAAGATATCCAAGAAGACAGCAGACCTACCAAAGAAGAAACAAAGGAAGAAAATGTCAAAACTACAGCTCTTCAAGGTTCCCTAAAGCCCATACCTCACCTAACTCATATAACCCCCACCCTCATCACAACTACCATCATCAACAATTCAGAATGACAGCCTATATGTACCAAATCCTATCTTACCTGAACTCCTTCAACCAAAAACCTTTTATCCCAAAGAACAATAACCCTCCTAAGAGAATTGTGAAAGTTTGGGTCCCTAAGGCTGTTAACCACCTGGACCCATAATTCAAAGGGGACCATGTTTATTTTTCTTTATTTGTTTTGTAGGAATTTAATAAAGGAGTCTGGTACCTAGATAGGCTGCAGCAGGCACATGACCTTCAACAAGCAATGGCTGCAGAACTTCATTCCAAAAGATGGCCCTAATGTTGTTTTTGGAGACAACTCAGAAGCCAGAGTCAAAGGACATGGAGACTTGATCACAAAAAAGCATTGTTCTGTCAAATGTATCATATGTGGAAGGTCTCAAGCACAACTTGATTAGCATCAGTCAGATTTGTGACAAAATATTTCATGTTGTTTGCTCCCATAACCAGTATCAAGTGAAGAATTCAAAAGATGAAATCATTCTTACTGGCTTCAGAAAAGGAAATGTGTACTGCATATCCCTTGAAGTGACTAAATCCTCTAATGCCATGTGTCTACTATCTTGTAATCAATCTGATTTAGCATGGATCTAGTATAAGAGATTAGCTCACTTGAATCTCAAAAGCATAGCCAAACTTGCTTCCTCCAAAATTGTCAAAGGACTTCCAATGATATCCTTCAAAAAGGATAAGCTATACAATGCTTGTCAGCGTGGAAAGCAACAAAGGACTCTTTTAAAGCCAAAAACAGACAGGATACAAAAAGACCAATTGAACTTATTCATATGGACTTATTTGGACCAATCAGGACTAGAAGCCTTGGAGAAAAAAGATACTCACTTGTGATAGTTGATGACTATACTAGATTCTCTTGGAGTCTAAGTCAAAAACCCTTTGTCAATTAGTCAAATTGATAAATCAAGTTCAAAATCTCAAAAACATCAAGGTGGTAAGAATAAGGTCAGATCATGGTACTGAATTTGAAAACACTAGTATTGACGAATTTTGCAACCAGCAAGGCATTAGTCATAACTTTTCAGCCCCTAGAACTCCACAACAAAATGGAGTTGCTGAGAGAAAAAACAGAACCATTTGTGAAGCTGCAAGGACAATGTTATCTGAAAACAATCTTCCTAAGTATTTTTGGGGAGAAGCTGTTACTACTACAGTATATGTTCAGAACAAGACTTTGATAAACAAATATCACATGAAGACTCCCTATGAATTATGGAATGAAAGAACTCCTACTATCTCTTACTTTCATGCTTTTGGAAGTAAATGTTACATTCACAATAATGGGAAAAATAATTTGGACAAATTTGAGTCTAAAAGTGATAAAGGAATATTCCTTGGCTATTCTGCAACTAGCAAGGCATATAGAGTTTATAATAAAAGAAGAATGGTGGTTGAAGAGTCCATTCATGTGGATTTTGATGAATCTTCCAGTGCCTGGGATCTGAAAATTAATGAGTTTGATGAAACTCTTGGAAATGTTGATTCTCTGCCAGAACCCTCACCCATTTCCTCTCAAAATTCCAAAAATGACTAACTCGATTATCTTCCATATAATCTACCCAAAAGATCTTATGAACCCTTTCCTCCCTTCAGCAACCTCAAAATCAATGACATTCAAGCATCTGCACTTGTTGCTCAGTCTGACACAACACTTATTATCCTTATTCTCACTTCTGATGATAGACCTACTGATGATACTAGACATACCAATGATAGTAGACCTTCTACTGATGATAGACCTATCACTGAAAACAGAACTGGGAACAATTGTGATCCAAGCACATCCACTAAAGAACCATTAATTCCCAATCATACAAGATCCTTTCCTATTTCCAACATTTACATTGATCTCCCTATATCAAGAAACTTCAACAATAATCATCTTGAATCATTAGTTATTGGTGATATTGCCAGAGGAGTTCAAACAAGGTCAAATATTGAAGATGAAGCCTTGTATAGTGCCTTCATATCCCAGATGGAACCAAAAAAGATCAATGAAGCTTTACTTGATGAAGATTAAATAGTAGCAATAGAGGAAGAGCTTGAACAGTTTGAAAGGAACAAAGTATAAAAGCATGTTCCTAAACCAAAAAATCAAACTGTAATTGGAATCAGATGGGTGTTCAGAAATAAGATGAATGAAGATGGTACAGTTATTAGAAACAAAGCAAGATTGGTAGCTCAAGGCTATAGACAAGAAAAAGGAATTGACTATGATGAGACCTATGCTCCAGTTGCTAGACTTGAAACAATTAGGCTGTTTCTTGCTTACTCATTATCCAAGAATATGACTGTATATCAAATGGATGTTAAAAGTGCATTCTTGAATGGGATTCTACATGAAAAGGTGTTTGTTGCACAGCCTCCTAGGTTTGAATCCCCTAAATTCCCAGATCATGTCTATAAATTGGATAAAGCATTGTATGGACTCAAACAAGCCCCTAGAGCTTGGTATGAGACTTTGTCCAACTTTCTACTTGAAAAGGGATTTACAAAAGGGCAAATTGATAAGACCTTGTTCATTAAAAGTCCAACCAAGATATTTTACTCATTCAAATTTATGTGGATGATATTATATTTGGTTTAACTAATGATGAACTATGCAAGGAATTTGGATCAACTATGCAAGAGAAGTTTGAAATGAGCATGATAGGAGAGCTCACATTCTTTTTGGGTCTACAAGTCAAACAGTTACCTAATGGAATTTTCATAAATCAAGGGAAATATACTAGAGATATGTTGAAGAAATTTGATATGCAGAATGTATCCACAGCCAAAACCCCTCTATCAACAACTGCAAAATTACATGCAGATCCTGAAGGCCAGAGTGTGAATCAAACTTTGTATAGAATTTTTATTGGATCTCTTCTCTATGTCACTGCATCAAGACCTGACATCATGTTTAGTGTTTGCTTATGTGCAAGGTTTCAAGCAGATCCTAAAGAATCACACTTAGCAGCAGTTAAAAGGATTCTAAGATATCTTAAAGGGACTCCTAATTATGGGATTTGGTACCTTAAAGAATCTCTTTTATCTCTCATTGGATATACTGATTCAGACTATGCTGGATGTAATTTGGATAGGAAATCCATCAGTGGTAGTTGTCAGTTTCTTGGATCAAGAATTGTGAGTTGGTGCAGCAAAAAGCAAACATCAGTTGCTACATCAACTGCAAAAGCAGAATATGTTGCTGCTGGACTCTGTTGTTCACAAATCATTTACCTCAAAAATCAACTAAAGGATTTTGGCATTTTTCAAGATCATAATCCTATCTACTGTGATAACACCAGTGCAATAGCCATGACTGAAAATCCAGTTCAGTACTCTAAAACAAAGCATATTGAAGTAAGGTATCACTTCATAAGGGATCATATTGAAAAAGGTTATATATGCCTTTCTCATGTGTGCACTGAGAATCAACTGGCTGACATCCTCACAAAAGTACTGGATGAGCAAAGATTTGGATATTTGAGAGCAAATATGGGTATGCTGATTATGCCATGTAAATAAAAAGGGAAAATTTCATTAAAAAGGAAAAAGCATAGTGGAAGTACATTACAAAAAGAAGCATTACAACAAAAAGGGTGCCATCAAAAGGCCACCCCACTCCTGCAAACAAAAGGGAGCTAAAAATACATCTTCTGCTCTAGTCTGGTCCAAGATAGCAGACCTCCACTCTAGGCTACTATCTTCTTAAAAGAACTCTTATTCTTCTGATCTCCACTCTCCTGCTATAAAGGAACACTCAGCAGAAGTCTCCTCATCCTCCTTAACACCTCCACGTGAGGTTTCACCAATAGGATGCCCTGATTCATCACTTCTTTCCAACAAAAGTGCCATATCTTTCCTCCAAGATCCTCCTCCTAAGACAGATTGATTTGAAGATGGCCAAACAGACTTATGCCACCAATTCTTGGTCTCGTAAGACTTTAGGAAGTTTTCAAGAGGTGATGAGAAGCTAAAGGTTCCAGAAGAGTTATGGCTCTCACTGAAAACATAGGCTTGATCAGACCTAAAGTTCCCCTCCTCCTTCTCCCCTGTTCTAAATGGACTACAACAAGCAAAGTATTTGCTTGACAGTAGGAAAAATGAACTAGCCTTTGTATGAGAACTACCCTCATAATGTCGCTTTGTCCTTTTCCTCTCACCCCCTTCTCACCTATCACTAAATCTGTCTTCCTCTCCAACTGTAAAAGATCAAACAAGGACTTGTGAGGTCCTTTATCCTCCTCTATCTCTGACATCTTGGCCTTTCCCTTACCTATGTCACACCATTTCTCTTCAGCCACTCCCCTTTTCAGCCTCTTTCTCTCCGATTTGATAAATTCATTTCAGTCATGTAGCCACATCTCTTTCTTCATTGACCTCTCCAACAGCTCCTCTTTCTTTCTAGGATCATTTGGTAGAATTTGTTCTACCTCCTGTTCTCAGTCCAAAGCCTCTTGAGCCTGGTATTCCCTAAATTCTCTTAAAAATTTATCATCTACCTTCTCTTCCTCCTTCTCCTTGAACTTTAACTTCTTTACAAGATCAGACATCTTGCTTGGGCTAAAAATATTTGTGAGTCTGCTCATTTTTTCAGAGGAAAAGAGAAAGATCAAGGTTTACTATCTTACTATGAGCAATCTTTTATCTGAGTTATTGTTGTTGTGATTAATAATTCACCAATAATGGTTCTTATATAGACAGATTTTACATCATTTAATTCATCTCAAGAATTTATGTTATAGATGCAATGATGATAGTAGACCTCAAAAGATGCAATTCCAGTAAGGTTGATGTGATATGGAAATTAATCTTGCCTCTTGACCAACGAGATTTATTGTTAAAATTGAACTTAAGCATGTCAATATTAATTGAAGGAATAAACAATGTTTTCTCCCTTCACGCTAAGTCCTCTGCGTAAATATAAAAAGGAGTGAAGTTATTGTTTCAACAGTTACAATTTGATGAGTCACCTTCTTGCTCACGTCGCTTATAAATTTATTGTAAAAGGCATGTCTTTTCAACTTATTTCAGTTGTCTCTTACCCCTTTATAAACCACCGTTCCATGTACACCAATCATTCTTCTTAAACCATTCTTCTTCATTCAAACAAAAAGTTACCGTTATCTCCTCTGTTTCATTCTCTCAAACCCTAGAAAAATGAATTCTTCATCTGCTTATGGCTACCTCAGACAAAAATCCTTCTACCATAATCCCACTGGTGGATGGATAGGACAGCTTCTAAGCAATGCTAAATTGAAGACTCTCATGGAATCAAACCCTCCAATTCTTCCTTTGCTCTGCTCCCACATTTACGACAATGGAGTTTGGACAGAGCAGCACCATATTCAATTCACTCTTCAAGGTACCTCCTATACCATCTCCCCTGCTGATGTTGTTGCTACTTATGGTACTGCTAATGAACCCAATATGATAACTAACATATGGGATTCCAGTATAAATTACTCCTCTCAAACTGCTAATATTATGGGATGGCCTGTTTACAACTCTGATAAACCTGTGTATAAAAAATTTCTCTCTCCCCGATTCTCTACTTTGGCTGATGTGGTGATGAAAGGATTGTGTAGAAAGACCTCTTCTCACCATGTTATGAGCCCTAGTGAATGGAAGCAACTGTTGTGTCTTCTGCACACAGTTCAAACTACCAATTGGAGTTTTGTTATCTTGTCTAATTTTAGACTTAGGTCTGGCCCTCATCCTCTTAAAACAAAAACCAAATCCTCAACTAATCCTGGATTATTTAGGGTTATGAGTGGAATTTTGCTTCATATTGGGAGAACAATGAGAGTGAGAGTCCCTGCCCCCTATGATAGGCAAGCTACCCATCACAGATATAAGGTATTTAGCATTCATACCTTCTCTTACAAATAACAGGGTAGGGTACAGGAACCTATTGAAGATCAACCAGATCCTGATCAACATGATGATAACTCACCTTCCCATGTCTCATCTCTATCTGGTAGTGACCTTGAAAGGGTAGGAAAGACAAAGGACCCAAGATAGTGGACTTGATGATGATCCTACTGAGCATGAACCTTTAGCCAAAATCATTCTTCCCCTACTTCTTGAAGCTCCACCACCCTCTACTCTTGGTATTTTAACCCTTTTGAGGATGCATCTGTTGAAATAGATAGGGGGAATGAGTCTCCTATAGAGGTTGATCCAGTGGTTGAAAGAGAAAGGGGGAATGACTTTGTTGAAATTGTTCAGGAACAGATAACTGGCCTTGGTAGAACTGAACCCTTGATAGCAGACCCTGCTCAAACCATTCCCAGTTCACCAAAATCTATTCCTTCCACCCAATTAATCATTGAGAGGCTTGTTCAACCATCTCCCTCCCTTCCTATTCCTTCTGGAAAGGGCAAAGCAATTTTAGTTGAGGAGAACCCCTTTGATAAAAAAAGCCTATTCTGTACTATCTGATATGGGTAAAATTTCCAAGTTCCATGAACTTTAAGAAAAGTTTGGTTTTGAGGTTACTTGGAAAAGACTTGGTTTGGACAAAGCTCCACCTACTGGTCAATCTTCCTCCTCTACTCACTCTTCCAGAGTTGATGACTCTCACATTCATACCAATTCTTCTTTTGAAGTCATCACTCCTGGCCCTTATAATCCCTCAACCGATCCTTTCTTTTTAACCAATTTGATCCATATGTACTATACACCTCCTCCATGGTTCATTTCTCATCGTTTTGACTTCTCTATTCCTTCAATTCTCCCTCTTGGTGTTTCATTTGACCATCTTGAGTTTCCCCAAGAAATTTTTAACTTAGCTATCTCCAGTCAGTATTGGACCTACTCAAAAGCCCAACTAAAAATAACTGCTAGAGAGCTTGCTGGGAGAATCTTTTTTGTGCATAATGAGTGGAAAAAATTCAGAATGTCTTTAAATCAATTCTATATCCATGAGACTAGCCTTGTTCCCTCAAGCCTTAATGGAGGCAAAATGGTTCAATGGGAAAAGTTCTTCTCCCAGTGTTATCTCTAAATCTCAATGAAGGCCTCCATATGCTATCTGGAGTTGTTCTGACCAAATGCATTGAACTCATCAAGGTCATCTATTGGAAGTTGGTTTCTGAGATTTTTTTGGTTTCTATGCCATTAAGAGACTTTTTGGAGGAATTCTTCCTAGCTCCACTATCTTCCCAAATGAACCATCAATGCAAGAGCCCTTCCATCAGTACTCATGCCCTCTCATTCCTGCTCCCATCTTCTCTACAAATCCATCACCTTTTCCAGCTGCAATTCATGAAGACATCAATGCAGTTTGTAATTATGTCAGATCACAGATGAAGGGAATCAGACATGACTTGACAAAATTGGTTCAGGAATCACTTGATGGCAGGATAGTTGACCAAACTGAATCTAGCTCCCAACCAAGAAATTTCAAAGAATTCTCCCAACCTCAAGAAATCTTCACCCAAGATCAACCATCATCAAGAGGACTATCTTCAACAAGACAACTCCTACTTGGTCCTGCCCCTACAGTTTCAAGAAATCTGGGAAAGAAGGAACCATTGCTGAAGAAGATCCAACTTATCAACCATGGCATTCAATATGATGATAGGATGAGTCTCACTTGGAACAACAAACAGTACTACTTTAGGTTCAACAAGAAGCAACTCCAACTACTGAATCTTCAAAGAGAAAGACACTTGACTGTAGTAGACCTTGGAGAAGCACAACCTGAACCAGACTACCAAAGTGAAGACAGTATAGAAGCATTATTTCACTAAGTTTTTTCTATCTCACACTTTGTTTTGTCATTTTTGAACAAATTTTATTTTATGTTTTGTTGGGATGTAAACTTAAACTTTACATCTCTCTTTGTGATCTAACTTTGTTCTGTTTCTATTATAGATTGATTTTTCTTTACAGATTATGCTCTAATTCTCTTCTTAATTATTTCCCAAAAAGGGGGAAATTGTTAGAACCTTAGTTTCTTAACTAAGTGTTTTGACAAATAATTAAAGAACTTAATATGGATTATCAAGAAGTAAACTGGAAATCATCAAGTCTTCACAGGTCTACTATCTTTGCATGTCGAGATAACAAACCTTCAAAGATAGCAGACCTTACTCATTGCCAACTCAGCTCCCAGTCAAAGTCAAAACTGACATAACACTGTTCATAAACTTTATTCCAGTCAAAGATTAATGACTGACATATGCATTTCCAAGATGTTTAAGACCGTTGGAACTCAAACGGATACATACTGAAGACCTATATAAGGAGCTCTGCATGACTAAACAACACACCCCAGTCTCTTGCCATTCAAACAAATTGATAAAAGATTCTAAGCAACTCAATTGTAAAAGCACACTTGAATCTTATAAATTTGTGCTAAATAGACAAGCTAAAATAGATCTCACGTAGATACTTAAGAACCATCTTAGAGATCACCAAAACCCTCACATTTGTTAAACCTTTTTCTTTTCTTTTTCTGTGCTTTGCAACATGTACAAAGCTTAGTTAGTGAGTTGGTAAGGCTAATTAGGCTGGAAAGTTCTGAGGGAATTTTCCTACAATTTATTGTAATTTCTTAACGAAGTATTATAGTGAATTGTCTCTTCACTATTGAGGATAGTGAAGCGTGGATATAGGAGAGTTGCAATACTCTGAACCACGTTACATCGTTGTGTTTGTGTCCCTTTTACTCACACTTATTCACACACTTATCACTTTTCATTTTCTCATTTATTTCTTCTATTTACTTTATTATTATTCCGCTGCATAAACTCAACATACACACACTGTACCTCAAGATAGTCGACCTACTCTGTCAAGAAAGTTGACCTCTTATGAACTAACCCTTTACCTGTTTAAAGTGCATAAATAGGCAGGTTCTTTCAACATCACTAAAACAATCTGGTCCTATTTTGCACTATTATTTGGTTTATATAGGGATTTTAACTATAAGTCCCTAGTTGATACTGTAACGACTTAAGCCCACAGTCTTGACCCGTTACACAAGTACCACGCACTGGCCCAATGAATACAAATATCTTGGGTCCACTTGGCTTACCACAGGCCGACCCAAAAATCCATGGATGTATTGGTATTCATTGATAATTCGTTGTACCTTAAGTACCACTCAAGATTTTGATATCCCACCGATGTGGGATATCACAGTCTCCCCACCTTGGATCCTTGCCGTCCCCGGAAAGGCCCACTTAGATAGGAATCCCGGGCAGTGTTGGATTCAAGAGGTCGCTCGTACGAATTCAAGAGGTGGCTCCCACCGACTCCGCGCTGTGCACTTTGTTTCGCACATCACTTTGCTCCACACTTCTGGCTGGGACCCACTCTAATACCATTTGTAACGACCCGAGCCCGACCCGTTACACAAGTACCATGCACTGGCCCAATGAATACAAATATATCGGGTCCACTTGTCTTACCGCAGGCCCACCCAAAAATCCATGGACGTATTGGTATTCATTGGTAATTCGTTGTACCTTAAGTACCACTCAAGATTTTGATATCCCACCGATATGGGATATCATTTGTGTAAAGTGTATATGAGATCATATTCAATTTTTGACATAAAACAACTGCGAAATTAAATTATCAGTTATTTCATATATAATGCGACAGCAGGACATACATGTCTCATTTATTATACTAACAAATGAGAAATGAATGTCCCAGTTATTATACTAAAGTTCATGCGTGAATAACTGTGAAATGCATGTCTCAATTATTATTTTCAACTCATATGTGAACAACTATGAAATGCATGTCTCAGTTATTATACTCAACTCATGTGTGAACAATTGTGAAATACATGTCTCAATTATAATACTCAAACACATGTGTAAACCACTGTGAAATACATGTCCCAATTATAATACTTAAACTCATGTGTGAACAACTGTAAAATGCATGTCTCAATTATTATTTTAATTCATGTGTGAACAACTGAGAAATGCATGTCTCAGTTATTATACTCAACTCATGTGTGAACAACTGTGAAATGCATGTCCCAGTTATAATACTTAAAATCATGTGTGAACAATTATAAAATGCATGTCTCAATTATTATTTTTAACTCATATGTGATCAGCTATGAAATGCATGTCTCAATTATTATGAAGTGCATATCTCAATTATTATGCTCAACTCATGTGTGAACTACTGTGAAATAGATGTCCTAGTTATTATACTAACAACTGAGAAATGCATGTCTCAGTTTTTAACAAGTTAAAACTAAAAAAAAAAGTTTTTCGTGCGCTCATTTAATTCGTTTTAATGATACGGTTAATACGGTGGTTTCAGATTATTTGTTATTTTTTAGTGTTTGCTATATTACCTTTTAATGTTTTTGAGTGAAGGCAAAAAAAAAAAAAAGAGAGAAAAGAAGAAAGTGTTAGAAGGAAGTTGAAAGGAGGCTAGGGAAACTCATGTCAAAAAAATGTACTAAAGACTTTTTGATTAGTTTTGAAAATGTCCGTCCTTAGTGGTTGTTTTCCTTTGGCTAAAGATGTATTGGTAAAAGCCTCTTAAATATATAACACAAACAAAAAGTTGCAAATGTGGATATGCTATACTATAAGCAAAGCATAAATTCAACAAACTGAGTAGCTTAGAACCTTCAAGAGATTTGCCTACACGGTCTTTAGTGTGACATGAACCTCTTTGTAACTACTCGCATTGAATTTGATCCTCCAAGTCAGGATGATAATCTGATTTTTTTCCTTACTCTGGGATCATGAGGAAGATCACTAATTTGGGGAAATTTAAAATGTTTGATTCTTACAAATTTGGGAATTTTTGATATATCTGAGATGTTTGAGATAAATTTTATTTTTTTTCTGGACTTTTGAAGTGAACTTCAATGGTGGTTGAGGATAGGTTGAAAAATATGGAGATGGTGGTGGCAGTGAGATGGTTGTAGTGGTGAGGCGGAGGTCAGATGGTGGTGGGCTGATTAATCTTTTTTTATCATGAGGAAAAGACAACTCTGTCCTCTAAATATCATGTGAGTTGCACATGCGATGGGTTCCGTTATTTAATTTAACTGTTGTTATTTTCTTTAACAAGTTGGTTCATTCCTTTAATGAAATATAACGTCATCCAACTTGGTTACCTTGTTTGCAACGAGACTTAAAAGTACGTTACATTATGCTGTCAATTCATAGTATCTTACCTTTGGTGCAAATGATGGTATAGTAATTCCATGTTCTTGTAATTATTCCCAAATTAAAATAGAACATATAAATGGTTTGCACGGAATCGATGAGTGGGTGGTAAAGTTAGCAACTTAAAAGTAAGTCTTTAATAAGTTTTAGATTTACATTATGCTGTCAATTCATAGTATCATACAGCCTGTCTCTACTTTCAGTCCAAAGAATGGTAGAATGCTCATTTCTTAACCACTACACATAACTTAAGCTCTTTGGATTTTGCAAGGAAGGTAATGATGTATTCCTTGTTTTTTTGTATATACATGTACACGCCCGTAGAAACCACAAAGTACTCTATGTGACGGGTTTTCCTATGATGTCTTATTGATTTTATTCAAAGTCACCATCTATGTTTTTAAGAAACATAAGATAATCTATCTCTAACTCATTTTAAGAGAAACCAAAGATTCGGGAGAGGAGGGTTTGGGGGGCTAGGTTACGGAACTGGAAGGTGTTAGGGCCTACCCAAACTTATGCACGGTCTTGCTACTTTAGTGTATTCTAATATCAATGTCCTTCCTATACTACGATTTATGTCAAAAGGGGATTTAAGGGGGTGAGAATGTAGGGAGATAACCATTGGCTAACTTCAATGTATGAAGCAACCTTTTAGATCATGCCATTAGTGGGGATTGCATACACTTGAATGATTAAAACAAGAAATGAGAGGGAGCGAAAAAAGAAGATAATAAAAAAAAGATATGAAGAGTAAGAAGGAGGAAATTGTAATAACTAGCTTGAGAAAGGAAAACCTTCAAAACCTTGGTATCTTTAAAGAGTGTTTGTTTGCCAATAGTTTTGGTGTAGAATTCTCGGTAGACTATTGTTAGGTTAAAATCCGCAAGTGCACGGTTTGATATAGTATAGATAAGTGCAAGTATGGGTCGATCCCACGGAGACATGGTTACTTTATAAAATGATTGCTTTTATGTAAAAAATAGTAAATAGAAAATGATTGGGGGGAAAATATGTTTGTCACTTTACTTAGAAATAAATTGTAATGCTTTAGCTTTAAATAGAAAACTCTTATTCTGATTGAATTCCCGGGATTGGGACTCGAACAATCACACGTTCATCTTTTAATCATGCTCTCTTAGAATTAAAGATTTCATTTTAAACAAGGGTGGTACGCTATGTTGTGTCAACTTCTCATATCCAAGGCTTAAAACACATGTATTTTAATACTAACACGGCCTTTCTCTTGATGGTTCCGTTCATTAGTAAAAACCCATTAAGTTCTTTTATAAAATATCCACGTACTCCACTCAAGGAGCACCCCTAGGCCATTAATCTACTCTCGTGATTAATGAAACCCAGTCAATTCATATGGTTCCGTTAATCGAGAATCGAGATTCACCGCTAGGTCCTTCTCTCGATTAACTGAGGTTCATACAAAACATGGAGCTCATCATGGTTGTAGGCGTTTTGGTGCAATATGAATAGATTGTTTAAGATGAAGAGTAGAAGAGAGAGCATAAAATTAAAGTGATAAACCTGTGAAGTTGAGTTTCCAACCCCAAGGAAAAAGGGGGATTACTCACAAGCCATTTGTATAAATTAAGAATAAGGAATAGAAATAAAAATAAGGGAAGAAATACTTATTCTTGATGATTGAAATGAAGAAAATTAACTCAAGAGAACCTCAGAATATTATTGCTCTTTAAACTCAGAAATTTGCTCAAGACTTGTTTTATAACTTTCACAAATTCTGAGAATAATTGATGTTTGGAGTACAAATTTTTGCTATAGTAAGGTTACAATGATTTCTCGCTCTCCCCATCTGGTCTATATAATGTCTATATATAATGCTAGAGGCTAAAAGTTGCATCATTTCCCGGATTGGTGCTTTATCCGAAAGGACTCCTCTGAACAGACATTCTGGCACGGTCGTGCTTTGAAAGTGGCACGGCCGTGCTGTTTGGATTGGCACGGTCGTGCTTTGAATGTGGCGCGGCCGTGCCGAAATTTGATCCAGGCGTTTTTTCTCGACATAGTTGGCGCGGGCGTGCTGATTTTGGGACACGGTCGTGCCAACTGAAAAATTCTGATTTTCTCCTTTTTCCCAATTTGCTCAATTCTTTAACTCCTTTTGTTCCATTCCACCATTTGACCCATATTTTAGCCCAAAAAGGTCCCTGCAAACCTGTTCTATCCATAAAACAACACAAAACACCAACACGCATAAAATCCGCGAAAACATAGATAAAAATAAATGAATTTAATTAAAATCTAACTAAACTAAGATGAAAATATAGCATTATAGAACCCTAAATGACTATAAAATAGCCATTTATCAACTATTGGTCTCTAATTGTGTACTCCCTCCGTTCATACTTATCGCTACTTATTTCCGTTTTGGGCATCCCATATGTTTTGCTACTTATATTTGAATAATAAAATTTGAGTTTTGAATTTTGAATTTTGTATAATTTTAACCTACCAAAATACTAGCATGTTTCACATTGTGCCACATGAAATTTCACGTCATATATTCACGTGGTCTCCAAATTACGGACGTATTAGGAAAGTAGGGACGACTTAGTCGTTTGTAATTAGTGACGCTGTTTTGGCGACCAAAAATAGGGACGACCAAAGTTGTCGCCAATTTCCAACATAGGGACGATTTGTCTGATTGGGGACGGAAATATCCGTTCCTACTCTTAATTTTTCAAGTATTTACACATTAATTTCAAGATCATACAAAAATTAAAAGATCGTAACACGTAAATTGTACGTGTGATTCCTTGAAAGTTTGCTCCACATTTTCATCAACATTTAACTTTTTGACTAAACTTTACTACTTTAGCCTAATAAGGGATATTTGAGGAGTGTCTAAATGTAATAGATATGACTCTCAAAAAAATTATATAATCGATAGCATTGTACAAGGTTAAGAGTTTCTTATAAAAAAATGGGATCATTAAAAATATTTTTAAATTATAATTTGCTAATTTTATATTTTTTTAATAAAAATATTTTTATAATAGTCATACCAATATTTTTGGAATCAATCTTCTTTGACTACTTTCAAATCCAAGAGCTTTAGTTTTTCTTTTCAATTTTGGTGACTATTTTATATTTTTAGTGATTATGTTAGAAAGTAGGAGAAATACACATAAAAATCGGTTTTGAAAAAAAAACAATACAAAAAAAAAAAAAAATCTTGCTGCGCAAATGAGAGTTCTCAATTAATCAAAGTGGGACATCATTTTAGTATAAAATATTGTTTATTAATATATTTCTTGTGATATTCCAATATAAGATATGACATTTAAAATAGGATTTTGTTTGATTTCATTTGATTTTATGTATAATATGATATTTATCTTTTACTCCCATCCATATTTGCTCAAGCCAATAGAATGATGCCACATGGAATCACACGTCATAATTCCATGTGGCGCGATGTATAATGAAATAAGAACTCTCCTATATTATATATATAGATAGATAGATTGTTCAATTTTCTCTCTCCTACTCACTCACAACAACTATTCACTAACTTATTTTCTCTCTTATACCCACTCAAAATACTTACTTTTCCAACTTATTTTCTTAATTCCCGTGCACTCACTTTAAGTAGCAATAAGTTTGGGAATAAGTGAGTAGTGTTTTGGGTCTAAAATTTGTCACTTTAAAAAAAAGGAACCCGAGGGGTCCTTTTATAGGTGAGAATGGAGGAAAAAGGGTCGACAACTAATCTCCCTTGTATTGGCATTGATGATATATGAGGATGTTACATATTAGAAATGGAGGGAAAGTGGGAGGGAGATTAGTAATTGATGCCTGAAAGGCACGCGACTCCCGTATATGGGATGGAAGACGTACAAGGTAAAGAGGTCCAACACTAACAGATCAGTTAGGAACTTATCAGAAGTTACAGAAATGACCTCAAAATTTAACCGTGTTACTCAACTTTGCCCTAATACAATGGAACCAGTTACGAACATAAAGGAAGTTACAGAAATCAACTAAAACAAGTAGAATACATACTATATATACAATTGGGGTGAGAGGTTAAAAGCAGGGTGTCTAATACCGATCGGAAGCTTAGAGAACTTCATTTTCAAAAGTGAAATTATGAACACAATTTATAGCTATCTAAAAGAAAGTTGTATCGTGAAGTCAAATTTGTATATACAATATTCTAGTGAGAAGTCAAAATTTTATAAACAATTTTGGAATATTGAAATATTTGGAGTCATTCGCAGAGGAAGCCCGTCGTCGCTTCATGAAGAGTCGCCCCTTGATATTTTTCTTTTCCGTTCCTCAAACTGTATTGGCTGAGTTTGTATTTATTTTCATATCCAAACGATGTCGTGTTGTGCCAAAAAAAAAGGGGGGGGGGGGAGGGGGAAATTGCCGCTGAGTACCTTTGCCTATGCCAAACCTTGAGGTTTGGCAGAAAAAAGCTTCATAAATACAGTATAGTAAAATGAAATAAATAAGAGGGTTTGACTAATAAGTCCCCCAGCCAAATAAAAAGACCGATAAGGACAGACATTTTCAATACTCGCAAAGTCTCTGGCTTTTTTGCAAGACCAAAATGTCCTCGAATTTTAAAAATGTGATATCTCAAAATTTACAAATCGAAAAAGTAATCCAAAACATTTGTTTTAATCGTGTCATCAAGATTAATCAAACAAGTACACTCAACATACAATTAAATTTTAGATAAAAAAATATTTTTCACTTGTAAAATAATTTCTCAACTGATTTCACAATTGTGTGATTTCTCAGTTGTGTGATTTCACAATTGTGTCATTTTTTATTTTTCACTTATAAAATCATTTTTCAACTTATTTCACAGTTGTATGATTTCACAGTTGTGTGATTTCACATTTGTGTGATTTCAGATTTGTGTTATTTTTTCATTTTTCACTTGTAAAATCATTTTTCAACCAATTTGAGCATAAGAACTTTTACATTCATTTCCTAATTGTTCACACATGACTTTAAGTATAACAACTGAAACATTCAATTTTCAATTGTTCACACATAAGTTGAGTATAACAACTGAAAATTAAGCACTCGGGTTTTTACAAATGGCACTCAATTTCATAGTTGTTTGCCAGCAAATATTCTTTAAACAATTGTGAATTAAATTTTTCAAATGCTTAAAGCTAAAAATTTGGTTAATAAAAGCTACATGCAATGCTACATTATGTGTGTATCAACTGATAACTTAAAATTGCAGTTCTTTAATGTGAAAAGTGAACATGCTCTTATATACCCTCGAAACAAATGGTAAATTAATTTATCTGATTTTTTTTTAATAAAAATTCTGCAATTACTCTATTATGAAGAATAATCCCAACCACACACTCACACACACACAAAAAAAAAAAAAAAAAAAAAAAACAAGAAATGTGATATTTTGATGTTAAATATATAATAATTTACAAAAGAAAAAAGAAATAGGTTTCAAATAGTTTAAGGAGTCCTACATAAAACCAAGAGATCATGTGTTCAAATCTCACCAATGACAAGTAATTTTTATTTATATTGTAGGTGGTTATGGGGGGTTTTGGATGCAGTGGCGGGTGGTCGGAGGTGGGCCAGGTCCGGCAGCGGCGGCAGTTTACCAGAGGTCCGGTGGCCCTGGTGGCAGTCGGCGGTGGCCCGGCGGGTGGCGGTGGTGGTCAGAGATAGTCAAAGGTAATGGCGGCGTTCAAAGATGGTCAAAGGCAAGAGGAGTGAAGGGATTTTAATTGGGTTGAGGGCATTTTTTTCATTTAAAATGTGTAAGGGATTTAGTTGGTCCCTACTTGACATCTCCTGTCTAAAATATGAGGCTACAAGTTCGTACTATTTCCATGAACTATATACATCACATCTACATCAACATATACTTCAAATTCAATATTCTCTCTTATTTGAGTATTTCACTTTAATTTAGTTACAATCATGTTTATGTTAATTTCAAGTAAAATTTATATAGAAGAGTACGACGTTTAGAAAAAACCAGTTCTCTCATCAAGGACTTATTATACACTTGTGTTTGGATATGGGCACAAAATAAGGTGATGATATTTTATTGGTTACATCGATAATGGCACCGCCACACTCTAATAAAAAACACCAATAAAATCATTACACCCAAGATTTTGTGACTTTTTTGTGCCCCTAGTATTATTCTTGGTTAAAACAAACTAATAGGGAACAATACACTGCAGTTGGATTCTTTTCAGCTAAATCTCATTCTAATTTGCTTCATATTACTTACAACTCAAGTCCAAAAGGCTCAAACAATAAAGCCAACACTTGGTCTCGAGTCTCACGATCTTGAACTCCAAAACCATCTCCATTTTGGTAAATAAAATGCGCCACCCGTGCTGTATTTATCACACATGTTGTAAATTGTTTGAAATCTGTGGACTTGTTGATGCAATGTTCGTTGATATTCTTCCATGTCCGTGTTATTATGCTTCTAATATGCTTCCGGGCAACAATTTCGCTGACACCTGCTTCCCTCATAAAACACAAGATTGAAGAAGGAGCATCGCCTCTCTCTAGCTCAACCTATTTTAGACATAACAAAAAATTTATTTAGCTTGTCAGCCTAGTATTATTTACTGTATGTACGTAGGTCACTAACATCTTCCTGAGTTACAATCAGTTTTGGAGAAGTTATATGGACTCTTTCTAGCTTATAACATACTCCCTCCATTCCAAGTTAATAGTTATAGTTTCACTTTCTTCGTCAAATTGATTGAACTTTGTAAACCAAAATTACTCCCTCCGTCCCAGAGTATATGTCCACCCTCCCATTTACACGGAGATTAAATAGTAAGTAGGAGAGAGAATGAGTGGGAGGAATAGTAAAGATTCTTTGCTATTTGTGGAAGTGGACATATACTTTGGGACGAACTAAAAAGAAAAGGTGGAAATATACTCTGTGACGGAGGGAGTACAAAAATATAATTATTGTCATGATATTGTTATGAAATGCACCTTTATAAACACTAACAATAATGAATATTTTTTAATATATTTTAAATAAAATTATATTTTTGTGAACTTATATTCAAAGTTTAATCAAAGTGACAAAAAAATCAAACTAGGACTATTAATGTGAAATTGATGGGAGTGTCCAGTTACTATTTTACTAATTTTTTTTCTTTTTTTGAGAGGAATGTTCAAATAAAAATATGAAAGTAAAAATAGTAGTTATGTGAAAGGGTTATTACTGTAGATGTCCCTTGATCGTTGCAAAGTCGGATGATCAACGAGGAATAGTACACAAGGTCTTGATTATATCTCCACAAAGCTAACGCCTCTTTTTCCCCCACCCCTGTTGTTACTGATAAAAATGCAAGAAGAGATAGAACAAGACCAGATGATGATATCCATCCATTATCTAAGTACTCTTTCAGCGAAGGTGTGTAACCAACGTTGTACCAGCGTGCTTCTACTAGTAATGCATTGCAAAAATCTTCCCACTGAAAAACCAAGCAAAAATAAATAAATAATTAAAATGAAAATGTGATGACAATAATTAATGTTTCGCCATAATTGTTCATTATATAAATAGGCAACACAAGTTAATGAATGCGTACCACTTTTCTTAACATAGGTAACACTGAGGTCCCGTCCTTTCCTTTCTGGATATCAGATGCAATCTCATTGGTTGTATCATATAATGTTTCGAAACAAATTTTCATGCACTCGGGAAGCTTTTGAATAACGTCCGAGTCCCACCTGAAATTTAAGATGCATAATAAATCGTACACATTGTAAGGTTGACAATAGCGTGTTTTATTCTAAATTTCCTTCTCAAAATTCAGAATGTCACACCTGTTGATAGCATTGGTGAATAGCTCAAGCTCCTCCAATGAACCATAAACATCATATACATCATCTATGATTAATATTAATTTTATAGTTTTTGTTAGACATTTTCTGAAACTTGTGTAGTTGGTATCAAATGCAACCCCAACTGTCCATAAGTAGCTTTCAACAATACGATTCCTTGTAAAGCTTAAACTTTCAGCTATGCCTAGATCTTTCCACCACCTGAATGATAAGAAAAAATAAAAGACTTTTCAACAATATTGAACATTGGACATGTAATGCTAGATACACATATAAATCAGTCAGAGTGGTTATCCACATCAACCATATTTTTTTTTGAGATTCCAAATTAATTTATCAAAATTACGAAGGTAAATTCATATTAGTTCATATTTATGGATTCTCTTACTCTATGTATAGACAGAAGTAGAAGAATAACATTGTCCGTACCTTGATATATCTTTGAGATCTTTTTGGTGTGTGGCCTGAATCATATTGAAATTTAATTTTGCGAGCTTGAGAACAATAGGGTTCATGTCATCCTGTTTTTCATAATTTTGTATGTTTCTCTTAACATCATACCACTCCACTCTACGTTGCAAAGGGAGTTCTAAAGCAAGTTCAAGTTTTTTTGCACATGTATCATTTATGATTGAACTATTACTCCTGAGAATTCCAGTCACAAAATCAGCAGCCCCATCTAATATTTGTTCTGCTTGTGTTGCAAAATTAGAGGCTTCCAAAAGCTCGAGCGGTGCTCTAGCATTGATCTGCATGCACTTCATGAAATTTCCCGAACCATCCGTAAATCCCTTGAACACATCTTCGAAATAATGATAATACCAAATTAGCAAAGCCGTGGAGTTATTATATCCCAGTAACAGTCAGTAAAACAAACATTTAAAAGATGTACATTTTTGATAAAAGATAATCTCACTTTCCTTTCTGTTTTGCACAAAAAAGAGTCGTCAGATTTCTTTTTTAAAAAAAAAAATTATTTATAGTGTAATTTTAAGAAGGTAGTACAGTTTAGTAAAGCATTAACCGTATAAATGTTTGACTCATCTTAGTTTTGGGACGGAGTATGAATTTGATATGCAGGTAATTTTGTACCTTGTGAAATGCAATAGCCATGCTGCCTCAAGAGTCTAAAGCAAAGGGAAGTAGCGTAGAGGTCCTTTCCTATGACCGGTTGGTTTGTCTTGATTTTTTCAATGATGGTCTCGAAACCCATCTTGATTTCCTCTTTACAAAGATGAGCCAATCCGAGTTTCCCTAAAATGTCAATAAACTCCATCTTTTGTGTTAAGTCCACCGTTTTCACAAAGCTGATCACAACTTCATCTTTTAACTTCTCAGCTAGACACTCGTATTTCTTTTCCTGCAATGTTTCAAATTTACTACTGACAATTTGGCACATAACAAGTTTTTCCGCAATATTAAATGCAATTTAATAAAAACTACAAAACTTGAAAGCCATATGAAACATAATGCAAGGGAAGCTACATTTAAAAAAAAAAAAAAAGAAACATAATTAAGTTTGTCACCGTGAATTCGCTTGTCAGAGACTGAAGACGATCATAGTTCCAAATATTTGGCTTGTAATTAGCTGATCTCCGTTGAAGGTTTTGGTTTGTTGGAATGGAGGAGTTATTAGGTTGGGTGATGAGACATTGAGAAGATTTCTGATAAACATTCATTCCATTTGTGTTAACCATGATGATTAACAATTAAAGGAATTGTTTCTGAATCTACTTTAGATTCTGCAGATGCTAACTTCTTCTTTTATAAGCTGTAGGTGACGTAAGATGTTCTATTGCTAGAGCACGTTTAATGCAACATTTTCACTTTTTGTTTGACTCAATTGTTTCCAAATACTCCCTCCGTCCCAGAAAGATAGTCCACCTTTCGTTGTTACTACGAGAGAAGTTTGAGCAGTTATAAATGCTACTTATAATTATGTTAATGTAAATCTGAAAATTGATATTAATAGTATTTATACTAGTGTATCAAGAACAATTTCAAAAATTTCATTAGAACAATTAAAAGTAGCCTTAATTATTACTCAAAGTTCCTTCGTAAAACCCATGAAAATAGGGGGACTATCATTTTGGGACAGAGGGAGTATAGGTTTAACGCAACATTATCAGTGATTTTTTTTCTAATTTTACTAGCACAGGTTATTCAGAAATTCGCATATACATCTTCGAGCCTAATGTCCATATTCGGTGTTCCAAACGATCTTATTCGGTTTTTAGGTAACTTACGACGTCGAATTTTATACACTTTGGTACCGCACATATACATAAATACATTTAATTATATACTCCCTTCATCTCAAAATGATCTTCTCATTTGTCATTTCTCATTGTCCCAAAAAAAAATCTCATTTCTACAATTTAAGCTTAAAAGTGCATAAATACAACATGACTAGTAAAGCAAGTGTTTATATCCTTAAAAAGTATGAATAGTCAAATGTGAAAATTATTTTGGGACGGAGGGAGTAGTTAATCTAATGGCGATAAACATAATTTTTCCGCTTTTTCTAAAATTATGTCAGCAGCTCCTTCAAAAAAACAAAAAAATTATGTCACCAGCTAAAATTTGAAACATAAAAAGTACATACTAAATTCCTTTTAAACGTGTTATTGATATAAGTCAGGGGAACGCAATACTTTTCTCCGAGATATTTTTGTAAGACAAAGTCTTATATGCAACGGGTGTATGGCGTGCAACGGGCATGCCCCTCGGGTCAAACCCGCCCGACCCCTCCGACCCGCCCGTTCCAGCCTCCTCCCCTCCCTCAGATTGCGACACGTGTCACTTAAAAAAAACAAAACCCCCCAATAATTTTAAAATGCTATACCTTGATATTTATAACTCAGAAAAAATAAATAAAAATACCGCTGTGTTCGTCTCGACGAGACGAATAAAACTACACAGGTCATGATATGGTTTGATTTTAAAAAAAAAAACATATTTTTTTACACACAAAAAGTTTGAGTTGCTTGTCAGCTGAGATGTAACAGTCTGTTCTGATAAAAGTAACAGTTTCATCTTCAAAAAATAACACTTTTTACAGTCAAATGTAACAGCAATTTTACAAAAAATAAATAAAAAAAAATTGTTTTGATAGTTTTGTGGTTAAAAAAAATAATAATATTTGAAGTGTAACAAAGTGAATACTCCCCCCGTCCCACCTCACTTGAGACTTATTTCCATTTTGGGCCGTCTCACTTCACTTGATACTCCCCAAAATGGTTATCCTTTTATAATTTTATATTTAATCTACCCCACTCACTCTTTCTCTCTCTTCATTTTTCACCACACAATTTATCCAACCAACCTACTTTTAACCCCATTCATTTTCTCTCCTCATTTTCTACCACACATTTTCCTTAGTTTATTTTTTTTCCTTAGTTATCGTGCCCACCTCTTAGGTCTCAAGTGAGGTGGGACAGAGGGAGTATATGATTATAATTTTTTATATAGATGAATGTAACATTTTTATTTAGTAAATGTTACTTTTCTTCTTTAAAAAAAGAGTTAAAAATCATATATATAATCGGATTTGTATTTCAATTATTACTTTCGCAATAAAAATTTGTTACATTTTCAGATATAATGTTACATTTAAGAATATAATCTGTTACATTGAGGAAAAAAATATTACATTCATTTTTTATAAAATGTAACATTAGTTTAGTTTGTTAATCTTATGATAATTTTGAAAAAAAAAAAAGTGTTACATTTTGAAAAAAAAAGTGTTACATTCTTTTATAAAAAGTGTGAAATTAGTTTAGTTGTCAATCTTTATGTTATCTTAATATATTGCAACAAAATTGTGGTACATTTAAAAAAAAAAGTGTTACATTTGGAAAAAAAAAGTGTTACATTTGAAAAAAAAAGAGTGTTACATTCCTTTATAAAAAAGTCTGACATTGGTTTAATTGTCAATCTTTATGTTATCTTTAATCTATTGCACCAAAATTGTGGTACATTTAAAAAAAAATGTTATATTTCGTTGTAATAAGTGTTACTTTTGTTGGGAGGAACAAAAGTTGGGGGTGGCAAAAAAAAAACAAAAAAACAAAAAAAAACTAGGGTTTTTACTAATTCAAAATTGAAAACTACTCCCTCTGTCCCGGACTAAGGTTCTTAGTTTGACTTTACACGGGGATTAAGAAAAAGTAAATGTTGTGAGTATGAAAAGTAAAGTAGGAGAAAGTAGGAGAGGGAAAGTGGGTAAAAAGTTTTTGTTGTGAGAATGACAAGTGGGTCTCATTGTCCATTTTAGGTAATAAAACAACTAAGAACCTTAGTCTGGGACAAACCAAAAAAGAAAGTAAGAACCTGTAACACCCCAAAAAATCTAATTTCCATAACTATCAAAAATATCACAGTTTACATTTCCAAAATACTATACAAAGCCTCACTAATAATTTCAAAATGATCCGAATCAATTCCTCGCTGTCCCGAACGCCGGTCAACGGTCAACTACAAAAGGTCAAACTGGAGGGGGGTGAGCTGGGGGGCTCAGTAAGAAAGGGGATACACAATATCACAGAAGTCAATGGAACACAAACACCAAATAACAATGTCCATGAAATTATAATATGGACATGCCAATAAGACCCATTTCATAAACCGAATAACCGATCGATCATACTTTACAGTTCCGATGAACTAATTATGTTCAGGCCCAGTGGGATATCAATAACCGAATTGTTGGCCGCCCTCATGGAGCCGGACCCAACACAAACACAATAACAGAGTCCACTGCGACCGTTACATAATTAGTTACATCGAAATTGTTCCATATAACAAATCTCATATTTGAGCATAATAACACATAAAGCATGCTTTTCAAATAACCATGTTAACCGAGCAAGTTCAATTCCAAAGCAATTACCAAAGGAGACCGAACAAATGAAATACGTATCAATAAAATGGAATACTACGATAAGACGGGTATAAAAGAAAATGACACGGAATCAATACTGCGTAGTCTCCCTTACCAAAAATTGCTATAACAGGATCACCAAATAATTCTTGAAATTGAACCAAGCTTGGAACACCTGAAAATGAAAATGTCTCGAGCTTTCTCTCCTGACTCGCTTTGCAGTAACATGCCCAAGAAAGTGGTGTAAACATTATAGTTATACTCTGAGTAATGATCGGCTTAAATATGATGAGTCACCACTTTGCTAACTTTTACAATTACACCTCAAGTTTAGAGTATCACTAGCTGGCAATTAGAAATGGCGACATAACTTATGGGTCCCACCACTAAAATAGCCAACAATCTGTTGGGATTAGAGTCAAAACCAAGGAGAAGATCAAAATCGTGGAGAAATCGGAGCAACAGATCGACACTCAGGAGGAGTGGGCGACCGCCCAAAGAGGAGGTGGGCGACCGCCCAAATGTGCTTGTAGGGTTTTGAAGCACCTTGCGCAGCGGAATAAAGCAATATGAAATTAACAAAACCCTAATCCCCAAGATCCATTCATGATGATTAAATTAATAGCAAGATGAATTTAGAATACTAACCGTTGTTATGCATTTAAATTTTCCGGATCTCCAAATCTTCAAGTCTTCAAGCTTTAAGATTTGATCTCCTCGTTCTTCGCGTTCTTCGGATCAGGATCACAGGAACACGAACTTGAGATGTTAAAGCAAACATCCTCTATTTGTATCCACATGCGGATGAATATCTAGAACGATTCTAGATCTGAATTGCTAGACCCATTAGAAAACTCTTTTCTAATATTCAAAGGCTATATGAATTTTGGTGTTCTTGAGCTTTTGATTCTCAATTTAGGCTCAAGAATATGTTTCTCAAACATATGTGTTGCATTAGTTTAATGGCTTATAAAAAGATGTATTTATAGTCCCTAGTCATTAACCCTTAATGACCTAGAAGACCTAAATCCCGTCACCAATTAAACTGTCCAAAATCTGGCTCCAGAAACTCTGGCACGGTCGTGCTCACAAAGTGGAACGGCCGTGCCACTTGGTGCGAGAAGGGCATGCCAAGTTGAATTCTGGCACGGTCGTGCTTTATAACTGGCACTGTCGTGCCAAGCCATTTGGCACTGTCGTCTTTATAACTGGCACGGCCGTGCTCGCCAGAAACTCAGCCTTTGCCTTTTTTCTTGATTCGTCCTTTTGTGTGTGACCCCATAGGATTATATTAAGTTGGTAATGAGTCCAACCAAGGTCAAACTCATAAGTCATGAGCGGACTCTAGCAAGCCATCATGACTACCCAATTAATATAACTTAAACAACATTCGTTATCCTCATAGAACATATCACAATCTTTTTTGTCACGCGATATCATATTGGACATAAGTCATGGTCCACGTCAACTTATGTTGTCCAATGCTTTCTCGATCCCGAGTAGATTGATATGAGCAAATGACATTGAACACTTCAATTCATTTAGGTATGGCCAAACACTATCATTAATCTCACTCATCGAGAGGCCAAGCAGATATCTCTCTTGAGAGAGGGACAAATCCAATCTTGACTTATCATTCTTCCCTACAGGAATCTGATTATGCCAATCGTAGCCTTTATAACCACCCGGTTAGGGGTAGCGTTTGAGTACGTCAAACATAATGTTCATCATGTGGAAGACTATGATAATCTCAGGTCTAAGGATAAATGATATAACTATATGAGATTTAATTATGACATCTGACCATGATATAAATCTCATAGCGGGTCATGTCCAGTATGTGTTCACTAACAAGTACCCATAAGCTTAATTTGTATCATATACACATGATCATTAACTAAAGTTATACTAGTCCTTCATAAGTACTAGGGACGGGGATTATTATAATAAACATGTAAAACATATAATAACCCAGAGTTGTTATCTCCATAACAAATGAGAACATGATGTAACGCAAGGCCTTTCTAAAGGGCCTATGGCATAATTTCCAACAATCTCCCACTTGAACTAGGCCCAACCAATGCGTATCCAATACCATTGAGTTTAGCTTATGACCATCATAACAGTATGTGGAGAATCTTATGTAGGAAGATTATCCTTGTTATCATCATAAAGTATTTTGCATATTTTGACATCTCCCATGTCAACGATTTCTCGTAGAGACGGAAATGTCTGAGTGTGTGTATGGATCATAGATGAGCCTTTGGCACCTTAGCTTGTGGAATAACCATTATTTCACAATAAAGGTTCATAGGATTAGTATCACTAGAAACTATTTCTAGTTTTACTAATAACATCTATATTCAAACAACTCCCTTAGTTACAACTCTTGTAACTAAATACTCAATATTATTTGTAGAATAATTTATAGTGTATTTGCTTGAAACTATTCCAACTAATAGCATTCACTTTAAACACATGTTTATACTGCGATTTAAATTACCCATGTCGATGTGAAAGCATGCATCTATGTAACCATTTACTAGATCATCTCCCATGTCAACAACCATCAAGAATGCATCCTTAGTTCTTCTCAAGTACATAAGGGTATTCTTGACCACTATCTAGTGACTTTCACTAGGATATGATTAGTTTGTTCTCATCATACTCCAAGTATACGAGTTATCCCGTCTTAGTACATAATATGACATACATGATAGATCCAATTGCCGAAGCATATGGAATCCTAATCATGTATTCTTGCTCATTAGTCTTCCACTAAGACTATGTCTTGCCAAGAACATTGTCATTAGAAAACTTTGCAAGTTATTCTCCAAGAGTCCTGCATACTGAACGATTCAGTACTTTGTCTTTATAAGTACTTTGACTCAAATCAATCAACTTCCTAGATTTATATCAATAGATATTAATTCCAAGGATGTAAGCGGCTTCTTCCTAAGTCTTTCATTAAGAAACTCTTTCAAAATGAATTATATGCCAACCACATATACAGGACTAGGAATTAGATTATGCTCCCACTAATTTCTTAGCAAACACAAGTCTCATCTTTGATGAATTTCAAACAATTTGAACACTTCATCAAAATGATTGTTTCAACTCCAAGAGGCTTGCTTCCATCAATCCCATAGATTTCCACAACTAACATACTTTATTAGAATTTTCTAGACTATCAAAACCTTTAGGTTGTATCCGATATATCCTTAAGTTAATTCCCGTTAAGGAACTCTGTTTTGATATTCATTTGTCATATCTCATATTCCAAATATGAGGATATGACAATGAGAATTCTAATGTCTTAAAACATGACTACGAGTAAGAAAGTTTTATCATACTCGAAATATGATTCAACCTTTCACACTTAGTCTTGCTTGAAGAGTATGTTCCTTGCAACCCATGTTAGTTTTCTCCAAGAAAACTCAACTCCATCCTTTGGTTTTTACACCTTAGGTTAGAACGATCAAGTTCCAAACTTGATTATATAACATGGATTGCCTTTTAGATTCTATGACTCCAAGCCATTAATCTAAATATGGAGCGGACTTCGCATTTTGATAGGTAGTAAATATGTCATTCTCAATTAACTTTACCTCAATACATTCTATTTTGAGAAATCCAGTATTTCCTTTTATAGATTGTATCCTATCATATATGCAAGTAACTTGTGTAACTTGAACGAATTTTCACAACTCCTTATAAATCTTTGTTCAATTTCCATCAAAAGTTCAATGTAATTTTCTAGGTCTCGAACCATTCGAGATATATTTACTCCCACTGGTTCTTTTAGAGATAAACAATTTATCTAGAAAAGTACCATCATAAGCAACAAACAATTTGTTTCTTATAAGTAAAATAATGTCCTCAAGTTTCGTTAGGACATCCCATGAAAATACATTTATTAAATTTAAGTGTGAGCTTGTTCCAAACAAGTCTTTTCGCAAAAGTCTCACTTTCTTAAATTTTCATGAAAGACAAGCCAAGTTTTCTTTCATTCCATATCATATATGGTTCCTTTGAAACTATTTTGATGGAACTCAAATTAGTGTAATTATAGCGGTTTCCAACTCATTATCACGATCGTATCGGAATCTTTGAATAGTTTTGCCATGTTTTACCAAAATCCTCTTTTAGCATTGCCACTTAATGAACCATATACATCGACATGTATTAGGTTTAATAAGTTACTAGCCCTTTTACTACTCCTAGTAAAAGATGTCTTGGTCCAAGTAAATAAGATTTGCATATATCGTATGATTCAAAATCGTATGACTTTAAAACTCCGTCCCACGGAATTTTAGATATGCGTTTCTTATTTATTTGATCAAAACAATAATGCCTTAAAAATTTTAATAATAATTTATGTTATAATCTTATTCATTATTTTGTTCTTCAAGATTTAGGATATTAGATTTATTTATATGATTTGACAATACGATAAAGCTAATCATAATAAATAAAGCACTTTCTTATTCTCAATAAGAAATTAATATCCTTCATTATCTTTTAATAAAATAATACTTTTCTACTTAATAAATAAAGCCACTTCATAAATGTTCTACGAACAATGTTGCAACTCTTGCATCATTACCATTCGTAGATTAACTTTACTTTTAAGTAGTCTTTCAATTTACTAATTCTTGCACATTTTAGAAATGTGGGATCAAATCCGGTATCCAATACCCAATAATTAAAATTAGAAAGATTAATCTTATAACATAAATGTCCGAAGTGGTAGTCTCACTACCATTCACTTTTTTGATCATCCAAAATTTCGATTACAATTTTAAATGGTCAATCCAATTGCCACGTTACCAAATTGTACTATTTAGAGTTATAACTTTAGCCACAATTATATCCTTTAGGTTTGACAACCTTTGTCTTACCTTTATCTTTTAATCCTCTTTCCTTTTAGAAATTCATTAAGTGAAAAATCAAATTTTCGACTTAGATCATCATCTTTCCGCACTTTATTTCAGATATTGAGAGAACAAACTGTACAGCCGAAACTAAGCCAAAAGGCATCCACAATTCCGTACATCATTCAGAAATTTAGAGAACAGTCCATACGGCCGAAACTAAGCCAAAAGGCATCCATATTTCCGTATGAATCTGTAGTCTTGTTTCTAAATTCCATGTCTCACCAATTTAACTGATTTCAGTAATCAAGAACAATTCATGATTCTAACTTCTGAATTGACATCACTTTTCAGGAAACACGGTTTCGAAAACCAGCCATCTGAAACTAGATTCAATCCCAGTTTAATTTTGAAACTGACATTTAATTTCAGGAAACACGGTTTCTAAAACCAGCCTCAAAATATTTATCATAAAAGTGGTAGATTTCAAATTTCCAAAATTTATCTTAAAATTGGTTTCCTTGATTCAATTAGGATTTGGTGTTCATGGTGATTCAATCATCATGATTATCAAAACCCAGAATAAACAATTTATTCATGAATCTAAGATCATCAACAAGTTAATCAAATTAAATTTTGATGATCCTACGGAACATATTAATCAAACTAATATTGCAATTTAGGTTACTTAGGATTATTAAGAATGCATAATTTCCGTTTTTGCTTTAGAACAATTCTTAAGCATATGATCCAATCAAAGAAATTAATTTCATTCTTTTTTAACTTTGTCCTTTTAAAATTAGATCGCAGCAACAAACATAATTAAAGCATAATATAACATTCTACACAAATATGCAAATAAATATACACATATATTTCATACCAATCATTTAAGAGATAAATTATTTGTATTTCATAAATACTCCCACTAAATTATATAACCTTCATATACAACAATTGTATAATATAATTTATGTAGGCTAAGATCCAACTTTAATTTAACTTTAAGTCCACTTTGGCGATACTGCTCAAAATTAAATTAATTAGGTAGATAACTCTTATCAATCACATCATATGTGACTCTTAGATCTTTTATGAGATTTAATTAGACATCTTATGTCAAACATGTTTTAATCTCATCTTGTGCCTTAGGCCCAAAACTTTGTCTTTTGATAGCCTAATTAAGTCAAACCATGATGGACGCATAGGAAACTCTCATTCACTCATCTTGCTCATACACTGATAGAATTAATTCACCTCGCTTTGGCAGAACCCACATAAAAATACCCGGTGTACTCACAAGTGTCCATCATGGGTTGGTACATGACTAAAAATTTTCAAGAAGGTTCTTTCATATAGCAACGCGCATAACAAAGGTATAATTAATCCAATTAATTAATGGATACTATGTGAATCTAATTATGAATTTTAGATTTGCATAGAGTCCCACTCTAGGTATAATACATTGAATAATGACTTCTTTCATAGAGTCCAGCTTTATTAAGAATTCATTACTTCATAAAATCCAATTCCATGAATAATACGTATTCTACAATGCATCTCCAAGTCTGAAAATCACGAATTCAGAAATCTGCACTGCACGCGAACTGCACGAAAAATCTGCACGAATTCGTGCATTGCACGCGAACTGCACGAAAATTCTGCACAAAATTCTGAACTGCACGTGCGCTGCACGTATTCTGCACAAAACGTGTATTGCACGCGAACCGCACGATCACAATTTATCAAATCTTGATCCTTTAAGAATTCAACTATTTTGTGATAATCAAATTATCATAAATATCAAACCCTAAGAACAAACAATTTGTTCTTCAAGATCAAGAATCATCAATTCAATAATCCAATTAAAGACATTGATGATCCGATAAATAGATTAATCATATTAATCATGCAACTTGAAAACCTTGTTCATAATCATACTATATAAAATATATAATTGTTTCACCTAACAATTCACATAAATCCCTTATTCTAAATTCTCATCATGCTAGATCATATAATCAAATTATATGTTAAACATGATAAAATTAAAATAACCAAACATGAACGGGGCTCTGATACCACTGTAGGGTTTTGAAGCACCTTGCGCAGCGGAATAAAGCAATATGAAATTAACAAAACCCTAAGCCCCAAGATCCATTCATGATGATTAAATTAATAGCAAGATGAATTTAGAATACTAACCGTTGTTGTGCATTTAAATTTTCCGGATCTCCAAATCTTCAAGTCTTCAAGCTTTAAGATTTGATCTCCTCGTTCTTCGCGTTCTTCGGATCAGGATCACAGAAACACGAACTTGAGATATTAAAGCAAACATCCTCTATGTGTATCCACACGCGGACGAATATCTAGAACGATTCTAGATCTGGATTGCTAGACCCATTAGAAAACTCTTTTCTAATATTCAAAGGCTATATGAATTTTGATGTTCTTGAGCTTTTGATTCTCAATCTAGGCTCAAGAATATGTTTCTCAAATATATGTGTTGCATTAGTTTAATGGCTGATGAAAAGATGTATTTATAGTCCCTAGTCATTAACCCTTAATGACCTAGAAGACCTAAATCCCGTCACCAATTAAACTGTCCAAAACCTGGCTCCAGATACTCTGGCACGGTTGTGCTCACAAAGTGGCACGGCCGTGCCACTTGGTGCGAGAAGGGCATGCCCAAGTTGAATTCTGGCACGGTCGTGCTTTATAACTGGCACAGTCGTGCCAAACAATTTGGCACGGTCGTGCTTTATAACTGGCACGGCCGTGCTCGCCAGAAACTCAGCCTTTGCCTTTTTTTCTTGATTCGTCCTTTTGTGTGTGACCCCATAGGATTATATTAAGTTGGTAATGAGTCCAACCAAGGTCAAACTCATAAGTCATGAGCGGACTCTAGCAAGCCATCATGACTACCCAATTAATATAACTTAAACGACGTTCGTTATCCTCATAGAACATATCACAATCCTTTTTGTCACGTGATATCATATTGGAAATAAGTCATGGTCCACGTCAACTTATGTTGTCCAATGCTTTCTCGATCCCGAGTAGATTGATATGAGCAAATGACATTGAACACTTCAATTCATTTGGGTATGGCCATACACTATCATCAATCTCACTCATCGAGAGGCCAAGCAGATATCTCTCTTGAGAGAGGGACAAATCCCATCTTGACTTATCATTCTTCCCTACATGAATCCGATTATGCCAATCGTAGCCTTTATAACCACCCGGTTAGGGGTAGCGTTTGAGTACGTCAAACATAATGTTCATCATGTGGAAGATATGATAATCTCAGGTCTAAGGATAAATGATATAACTATATAAGATTTAATTATGACATCTAACCATGATATAAATCTCATAGCGGCTCATGTCCAGTACGTGTTCACTAACAAGTACCCATAAGCTTAATTTGTATCATATACATATGATCATCATATGATCATCAACTAAACTTATACTAGTCATTCATAAGTACTAGAGACGGGGATTATTATAATAAACATGTAAAACATATAATAACCCAGAGTTGTTATCTCCATAACAAATGAGAACATGATGTAACGCAAGGCCTTTCTCAAAAGCCTAAGGCATAATTTCCAACAGTGATGTGAAGATCTGGGCCAAGAACGAGTGGGTTGAGCGGCCGCACATGGAGGATTGGGCAACCGCCCACTCTATCGGGGAGGCAGACGGGATTTGCGTAGTTGGCGTGTATTGGTGTGATGAATAAGGAATTAATCTCCTTATTAGTTAAGGATATTAATTCCCTTATTCTAACGATACTCCTTCCGTCTCAAGGACTCCGGGTAAATCAGGTTTTGATCAGGATTAGGTTTTGTATCCCTATAAATATATTGTGACTACCACCATAATATTTGTACCCAAGAGGAGAAAGTTAGGATATCAAGAGAGATCACAAAATAGTGTTTAGGAGGGGGCCGGGGGCCTAGGATAGCCATGGGGGAGGGGGGGCGATCCTACAACCCTGCCATGATCATGTTTGTGCGTTCTTGGGGGAGAGATAATAATATGTAGGAGAGGGTTGTTCATGGAGAGTTGCTATGCTAGATCTGAGTGAGTGTATATGTAAATTGTAACAATCAAACATATTATTATAGTGATATCCTGGCTTGGTGCCTCCGGATGTAGCCACAGGGGGGTGGTGAACCGGGTTAACAAATCATGGTGTTATTTGTTCTTTCATATTATTCATGTGTTGATTATTTTCTTCATGTTAATGACTGGTAGTATGGGCTAGTGGATGCGGAGATCCCTCCAATTCCCCAACAACTAATATCAGAGCTTTGGTTTGAGATCTAAGAGAGATCCAAGGTGAAGAAAAGAGACAACAGATTTTTCGTGCAGCGCAGATGCAGAATTCGTGCAATGCACGTGCAAGCTTAGTGCAGCGCAGTGCAGATTTAGTGCAGTGCAGATTCTTCGTGTGGAAGACGTGCAGGGTAAATCTGAGAGCTGCTAGGGTTTATGGTTTAAGCAAGACACGTGCCAAATAGGTCAACGATCGTGCAGAAGATCAGAAAGTCCGAATAGTTCATTTGTTTCATATGAGATATGCAGAGATTCGAGGTGGGATTTGGAGATGTAGAGATCAAGATGAATCGGAGGTGTTCAAGGGATCTTGGGGCAGTCAAGGTGGTTGGAGAAAAATATGAAAGAAAGGAGGATTACATCAGGCACTTGCGTAAGCAACCGACAATGCAAAGGTGAGTGGTATAAGCCGGTTAGACCACGTGGGAAGAGGAGGACTTCTCGCAAACGACGGATGTGAGATAAGAGGATGTTGTACTCTACCAACAACATCAAATTCATTCCAGGTGGGAGCAAGAGGCGTAAAGACAGGCCTATTGGTGTAAAACGGGGAGACATCAATGAACGGTATGTTAGGGGGAGAGTGACTCAAAAAGTTGCAACGCGGTGGGAGTCAAAAGGCCCTAACAGAGAGCGAGGAAAGACCACAAGAAGTCAATGCAAGAAGCAAGGTGTGTCCGAGTTTCATGGGGAGCATTGCAAGGGGAGTGGATCTAGGAGGGAGAAGGCAAAGTTAGACTTGCAAAGAAATCAAGGTAGAAGTTGATTTGGGGAGGCAAGAAGGATCTAACACGGAGAGGTTGAAGCGTCGCTTGGTTTCAACTCGCCTTATTACTTGAGCGTGCAGGTTCATGGTGGAAGAGCGTGTAGGCTTATCATCATCAAGGAGGAGCTTGGTGTTACAATGGTGGTGTAAAATATTTGCTGGATCATTCTCTGGTGGGAGTATGCTAGGAGCATGTCACAATGGTGGTTTATGTCTCCAGGTGGGAGATTGTTGGGATTGGAGTCAAAACCAAGGAGAAGATCAAAACCGTGGAGAAATCAGAGCAACAGATCGACACTCAGGAGGAGTGGGCGACCCCCCAAAGAGGAGGTGGGAGACCGCCCAAATGTGCTATAAAGATCTGGGCCAAGAACGAGTGGGTTGAGCGGCCGCACATGGAGGATTAGGCGACCGCCCACTCTATCGGGGAGGCAGACGGGATTGCGTAGTTGGCGTGTATTGGTGTGATGAATAAGGAATTAATCTCCTTATTAGTTAAGGATATTAATTCCCTTATTCTAACGATACTCCTTCCGTCTCAAGGACTCCGGGTAAATCAGGTTTTGATCAGGATTAGGTTTTGTATCCCTATAAATATATTGTGCTACCACCATAATATTTGTACCCAAGAGGAGAAAGTTAGGATATCAAGAGATAGCAAAAATAGTGTTTAGGAGGGGGCCGGGAGCCCAGGATAGCCATCGGGGGGGGGGGGGGGGGGCGCGATCCTACAACCCGGCCATGATCATGTTTGTGCGTTCTTGGGGGAGAGATAATAATATGTAGGAGAGGGTTGTTCATGGAGAGTTGCTATGCTAGATCTGAGTGAGTGCATATGTAAATTGTAACAATCAAACATATTATTATAGTGATATCCTGGCTTGGTGCCTCCGGATGTAGCCACAGGGGGGGTGGTGAACTGGGTTAACAAATCATGGTGTTATTTGTTCTTTCATATTATTCATGTGTTGATTATTACCTTCCGTAAATTGTCAATTGTTTTTATTCTAATATGTTAGGATTGTAATGGGAAATTTCAGTTGCAAATCTAACAAGTTGTTTATTTGAATGTGTTCATGTCTGACTATTAATTTTGTCTTCAAATTCAATTTTGTTTTCAACTCCACATTGTTTTTTACAGAATGGCTCCTCCTCGAAGTTTGAAATGATCATGTGGGCCGGCTACTTCTGTCTCTAAAGCGAATGAGGCTCCCCGTCCTGGAGGTTAGAAACTATGAACTATAATCTTGTTATGTGTTTGTGTATTGGCAGTGGCTGTTGTTGTTGCCTTGTTCGTGAGTTTTCTGTTATTATTTTTAATAGTGTGATTTTTATATTGCATCAAATTTTGCACACCCTAAGTCTAAATCCTGGATACCCCACTGTGTAAACCAAACATGTATCTCCTAAGTTTCGTTGAGACATTAATGAGATAACGAGGTAACCCGATCTATCTATTTTAAATTACTAACAATAACCTTACCCTGACCCATCAAGTCGAGAATATTTAGGACACTGAAATTACCAGAACCTAAATATCCGTCCCATTTGAAATTGCACAAAACCGTTTTTGCACGAAAATTAAAAAAAATGGAAAATATGATGTGTTGTGAGTGTAGATTGTTTGGTAGGAGAGAGAAAGTGGGGTAGGGAATATTTAGTGAGTTAGTTGATGTGAGTATGCAATTAGGTAAAAACTTTCCATTTTTTTATTTTGCAATTTCTATGAGACAACTAAACTGACAAATTTTGCAATTTGAAATGAGACGGAGGGAGTACAATAAAGGAATTATTCCCCTAATCTCCTCAAAACCGTCCTCCAACTTCTCTCTCTCTCTCAGCCTTTCTTCTCCATTTTCCTTTCTCTTCCTACTAATCTTTTCATTAATTTTTTATTAGTTTAATCTAATCTTCTTCATTTTGTCAATCTTTCAACTACACAATTGTTTATATTTATACGCCTGAGACATGGCTCTCAGTGTATTTTTAGGTCTGAGACACGACTCCCAATGTTTTTAGGGTTAATGACAATTTAGACCCTGAAGTATGATACCACCCTTCCAATCGAGCCTTGCATGTCTTTTTTCGCCAGATCGGACCCTGGGGTGATTCATTTTCGCCAGTTAGGGCCTTTTTGACGGAATTCGTTAAAAAGTCACTTAAAAGGCATGTGCCGTGCACGTGACTAACGAAATTGGGTTGGTTTGTAATTGTTATTAGATATTAAGGGGTTAAATGAAAGATTTTTAAAAGGAGGGGATGGGTCAAATAAAAAAAATGTGAAGCAGCAAAATATAATATCTAATTTATTAAAGGCTAAAAGGTAACTTTTATCTCTTTTTTGTTTCTCAGATGAGTTTAACCCCTCTTCTTCTCCGGCTCCTTTCTCATTCACCCACCGCCGACCTTTCAAACCCCACCTTCACATCCACCCATTCCGCCTTCCTACTCCCTTCCTCCTCCGCTTCTCTCTACATCACCTCTATCGAGAAGCTCAGAGAGAGGTGAGTGACATAGCCTTGGATTCCGTGAACGATGAGACGGCCGTCGTTGTAGAGATGGGGACGGGTGATTTCGATGCCGCCGACGAAGACGGTTGTGGTGGCGGTGGCGGTGACGTTTCTGGTGGATGTGATTGTGAGGCAGCGGTTGTAGGCTAGGGTTTCGATTTTGGTACCGAAAATGGAGCTGCTGCAAAACCTTCAATTGCTAAGATTTCTTTAGAAATTCTTGTTGGTTCGGTTAGATTCTTCCCAATCTGCTTCTCATTCTCGAATTCCAGGTTGTTTATTTCGATTTGGTCAAGATTTTGCTTGGATTTTGTGAATTTTTCTGGTGCAATTTTGCTACAATAATTTGAGTTCCCAGTTTATATGGTGTTTTTGATTTTCGAATATGATTAGTTAGATCTGGTTTTGATTTTTCAGTCTACCTAGATCTAGGTTTGAATGGTGGCTGGTGGTTTTGAGATTGTGTTGATAATGATAGTGAGATGGTGGCAGAGGTGTGTTGATGGTGGCTGGTCGGTGGTGTCAATGGTGGGTGGTGGGTGGTGGGCAGTGGCGGTGTTTGGTCGGTGTGCGGTGTGGCTGTCCGATTGCGGTGGTGGTGTGGTTGTGTGGTGGTCCGGTGGTAGTAATAGTGGGTAGAAGCTGGAAGGATGGTGGGAAAGGGGTGGTCACCGGAGGAAGGGGAAAGGGGTGGGGGTTTCGCCGGGTTTGTTAAAGATGATGGTGGCTGCTATTCTAAGATTTTTTTTTCTTTCTTCAAAACAAAAAATAATAAAAATAAAAATTTCTAAAATAAATGATTGTAACTTATTTTAATTTCCTATTACAAAATATAAAATGTTGCATATTTATTTAATCTAAGATACTCAGACTCTTTTGTTTACCTCGCCGGACTCGTCTCGACAAGACTAAAATACGTGTGTCCGACACGGCTACGGCGGAGTAAAATAAAGAGTCCGGGCATCAGAGTATTTATTGATAATTTTCTTTGGTAAACGTAAAAAACGATTTGGATAACGCATTTGCTAAAAATATACTACCTCTGTCCCGCCCGACTTAAGATTCTTGGTCAAGCAATTTATACTTTGACTAGCAATTTGAACAAATATAATTATCTTAATGAAAATCTAAAAATAGTTATTTAGTTTATTATTAATCGTGATACAATAACAAGTTTAAAAATAAAATTCTTATTTAATTTTTTTTATTATAAATTATAAAATGTTGCATATTTATTGGATGAAGATTTTTTTTTTGTAAATGTAAAATTTGATTTATTTTGTTTATAAAATAAAATTCTTATTTAATTTTCTTTTTTATTAATATTTTGAAAAAACTTTAAAAACCCTTTTATTTACTATTTTATTAATTATTTTTATTTTCAGCCCTATTAAGTTTCGAATTTTCATTAAACCCCTTAAAAGAAACATCAACTTCAAACAACCCAATTCCGTTAGTCACGTGCACGGGACATGCCTTTTAACCGACTTTTTAATGAATTCCGTCAAAAAGGCCCTAACTGGCGAAAATGAATCACCCCAGGGTCCGATCTGACAAAAAAAGACATGCAAGGCTCGATTGGAAGGGTGGTATCATACTTCAGGGTCTAAATTGTCATTAACCCATGTTTTTATTAGACTGAGACATGTGTCTCAGTGCTTTTATAGGTCTGAGACATGTCTCGCAGTGTTTTTATAGGTTTGAGACATGGCTCTAAGTGTTTTTATTGGTCTAAGACATGGGTCTCAGTGTTTTATTAGGTCTGAGACATATCTCTCAGTGTTTTTTTTAATTTGAGACATGGTTCTCAATGTTTTTATTGGTTTGAAAAATGGCTCTCATTGCTTTTATTGGTTTGAGACATGGCTCTCTGTGTTTTTATTAGTCTGAGACATGACTCTCAGAGTGGAATGGTTTTATGAGATGGACAACGTGTTTTAAAGAGCCCAAGGGGGTATTTTTTTTTCTTAGGGGCCTTAAAGCAATTGCAAAAGTCGTGACTCTTAATAAACAAACAACTTTAGGCTAAAGGGCTTCAATGAAAATGACCTATCTACAATAAATTAAGTCCGGCACTTGGGTTTGTACTGACCACTTGATCCTTCCATTTTAGGCAAATTGTCAACTTTTGAATATTTAATGTACTCCATCCGTCCCACCCGAATCAGGATTTTTAGGTTGGCCTCGAGGATTCAGGAAAAAGTGTTAGTGGAGTAGGTGTTGTGAGTATGAAAAGTGAAATAAGAGAGAGCAAGTAGGGTAGAGAATAATGAGTGAAAGTTGTTGTGAGTGTGAGTCCCATTAAATAAAACACTTCCATTTTTGGGTTGTCTTAATTCGAATGGGACACCTAAAATGGAAATTTGTCTTAATTCGAGCGGGACGGAGTGAGTAGTTATTATGTAAGTGAAAATGTTACCACAAGTGTTCCAAATACTTTCTCATTGTTACCGGGCGAGGATTTGGATTGTAGTTGAACATTTATTTCCCCAAATTATTTTGTACTAATGTTTAATATATTTTGTCACGACCTCAAATCCGGACCCTATTTTTTTTTATCATTATTTGAGTAATTGGGTGCATTATATATTTACTTGCATTACATTATTACTTGACAAATATGTGTTAGTTCATTTCATCTAGCAATTTGTCTAGCATCATTAGGATAATCTTTGATTAAGTTAGAATCTAGGGGGGCTTAGTGTAAATTGAGTGCAGGGGCTTAATTGTGTCTTGCCAATCTTGGGGGATCTCTATGATACTTGATTGGGGATTAGGAGGGGAAAGATCCCAGCTCCCAACAAACTTTCCCTTTCCCTTTCTCCTTCTTCTTCTTAGTGTTAGTGAGTGTTGAGAGAAGAAGAAGACCTCTCCATAAGTTCCTCCAATTTCTTCATCATTTCTTTCCCAAATCAAGAGATGATTGCATCAAGATGTTCCTAAAAGAGAGTAAATCATTTCTACCCGATCAAAGATTCATTATCTTCAACTTTTAGCTTGGAAGAGGTAAGTTACTACCCCTTTTTCCCCTTAGGATTGTTCATGCATTATTTTGGAGTTATTCTTAGTGGTTGCATGTTGTTTGTGATGTTTTTGGAACTAGTTGGTGGTATTGTGTTGAGAGATAAAGAAAGGTTGTTGTAGGAGTAAGCTTGGTACAGCTGGGTTTTGGGTGATGTTTGGTTTGTTTGTACCTTAGGCTTAGGATGTAGGTACCCTTGTTCACAAACCCAGAAAATTTGCAAGATAAAGCTGAATCGGGCAAGGGGGCGCGCGCTCCCTTTTAGGGAGGGCGTGCGCTCCCTCTTGTTCACTCAAAAACCAGTTTTCTGTCCAAAGGGGGCGCGCGCTCCCTTTTGGGAGAGGGCGCGGCACCCTCCTCTTTCGCAGTTTGTCCGTTTTACGTTCAATCTTTCAGAGGCCATAACTTCTTCATCCGGACTCCGTTTTGGACGTGTAAACTATCGTTGGAAAGCTCTCTTCGAATACTATGCAATGGTTTTGTTGGCCGTATAGTTATCTAGAAATATAGAATAGTTATGTTCGACTTGATTAGGTAAGGCGTGGCTAGGCTTTGAGTTTTACCTTATGGTACTCCGATAGGTGTTTTAGGGCACGAAAGTAATGGAATGGTCCGGTTGTGATCAAGTTCAAGATATGTAACCGTGTGGGGGTTAAATTGTTGTTGTGATTATCCTTGTGATGCAATTGTAGGATTTCATACTTTGAAATCATTTGTTTTAAGATTGTTTATATTGCACAATGTTGTTGGGCGCTTTATGAGCAATGTTTATCATCTTTATGATGTGTTTGGCATGATTCTCTCTTTTGGAATTATGTACTGTTTGTGCAATAGTTTAGAAAAGTCCAGCTGGTATATGTGTATCGGGCAATGGTTGAAAGTTATAATGGCACCCGAGTCAAGTCCATTATAAGGTTTCTCCATTGGTTTCCCATTTTTAACCCCCTTCCTTTGGGCCACAGGTTGGGCATTTTGGGATATGACTTTGTGTCATTTTCCCCCCGTTGTTGTTTGGTTATTGTTTGGTTCCGGAACCCCTGCTTCATTTATTGAAGATGTTTGTTGATGCGGTTTGTTGAAGCTTCAGAGTTTATATCCTTATGAAAAACCTTGACTCAGTATCCTTTGTAATGTGTTTAATTCCGCTGCGTGACTATGTGCTACTTGTTTATTATCCTTTATATTGTTATGCATATTTCCATGCCATGTAGTTGCATTAGTAACTTACTGAGATTTATTCTCACCCCTTTCATTTCAAATTGTTTTCCTTAACCCCCCACAGGAAGCAAGTGATAGTACGTCGTGAGATCGCATGTGGCTGAGATCTATCGAGAAGGTTATCTATTTTGGGGTAGTTGCTCTACGGAGCATGTATATATTTTTGTTATAAGGACGTGGGTTGGAACGAGTTGCTTAAACTCTGTATTTTGGGTAGTATTGTATTATATTTGTGGAGTAGAGTTGTATGTATAACTCTCATAGGTTGTTTAATATTATGACCATTAGTCGATTAAGTGAATTTAATATATATTTATACAGGCTTCGGTATCTGGGTTGGTTTATAGCAAGGATAACGCGCCTGGTTCAAGGTACCAAATAGGACCCCGGAACTCGGGGCGTTACATATTTTGCAGGAATTGTATTTGGTTGGGCCAATTTTCAAATTCTACAAGGTGGATAAGCTAAAAAGGTGGATGATAGACAAAATTATAATACCTCGCAAGTGCACGAGCTATCGTCATAGCAATATGCAAACACAAGGGTCGAACCACAGAGACTTGGATTAACTGTAAGTTGTTTGACTATTTTAAAAACAATTAAATAAAAGATAGTAAAATAAGATAGATGATCAACATGAACTAGCATTTAAATGATAGGATTAGCGAAATATAGATTCACAATCATCTCCCCTATATATGCTATGATAAAAATCAAGTCATCAATCTCAATTCATGGATTCGTTCAATTATGTAAGAATTGGGACGGTTCGGTCGCCGGATTGCAATTCTATTATTTCTTTTATATTAATACTTTCCGCTAGGTCTATACATTATGCAAGAAATTCTTGAAGCACTCAAGAACACGTGAACCTAAATCCTTTTGACTTCCGCTAGGTCCTCAATTGAATTTAATCATCAAAACAATAGTCAACGTAAAATCATCCACGCTAGTGCAGCAGTAAATACCCAATAATTTTAAAGCCAATTTATATCTTTACATATAATTGAAACTAAAGAATTAATCATGAAGAATATTTTGATGAACAAGAATGAGAAAGAATACAAGATTTATATTAAAGCATAAAATTGATAAAAAGTAACCTACAATTCATAGTTGGTAAAATTGTTCTTCATAGACAAAGAACAAATTTCTCCAACCTTGAAAACCTTACAAAGTATTTACTAGCTACATGATTGATAAAAAATACAATGAAACTAACCTAGTATTTATAGGAGAAAACTAACCTAAACTAGTAAGGAAAAAGGATTGTAAAAAGAAAAGGAAACTAATAAAATAAAATCCTAAACTAAAAATAATTATCAAAAGGTGAAAAACTAGTAAAAACGCATTTTACGTTAAGGGAGCGTAAAACGTGTTTTTAAGTTTGGCGCGGTGGCATTTTTGTAATTAACGGGAAGTTGTTGTGCTCTGATCGGAAGTGCCAGTGGTAGTGTAAAAAAGTGCCAGCACATGTACACTGGCACTTATTGACACTAACACTGACAGTTATTAATAAGTGCCAGTATCAATGTTAAAAAGTGCCAGTGTAATGGCTGGCAATTATTAACACTACCACTGGCACTTTTAATAAGTGCCAGTATCAATGTGAAAAAGTGCCAGTATACTCACTGGCAATTTTTAACATTTCCACTGGCAATTAAGAAAAGTGCCAGTTTCATGTTTATAAAACGCCAGCATGAAATCACTGGCTATTTGTAATGTTAACACTGGGCATTTATCATGGTTGCCAGTATTTACGAAAATGTCACCCCTTGTTTCGAAGTATAATTTCCAGCGTCTTTGAAAAACACGTTTTTCCTTAGCTTAAGGAAAAACGCGTTTTTTGTAAGACCAACTCTATCAAAAGATATCATAATGAATTAGGAAACTAATTTCCTTCTTCAACTTGGGGTTATTTTGGGGCTTAATTCCGGAATTCCGGAACATGCAACATAGTCATGGCCGGGTTGTAGGATTGCCCATATGGCTCTTCTAGGCCCCCGGCCCCCTCTTATACACTATTTTGTATCTCTCTTGATATCCTAATTTTCTCCTACAAAAAGTAAAGTACAAAATATAATGGTGGTAATCACAATATATTTATAAGGATACAAAACCTAATCCTGATCAAAACCTAATTACCCGGAGTATATGAAGGAGTATAATTCCTTAATTAATAAGGACACCTAAAACACTAAGGAAACAAATTCCTTATTCCTTCCCATACTCCACGCATTCAGCAAATTACCATGGCCCAAGGGAGTTGACTTCCAAAAAACCAACTTTAGTTCCATGCCAACTGATATTCGGCCGAGGCCTTTAACAAGTTCGGCCGAACTCTCTCCTTCCCGGTTTCTCCTCCTCGTTCCTCCACGATTTTGACATTCTCTTTGGTTTTGACTCCAATCCCAACACACCTTGTATAACAATAATGCATGTTTGAACTACTGCTACTGGCCGCTTCAGCAACGGCTGATTTGCTAGATTTCCTCATTTGGATATTTATGGTTGAAATTATTATTTGCTATAGTATATATATTTTGTTTAAGGTGAATTTAAATGTATGCTCTCTCTCTCTCTCTCTCTCTCTCTCTCTCTCTCTCTTCAGAAATGATTGTTTTTTTAAGAAACAAGTGTGTTTTGGAGGAAACTAGTTCCTCCATAAGTTATAAAAAAATCATACTTTTAATCCTTAATCCCCAAACCTAAAACCCTAAACCTAAACCCTATAAAAACATGACTTTTTATGACTTATCGAGAAACTAGTTTCCCCAAAAATTTTCTCAAACGTAAAAGATTTATCTCTTAGTGATTGTCCATATTGTTATGTTTTAAAAGTAATCTGAAAACTAACGGCAGCAACAGATCTCGTCACGTTCATAGAGCTCTTCCACAGTCGGCTGTTGGTGTCGTCTTCCTCGTGCCATTGATTCAAGGAGCGAATGAAGTTTTGGTTCCAGCTGACGTAGAGGAAGCAAAGATTAAGCAAACACCAATAAAGCACGCACGACCACCAGTGAACTTCAATTCTCGTTGATCCAAAGAATACTGGAAATTGGGACAATTATATCCTCCACCCACTAATATTTTTTACTCAAGTTTGCATTGGTTCTTTAATAAGCGTGTAAAGTCAAACTTAGAACATTAAACCGAGACGGGGGTGTAAATCTTTTACCTTCATATGCATGCGGTCCTCTAACCTAGTGACGGAACATATACTCCCTCCGTCCCACCTCACTTGACACCCAAGAGGTGGGCACAATAATTAATGAAAAATAATAAAATAAACAAAATGTGTGGTAGAAAATGAAGAGAGAGAATGAGTGGGGTAAATAGTAGTGTTGGTTGAATAAATTAAGTGGTGTAAAATAAAGAGAGGGAATGAGTGGTGGTGTAGAGTGAATATAAAATTATAAAAAGTAGGCTATTTTGGGAAGTGTCTAGTGAGCTGGGACGAACCAAAATGGAAATAAGTGTCAAGTGAGATGGAACGGAGGGAGTACACGCGAAACACCTTCGCGAGAACTCATTCTAGATTACGCCTGGCAATTTTTACTCTTTACATGTAAACCCGCCCGACCCAACCCGCTATTTACCCGACCCGACCCGACCCAACCCAACCCATTAAAATTTACAGGCTAGAACGGGTAACCCGTTTAACCCGTCAAACTTTACGGGTTAAAGCAGGCTATACTCACGAACCCGTTTGACCGTCAGTACTCAAAACGCAAACCGAAGATATGAAAGGAAATCTGTCATTCATTCTCTCTGTGTCAACTGAAGACTAGGGGCCCGCTGCTGTGTGACCGACCTAACCATTGGAGACGGTGATGGACGACGGTGGACTGGCGCCGGCGACGGTGACGGACCTCAGCTTGCATCTGGTATAAAAGCCCTAGTCATTCCTTCTCTTCTCTTCTCTTCTCTTATCTTCCCAAAATCATTATAGAAAAAATATATTGGGATCTTGAAGTTGAAACACATAAACGATTTTTTCCATAGATTCCGGGGATTGTAGCAACACCTACCTTTGCTCCTTCTTTGACGTTTGTCTTAAATTTGTTGATAACAGAGGAGAGAGAAGGGGATGGGAAAAACTGAAAAAGTGAAGGAATGTAGGAGAGAGAAGGGGATGGAGTAGTATGTCCTTTGTCAGCTATGAGATATCTTTTCTTATTCTGTCTTTCTTTCACAAAATACAAAATACTCCCTCCGTCCCATTTTAAACTTCAAAAATTTCCATTTTAATTGTTTCATTTTAAATTTCAAAACCCAAAAAAGAAAGATTTTTATACTTCTTTATGTAAGCAATGATTGTGGAAATCAATCACAACCACTGGAAGATTCATGACAACAAATTATTTCCTAAACTGATGATTCCAAATATTGTAAATTACCTATAGTTTAGCCAAATCCCGTAATGGTTGCATAAATTGATTCAATGTAATTTGTAATTAGCTGTAACTTATCACTATATATGAAAGGATCACAACAGCCCAAAAATCATCTTGGGCATTCAAAACTTTCTCCTTTCCTAGACTTTATTTGTGGGTCCTAAAATTTTTATGTTCCATCTACACTCACAAACATCACTTTTTTCTTAATTCTTGAACCCAAAATTTTTATGTTCCATCTACACTCATAACACATTCAACAGAAGCAGCAACACAAACAGACTTAACGCCTAACGGGTTGACATATCCCAACCTGACCCATTTAACCCGTATAGTAAACAGGTTTTGGCAGGTTATATCCCATTCCAACCCGTTACCCGCTCTAACCCGTACCCGCTTCAAACCGACCCAACCCGCCTCGATTGCCAGGCCTATTCTAGATGTACCATGTTTTATGATTGTTTTTTGTGTATACGGAAATACATGTGGGGCCAATACTTGCTGATATTTTAAATAAATTAATTGACCCTACTTTTAATACATTAGCTATCTTATTTTCTCAAGAATTTTTCTAGACATCGTTCAAAAAAAAAATAAAAAATTCTAGACATACATAGGACAAATCGCACAAAGGAAAAACATGTGTAGTAGAGGGAGAGAAAAAATAAAATTGGCAGGACAAGGGAGTAAGAACGTCGGTGGAGAATAAAATGTCAAACCAACATCCAAAAACACAGGAAATATCAACCCAAATCAAAACATGAGGCATCTACAAATTGGTGTTCTACTCTCGCCATTTCTAAAATAAAAGTAGCTAAATACGCCCTCCGTCCCACCTCACTTGAGACTTATTTTCATTTTGGTCCGTCTCACTTCACTTGAGATTCTCCAAAATAGCCATCTTTTTATTATTTTATATTCAAACAACCCCACCACTCATTCTCTCTCTTCATTTTTCACCACTTAATTTATTCAACCAACACTACTATTTACCCCACTCATTCTATCTCTTCGTTTTCTACCACACATTTTCTTTACTTTATTGTTTTTTCTTAGTTATTGTGTTCAACTCTTAGGTCTCAAGTGAGGTGGAACGGATGAAGTCTAAAGGAGGTCAAGGGAGTTGACTGTAATAAAAATGAAGTTCAAGGTCCAAGTAGTAAAGAATCAATGTTGTAACTGAAATCAGTTCGTCAGTTAGTAGGTCAAGGGAGTTGACTATAATAAAAATGAAGTAAAGTTACGTTCATATGAATGTGGTCCTCTCGCCTATGAGACACAATATTTGTTGTGGCCTTTTTTCTTTATCACAATATTTGTTGTGGCCTTTTTGTCTTCGCGGAACTTTATCTTGATGTACGAGGTTATGATTATTATTTTTTTTATTCTGTTCACATGTCTATAAGGGGACAATAATAGGGACATCATGAGGAGGGAAAAACTTGCGCGGTGGAGAAGGACCCACTTACTATACTCCCTCCTTCTCATCTTAAACTTAAAAAAAAAAAGTGGGCACAGGAATTAATATGAGAATCTTTATATTATAAAATATTGATAGTGGGGCAGAGTGTATAAAAAGTGGGTAGGAGAGAGAAAGTGAGGTAGGGAATAGTTAGTGGATAGTTGTTGTGTGTATGACATGTAGGTCCCACTAAATAAAAAAAATATAAATAACTTTTCTTTTTTAGATTTTGAAGTTTAAAATGGGACACCCAAAAGAAAAATTTTTGAAGTTTAAAATGGGACGGAAAGAGTATATCCTTACTTCACTTGTCATAATCATATAATTAAACTATGGACCTCATTTATAAATCGCACTCACATATTTTAAATAAAGTGATATACATTTCTTTAAAAAAAATGTGATATACACATGCTATTCTTTGAAGATACTAAAAAAAAAAAAAAAAAAAAAAAAAAAAAAAAAACCAATTGTGGACACTCTTAGAATTAGAGATGGGTTAAGAAGAAGCGAGAGGCCCGAGTGTTAGCATGGGCTGGACTGTGACGGCAATGGACTATGTTAGAGGTTCCAACTTAAAACCAATTGGTGGTAAGGAGATTAACTCCTCAAGTCTATATACCGGTTCATATTTCTCTCTTTAGAAGATGTGGGATAATTGTCTAACACGCCCCCTCACGTGTAGCCGGGCTTTGCCAAGGCTTACAACGTGGACTTGTTAATCGGGTGGCGCGGAGCAGATCGTGGGCCGTTGGGCCTGCACGTGTCCCATGTAGAAGCAGCGGAAGTCAGGCCACCATAGATCGGTGGCTCTGATACCATCTTAGAATTAGAGATGGGTTAAGAAGAAGCGAGAGGCCCGAGTGTTAGCATGGGCTGGACTGGGACGGCAATGGACTATGTTAGAGGTTCCACCTTAAAACCAATTAGTGGTAAGGGGAGTAACTCCTCAAGTCTATATACCGGTCCATATTTCTCTTTAGAAGATGTGGGATAATTGTCTAACAGACACAACTAAAAATATACTAGAACTAAAAATCTGTCAATATAAAAGTTGTGGACAAATTTGTGAAAAATTTACAAAGGACACTGAAAATACCACAATCCCAATATAACAAAGTCCCTATTTTTGATAGGGAAAAGCAATCTGTCAACATATTAACAATTGTAAAGACTCTTCTTACTCCCCATTATTCTTCTGCTAACATGGCTGCATCAGCTTCTGTATGATTGACCGGAAGGCTTTACCGGGCCGACAAAGATCTTTCATTTTGGGTTAATTTGTACTTAAAACTCCATCCGTTTCAGGCAATGTTCTTCTTCTTATTCTAATAGCTTCAGTTAACATATTAAATCGTTTTTTAGAACACTACAAGATGTTTTATGTGGGACACTTATACACCAGCTGAACTAGCGTGTTGGGGGTTGCCGTTGGTCCCAAATGTGATGAGTGTGTTTTGGGGGAAACTAGTTCCTCCATAAGTTATAAAATTTATGTAGAAGAGTACGGACGTTTAGAAAAAACAGTTCTCTCATCTATAATTTATTATACACTTGTGTTTGGATAAAGAGCAATGTTAGGGGAACAAAAAAAAAGTCACAAAATCTTGCTCACAAAATAAGGTGGCGGTATTTTATTGGTTACATCGATAATGGCACCACCATACTCTAATAAAAAACACCAATAAAATCATTACACCTAAGATTTTGTGAGCAATATTTTTTGACTTTTTTGTGCCCCTAGTATTATTCTTGGATAAAACAAACTAATAGGGAACAATACACTGCTGATGGATTCTTTTCAGCTAAATCTCATTCTAATTTCCTTCATATTAATTACAACTCAAGTCCAAAAGGCTCAAACAATAAAGCCAACACTTGGTCTCGAGTCTCACGATCTTGAACTCCAAAACCATCTCCATTTTGGTAAATAAAACGCGCCACCCGTGCTGTATTTATCACACATGTTGTAAATTGTTTGAAATCTGTGGACTTGTTGATGCAGTGTTCGTTGATATTCTTCCATGTCCGTGTTATTATGCTTCTAATATGCTTTCGGGCAACAATTTCGCTGACACCTGCTTCCCTCATAAAACACAAGATTGAAGAAGGAGCATCGCCTCTCTCTAGCTCAACCTATTTTAGACATAACAAAAAGTTTATTTAGCTTGTCAGCCTAGTATTATTTACTGTATGTACGTAGGTCACTAATATCTTCCTGAGTTACAATCAATTTTGGAGAAGTTATGGACTCTTTTTAGCTTATAACATACTCCCTCCATTCCACGTTAATAGTTATAGTTTCACTTTCTTCGTCAAATTGATTGAACTTTGTAAACCAAAATTACTCCCTCCGTCCCAGAGTATATGTCCACCCTCCCATTTACATGGAGATTAAATAGTAAGTAGGAGAGAGAATGAGTGGGAGGAATAGTAAAGATTCTTTGCTATTTGTGGAAGTGGACATATACTTTGGGACGAACTAAAAAGAAAAGGTTGAAATATACTCTCTGACGGAGGGAGTACAAAAATATAATTATTGTCATGATATTGTTATGAAATGCACCTTTATAAACACTAACAATAATGAATATTTTTTAATATATTTTAAATAAAATTATATTTTTGTAAACTTATATTCAAAGTTTAATCAAAGTGACAAAAAAATCAAACTAGGACTATTAATGTGAAATTGATGGGAGTGTCCAGTTACTATTTTACTAATTTTTTTTCTTTTTTTTGAGAGGAATGTTCAAATAAAAATATGAAAGTAAAAATAGTAGTTATGTGAAAGGGTTATTACTGTAGATGTCCCTTGATCGTTGCAAAGTCGGATGATCAACGAGGAATAGTACACAAGGTCTTGATTATATCTCCACAAAGCTAACGCCTCTTTTTCCCCCACCCCTGTTGTTACTGATAAAAATGCAAGAAGAGATAGAACAAGACCAGATGATGATATCCATCCATTATCTAAGTACTCTTTCAGCGAAGGTGTGTAACCAACGTTGTACCAGCGTGCTTCTAATAGTAATGCATTGCAAAAATCTTCCCACTGAAAAACCAAGCAAAAATAAATAAATAATAATAATAATGAAAATGAAAATGTGAGGACAATCATTATTGTTTCGACATAATTGTTCATTATATAAATAGGCAACACAAGTTAATGAATGCGTACCACTTTTCTTAACATAGGTAACACTGAGGTCCCGTCCTTTCCTTTCTGGATATCAGATGCAATCTCATTGGTTGTATCATATAATGTTTCGAAACAAATTTTCATGCACTCGGGAAGCTTTTGAATAACGTCCGAGTCCCACCTGAAATTTAAGATGCATAATAAATCGTACACATTGTAAGGTTGACAATAGCGTGTTTTATTCTAAATTTCCTTCTCAAAATTCAGAATGTCACACCTGTTGATAGCACTGGTGAATAGCTCAAGCTCCTCCAATGAACCATAAACATCATATACGTCATCTATGATTAATATTAATTTTATAGTTTTTGTTAGACATTTTCTGAAACTTGTGTAGTTGGTATCAAATGCAACCCCAACTGTCCATAAGTAGCTTTCAACAATACGATTCCTTGTAAAGCTTAAACTTTCAGCTATGCCTAGATCTTTCCACCACCTGAATGATAAGAAAAAATAAAAGACTTTTCAACAATATTGAACTTTGGACATGTAATGCTTGATACACATACTCCCTCCGTCCCACACCAAAGGGCACAGTTAAACTTTTTTGGTCAACTGAGTCAGTCTTTGACCATGATTTTATGAAAATCTAGATATCTCTATACAATTCTAAAAATTGTTAATGATAGTATTTCTAATAGTGAAACAATAACAATTTTTAGAATTTCATAGACATATTTAGATATTTGTAAAATCATGGTCCAAAATTGACTTAGTTGACCAAAAAAGTCAAACTGTGCCTTTTGGTATGGGACAGAGGGAGTATAAATCAGTCAGAGTGGTTATACACATCAACCATATTAGTTCATATTTATGGATTCTTTTACTCTATGTATAGACATAAGTAGAAGAATAACATTGTCCGTACCTTGATATATCTTTGAGATCTTTTTGGTGTGTGGCCTGAATCATATTGAAATTTAATTTTGCGAGCTTGAGAACAACAGGGTTCATGTCATCCTGTTTTTCATAATTTTGTATGTTTCTCTTAACATCATACCACTCCACTCTACGTTGCAAAGGGAGTTCTAAAGCAAGTTCAAGTTTTTTTGCACATGTATCATTTATGATTGAACTATTACTCCTGAGAATTCCAGTCACAAAATCAGCAGCCCCATCTAATATTTGTTCTGCTTCTGTTGCAAAAGTAGAGGCTTCCAAAAGCTCGAGCGGTGCTCTAGCATTGATCTGCATGCACTTCATGAAATTTCCCGAACCATCCGTAAATCCCTTGAACACATCTTCGAAATAATGATAATACCAAATTAGCAAAGCCGTGGAGTTATTATATCCCAGTAACAGTCAGTAAAACAAACATTTAAAAGATGTACAGTTTTGATAAAAGATAATCTCATTTTCCTTTCTGTTTTGCACAAAAAAGAGTCGTCAGATTTCTTTTTTTTAAAAACATTATTTATAGTGTAATTTTAAGAAGGTACAGTTTAGTAAAGCATTAACTGTATAATGTTTGACTCATCTTAGTTTTGGGACGGAGTATGAATTTGATATGCAGGTTATTTTGTACCTTGGGAAATGCAATAGCCATGCTGCCTCAAGAGTCTAAAGCAAAGGGAAGTAGCGTAGAGGTCCTTTCCTATGACCGGTTGGTTTGTCTTGATTTTTTCAATGATGGTCTCGAAACCCATCTTGATTTCCTCTTTACAAAGATGAGCCAATCCGAGTTTCCCTAAAATGTCAATAAACTCCATCTTTTCTGTTAAGTCCACCGTTTTCACAAAGCTGATCACAACTTCATCTTTTAACTTCTCAGCTAGACACTCGTATTTCTTTTCCTGCAATGTTTCAAATTTACTACTGACAATTTGGCACATAACAAGTTTATCCGCAATATTAAATGCAATTTAATAAAAACTACAAAAATTGAAAGCCATATGAAACATAATGCAAGGGAAGCTACATTTAAAAAATAATAATAATAATAATAATTAAGTTTGTCACCGTGAATTCGCTTGTCAGAGACTGAAGACGATCATAGTTCCAAATATTTGGCTTGTAATTAGCTGATCTCCGTTGAAGGTTTTGGTTTGTTGGAATGGAGGAGTTATTAGGTTGGGTGATGAGACATTGCGAAGATTTCTGATAAACATTCATTCCATTTGTGTTAACCATGATGATTAACAATTCAAGGAATTGTTTCTGAATCTACTTTAGATTCTGCAGATGCTAACTTCTTCTTTTATAAGCTGTAGGTGACGTAAGATGTTCTACTGCTAGAGCACGTTTAATGCAACATTTTCACTTTTTGTTTGACTCAATTGTTTCCAAATACTCCCTCCGTCTCAGAAAGATAGTCCACCTTTCGTTTTCTTTGTTACTACGAGGGAACTTTAAGCAGTTATAAATGCTACTTATAATTATATTAATGTGAATTTAAAAATTGATATAATAGTATTTATAATGGTGTATCAAGAACAATTTCAAAAATTTCATTAGAATAATTAAAATAGCCTTAATTATTACTCAAATTTCCTTCGCAAAACCCATAAAAATAGGGGGACTATCATTCTGAGACAGAGGGAGTATAGGTTTAGCATGTGCAGGACTGGGCCGGTAATGGACTATGTTTGAGGTTCCACCTTAAAACCAATTGGTGATAAGGGGAGTAACTCATCAAGTCTATATATCGGTCCATGTTTCTCTCTTTAGAAGATGTGGGATAATTGTCACTTACAAGAATAAGTTTATTGCAACATTTTCAGTGATTTTCTATTTTTACTACCTCCATTTTTCAGAAATTCTCATATACTTCTTCGTGCGTAGTGTCCACATTCGGTTTTCCAAGAGTTCATATTTTTTTAGGTAAATTAAGAATGTTGACTTTTATGAACTGATAGAGAAAATCTCTCTCTAACTAAAACCTAGCAAGTGTACTAGTTACCGATGTAAAAGTATGCACAAGTAAGAGTCGAATCCACAGAGACTTAAAAGATTAACAAATATGCAATTAAAGCAAAAAAATAAATAAGGGTTAATTTTTGGTTTGATTGTTTATTAATCTACTAAAGCAAGAAATGAAATTAAACTAAGGAAACAATTAAAAGCAAGATTTAATCAAGATTAACAAAGGGATTCACAGATTGGATTCGCAAAGACTTTTACCCTATACTATGCTATTAATAACAAGATTAATCTCATTCTTGGGTTCGTTCACTACCGTAAGAGTTGGGATGGTTTGGTGTGCGATTTACAACCCTATTATTTCCTTCATGACATACTTTCCGCTAGGTTCATACAACATGCAAGAAATTCATGAAGCATCCAAGAACACATGAACCTAGATCCTTTTTACTTTCGCTAGATCCTCAATTGAATCTAATTTTCAAAATAGTGGTGAACGTATAATCACCCACGCTAGTGCAACAATATATATCCAATAGTGAAAGGCCAATTTATAATTGAAACCCTAAAACTAACATGAAGAATATTTTTATAAACAAGAATTAGATTGAATGGAATAATTAAATCAATAGCATAGAGATCTAGTATTTATTACTACCAATCCATGAATCTAAGAAAACTAGCTACTTATATTCATAGAAACAAGAACAATAAATATAATTAAAAACATCAAAACCTGGAATTGATGAAATCCTTCTTACAAACTTGAATCTTAAATAAAAGCATGAATCAGTAAAATAGGTTGAAGTGTTCTATTAGTACTAGGGCTAAGGAGAAGTAAAATTTGGAAAAACCCTAGGATTCATTGTTGAAAATGGACAATAAAAAGCTGCCAGGCGGATTTCTCAAGGCCCCTTGAATTTTTGTAATTCCATAAAGCCCTCCAAAAATTGTCTAAAGGTCCTCTGAATATTCCAAAAAGTCCCTAAAATTTTGGAAATAACTGAATAGCCCCTTTAAATTTGGATAATTCCTTAAAAGCCCCTGGAAAATTCCCTAAAGGTCCCTGGTGTGTGCGGGCGCATGGTAGGGGGTGTGCTTGTGCCCTCTTCTGATTTTTTTTCTACTGGTCTCTCAAATTTTGAGGTGGCGGGAGCATGGTAGGTAGCATGTGGCCAAATGGTATGGTGGAGAGCTTGTACTTTTTTTCGCTCAAACTTTCGGAGGCCATAACTTTTTCATACAAACTCAAAGAAGGCAAATGGTGGTCTTTAATTTTCTTTTCTTTGCTATTTGGCTCAAAAAGGGTTATAGTGACGATTCTATTTAAGTAGCTCGATCGTCAAAACAAGGCCAACAAAACGGGTTTAGAAAGAAATGACATATATACCAAGTGACCCCTAATTCAAGATTGACAATCATGCAACAATATTCTAGGGTCCCCGAGCATACACAAAGGGATCCCATAAATTATTCCTAAGTTGGTGACAAAGATCATGAAATTTATTAACATAATTGAGAGGTGGTGCAATCATGCCTTTAAAAGGGTAAAATGCAATCTCAATTTTAATTAAACAATTGTACATGTGATAGCAAAAAGTAAAAATAAACCCTCAAATCATCACCGATCATGGTCAACATCCCAAATTATAAAAAGAACAAAAATTTAAAATTTCTATTTTTATATTTTTGGAGGGTGACAACTGTATACACTCCCCTATAAACCCAAAAACTCGGAGAGATGTCTACCCCCAAATTCAAAACATGCTATGCACTCATTGCATAAATAACTAAAACATGTTTTGGGTTCAAAGGATGACATGACACAACAAAATAGTAAACAAAAGCAAAATAAATCATACCTAATGGGTTGCCTCCCACGAGCGCAATTGTTTAACGTTGTTAGAGCGTCGATGACCCCAATTTTACTTGGGGTTGAGATTGGCCACATTGACTTTGGCTTTTGCTTTTCTACCTTTGGACCATCTCTTGTTTACTTGGGCACAAACGTGTACCTTCTTCCATACATAGGCTCATTGCTTGATTAATTCGGGTGTAGCCCAAAAAACTTTGGAAGCATTTTGTTTTGACTTTTTCTTCTTTTCGGGGCTCTTTCCCCCAAACTCATTTGGTTCCTTAATCTTATGAACACCTCCCTCAACAAAAATTTCAAAAGAGTTATCTTGATTACAAGTATCAGAAAATTTACTATCACATAACTTACAAGTTAAACACTCATTTACTTGCAAACAAGAATCAACACATTTAAGAGTTGAGACGGCTTGGTGTGCAAGAAGAGTTGAGATTGATGTGCGATTTGCAACCCTATTATTTCCTTCTTGTCATACTTTCCGCTAGGTCTATACAACATGAAAGAAATTCATGAAGCATCCAAGAACACATGAACTTAGATCTTTTTTACTTTCGCTAGGTCCTCAATTGAAGCTAATCATCAAAATAGTGGTCAACTTATAATCACCCACCCTAGTGAAGCAATATATACCCAATAGTTAAAAATGACAGTTTATATCTTAACATATAATTAAAACCCTAAAACTATAATGAAGAATATTTTGATAAACAAGAATTAGATTAAATGGATAAATTAAATCAATACCATAGAGATCTTGTATTTATTACTACCAATCCATGAATCTAACAAAACTAGCTACTCATATTCATCTCATATTCATATAAACAAGAACAAGAAAAAATAATTAAATACATCAAAACCTGGAATTGATGAAATCCTTCTTACAAACTTGAATCTTGAATTAAAGCATGAATGAATAAAATAAGTTGAAGTGTTCTATTTATACTGGGCTAAGGAGGTGTAAAATTAGGAAAAATCATAGGATTTCTTATTGAAAAGGGACAATAAGAAGCTATTGTATGTTGGACAACTTGTACTTTTTTTGCGCAAACTTCTGGAGGCTATAAATTTTTCATATGAACTCTAATTTGGACGTGCCAACTATCTTTAGAAAGCTCTTTTTGAGTACTATTCAATGGTGTTAATTGTTCAGTGGTCACGTCTTTTTATATTTATTTTATGGTCCGTTCTTTATCCAACATTTCACACGTTAACGTCAATGAATCCATGCATTCTTTCGCTCCTTCCCTATATTCATAAATACTCAAAAAACCATCAAAATACCCAAGGTTGAGCATCCAATAAATCATAGAATAATATTATTTAGATGGGTAAAAACACATCCATCATGCACTTTAGTAACACATATACATAAATACATTTAATTAATGTCAATCTAATAGCCATACACATAATTTTCCCACTGTTTCTAAAATTTATGGTCAAAACACACATAACATAATGATGAAGAATGACAATGAAGAACATCTAATGTTTCAAGAATTAGTCCTCATTTGTGTAAGAGAATATTATCACTAATTGGGAGAAAAATAGACTTGTCAATAACATATACTCCCTCCGTCCCAGTTTAAGGTTCTTACTTTCCTTTTCGGTATGTCCCAGTTTAGGGTTTTTAGTTGCTTTATTCCTTAAATGGCAAATGATGAATAGAGTTTTGGACAATCTTGTCCTCATAAATTTCATATAGTACAAAAAAAGCCATCACTTACCTATCTATATTTCACCCATTTTCTTTATGAATGAACAATTATATCCTTCACCAACTACTATTCTTGACCCATATTTGCTTTGATTCCTTAATAAGCGTGCAAAGTCAAACTAAAAACCTTTAGCCGGGACGGAGGGAGTAATGATCATGCACTACTCCCCTTAGTACTAATTAGTTTTAAGGTGGAACCTAAGATTTTATCATGGTATTAGCTCGTTCTCTACACGTGCAGGCCCAACGGCCCACAATGAACCCTCCACACCACCCGTTACAACCCCACCAACTAATTCACGTTGTAAGCCTTTGCCAAAGTCCAGCTACACATGAGGAGGCGTGTAAGAGAATATTATCACACTTTGGGTACAAACTAGCATTACCTATAATATATAATGATCTTGTTCTACTCCCATTAGTATCAATTGATTTTAAAGTAGAACATCAGACTTTATCAATTTGCACCAATATATTATATTATGTCCATGCGCATATGATATGTGTCACATCAGGTGTTCTTAATTTTATCCTCCATGATAATGCTATATAGGATTAATATCATTTGTTTTGTCAATAATAATCTTTTCGCTTTCTGAATAGTTAATCACGATCCAGCTAAGGTATTTTGGACCTATTTTCTTAATAATCAATTTGACAAAATGATAGCCACAAAAATAAAAAATCGCAAACCAATTTTGAAATTTTACTTCTACCATAGTACCAATACCGAACTGATTCCGAGTCGATAAATAAGCAAAGATTTGAGTAGTTTTTCAATCATAAATACCCAATCAACTCAATAACTAACATCACATAACTTCTAACACAAATAATATCACCAGCTAGAATGTGAAACATAAAAAGTAAGTACTAAATTCCCTTTACACATTTGTTGATGTAAAGTCAGGCAAATGCAATAATTACTCCAAGATATTTTTGTAATTGTTTGTGGACTGAAAGATTCAATCATCAGAAATTGAGCTGTGAATCCTACATAGGTCTCAAAACTGTACATATCATAGTGGTGGACCAATTTTGAAATCAGAACATGAATAATTTAATTTATTTAATACTTGCCAAACCATTAACATTAAGAGTCGGTCTCCTGTAAAACGTGTTTTTCTTGGTGGTTAGGAAAAACGTGTTTTTCAAAATCATCTGGCGGTCCTCAACACACTCACTGGACCTTCGCAACACAGCAACTGGTCACCTTAAACATTGTCACTGGCTATATATTAATACTTCTATTACTCTAAAAAAAATCTGAAAAAAACCTTCTGGCTATCACTTTCAAAGGTTCTGGCTATCAATCTCATATCCAGAAGGCTTTATATTGATATCCAGTACCCTTCTGGCTATCACTTTCAAAGGTTCTGGCTATCAATCTCATATACAAAAGGCTTTATATTGATATCCAGAACCGTTGAAAAGTTCTGATTATTTACAAAAACAACCCTTTTGGCTATCACTTTTAAAAGTTCTGGCTATCAATCTCATATCCAAAAGGTTTTATATTGATATCCAGAACCATTGAGAAGTTTTGATTATTTACAAAAATGCCACCGCGCGTTTTTTAAAGAAGTTTCACATATTTATAAAAATGCCAGCGCGTTTTTTTAAAACACGTTTTTTTGGGGAGTTTGTGTAACATTAAAGTAAACCAAATATGAAATATTGACAAGAGGATCTCCAAACTTTCGTTGAGACATTAATGAGATAACAAGGTAACCCGATCTATCTATTTTAATATAATAAAAATAACGAGTTAGTCTCCTGTAAAACGCGTTTTTCTTAGTGATTAGGAAAAATGTATTTTTCATAATCATTTAGCGCTCCTCAATGTTGGCTTGTGGAGACAAAACCTATAAGGAAAAGGAAATTAAATTTGAGTCATACAAGAATTCATGGAATTCCTTATTTGACTAGGTTGGAATTTAATTTTCATTGGGATTCCTTATTTAAGTGGATTTAGGAATTTAATTATTCCGGGTTTCCTACTTAGTTTAGGTTTTGGACGTGATGCCTATATAAACCACGTGATAACCATAAACATTGAATACACGCTAGAGAAACAATAGCCAGAGAGAATTTGTGAGTCACAAAGAGAGCCAAGTGAGTGCTAGCCCTTAGGGGCATTCCATGGATAGGTAGAAACATGTCTAGGGTTTTATCTGTGGTGAGAGTGTTTACATGGAGAGGTTATATCCTTGCTATATAGAGCGTAGACTTTATTGTAAACAAACACATATTGTGATATTAGTGAAATATCCTAGCTTGACAGTGCCCCCAGATGTAGTCATTGTTGTGACGAACTGGGTTAATAAATATTGTGTTGTTTTCTTATTGATTACTTTTATATTATTCGTATGCATGGTTGTTGTGTCTCACCATTATTAGATTTGTATGGGCAAAAACTCCACGAGTTTACCACAATTCCCCAACTACTAGTATCGGAGCTTCCAGTTAGGAAGATCAGGGATGTCCGAATTGGATGGAAGACGGTTGCAGAAATCAGAATCAAAAATTGTGAAGGATTCAGATAGTTTAATTTTCTTGATCCAAATAGGAATATGATTTCAAAGATCCGAATATAATCAAGTTGCAAGGATTCAGATTTGCCAACATTCATTCAAGAAGTAGGGCATGAATCCAAGATCAGAGCTGCAAAATCTGGTTGTTGCTAGGGTTTGCAGGGATCTAGATGGATCGTGTTATTGAGAATTTGTGGGTGCAGTGATAATGGGCAGAGATAGATCAACATAGAAATTCGTTGGTGCGAATTTGGGCAACGGGTTTAGATTATGAAAGTTGCAAGAGAGAAAGATTCAAGTTTTCTAGACTTTGATGGATGATTAATTGCATAGGTGTGCAGATCATGTGTAGGCATAGGCAATAAGCATACGGGGTACATGCATCAAATGTGCATAGTTCGTGCAGAATTTATGCAGCTTCGTGCAAATTTCGTGCAGATTCCGTGGAGTTATCATGCATTGCACATGCAGATTTATGCAAAGGCATGCAAAAAGGGTACATAATATGTGCAGCAAGTGTATGGGGTATGCAGAAGTTGTTTGATGTGCATGAGAATTCAAAGGTGGAAGAGATACTTGATTGGCCATTGAGCAGCTAGAAGGAAGGTTGTGTGGTTGCCTTCGGCTGTGAATTGTAAAGAATTGCCGTGGTAGCTAACTTGGTAGCTCGTGAGGCAGACGATGTTGTACACCACATACAACATGTTTCGCATGGGTTGTTGCCTAGAATGCGGGGATGGCGGGGGCCGAAATCGCCATAGTGGAGAAATTTTACCAGGAACGGTATGTTGGTAGAAAGTTGGTTGTGAAGGTTGGCCAGGAAGAGTGACAACTTGACAAACATGAGCGTTATCTAGAATAAGTTGCAGATAGGTTGCCTTGGTACATAGAAAGACCAAGAATGTGAAGGCACGTGATCGCATAGGGGCTCGTGGATAGAAACAATGAACAGACGAGCGGAGATGATTGCATGAAGCATCACTTTGGGAAGTGAAGACTCAGGGCAAGAGAAGTTTTCTATAGTTATGTTGAAGACCTACACTTCGCTTCAACTCGTTTGTGTTGGCTTTGGTGAGCCTAGTGATGAGACTTTTGGCAAAAGTCGAATGTAGTGGTGACAATGTTTGAAGAGTCATTCTCGGGTGGGAGTTTTGACGGAGATGTTAGTCACGTGATTTGGTTTAGTCTCCAGGTGGGAGATTGTTGGGCTGTGGAGACAAAACCTAGAAGGAAAAGGAAATTAAATTTGAGTCATACAAGAATTCATGGAATTCCTTATTTGACTAGGTTGGAATTTAATTTTCATTAGGATTCCTTATTTAAGTGGATTTAGGAATTTAATTATTCTGGGTTTCTTACTTAGTTTAGGTTTTGGATATGATGCCTATATAAACCAAGTGATAACCATAAAACATTGAATACACACTAGAGAAAAAATAGCCAGAGAGAATTTGTGAGTCACAAAGAGAGCCAAGTGAGTGCTAGCCCTTAGGGGGTGCCCTTAGAAGCATATCTAGGGTTTTATCTGTGATGAGAGTGTTTACATGGAGAAGTTATATCCTTGCTATATAGAGCGTAGGCTTTATTGTAAACAGACACATATTGTGATATTAGTGAAATATCCTGGTTTGGCAGTGCCCACAGATGTAGTCATTGTTGTGACGAACTGGGTTAATAAATATTGTGTTCTTTTCTTGTTGATTACTTTCATATTATTCGTATATATGGTTGTTATGTCTCACCATTATCATATTGTGATATTAGTGAAATATCCTGGCTTGGCAATGCCACCACGCCTTTTTTAAAGAAGTTCCACATATTTTTAAAAATGCCACCGAAAACAAGTTTTTCCTAGGACAAAACGCTTTTTACCCAAGATTTTGTGAAAATAACCTCACCTCGACCCATCAAGTGGAGAATATTTAGGTGGACACTGAAAATACCAGAATCCAACGGTTATAAGTTATTAATGCCAAAAATACCAGAATATTTAGGTGGACACTGAAAATATCAAAAAATAAAAATTCTTTTCAATAGAAAATAACTTTATCGTTGGAGTTCAAGCTTTTCTATTGTTGAATAAACATAAACATGCAAAGTTCTTTCCATAAGATTGAAAATTTTGAAAGGAACCATATTAATTTGTTATATCTTAATGGGGAATAAACGACATTTATTTTGGAACGGATGGATATAATTACACCGTGACTTAACCACTCTTATTATGGTAAAGTCAATGTTCTTTGCAGTGAGAATCCAATGTTCTTTGCAAATATTTGAATGGACAACGAATTAACACGTTTATTAATGGAACGAATGGATATAATTTACCTAATCCAAGAAGAGAATATATGGTTTTGATTTGTCTTGGGACACAATGAGCATCTTCACAAATTTGAAACCTTCGCCTTTCCAGCTTTGTCTCGTTCCCACTGACGAATTAACACGTTTATTTTTTATATATATTCTCTATTTTTATGATTAGTAAAATAATAATAATTATTATTATTATTTATAATTAAAATAATATTTTACAGTATTTTTTTTTCTAATTAAATAATTAGATAAATGACGATAATTATTATTCAAAATAAGAAAAGTTACAATACACTTAGCTCGCGACACAATTAATGAAAGACAATAAAATTATTAAATCACACATGAGAGAAGGATATAATTGAGAAAAGAGAGTATTTTCTTTTTTTGTGTCCAAATCTAATGAAACTTGCATCATTTTATAGGGGAAAAAAATGCTGAATTTTGGAGAAAAAAATAAAATTATTTTACTAGGTGATAATTCAGCTCAAAGAATTGAGATAAAAAAAATTAATCCAAAAATCAAACGGACCAATGAGAGCCAGCCACGTGGCAAACAAAGAAAAAAAACGCGTCTGCGCTGTACCACACGCACCCTGTCGGGCCGTGTGGTACACGCGTCTGACGCCCGCCCAATCCCGCTCCGCCACGTGTCTTTGCGCCAGCTTTTTTAAAACATTCAACCCGTATGAAATTTTCCAAACCCCAAATTCCACACCCCATTTTCCACACCCCTCCAATGGTTTCATACCACCCCCTCCATTTCATACACCAAATTCCACCCCCATTGTAGGTAGTCTCAGCAACAGCAACGGCTGATTTGCTAGATTCCTCATTTGGATATTTATGGTTGAAATTATTATTTGCTATAGTATATAAATTTTATTTAAGGTGAATTTAAATGTATGCTCTCTCTCTCTCTGTTCATAAATGATTGTTTTTTATAAGAAAAGAGTGTGTTTTGGAGGAAACTAGTTCCTCCATAAGTTATAAAAAAATCCTACTTTTAATCCTTAAACCCCAAACCTAAAACCCTAAACCTAAACCTTAAACCCTATAAAGGAGCGAATGAAGTTCTGGTTCCAGCTGACATAGAGGAAGCAAAGATTAAGCAAACACCCTTAAAGCATGCACGACCACCAGTGAAGTGATGATCTTCAATTCTCGTTGATCCAAAGAGTATTGAAAATTGGGACAATTATATCCTCCACCCACTAATATTTTTTACTCAAGTTTGCCTTGGTTCTTTAATAAACGTGTAAAGTCAAACTAAGAACATTAAACCGTGACGGAGGGTGTAAATATTTTACCTTCATATATATGCATGTGGTCCTCTAACCTAGTGACGGAACATATACATGTGAAACACCTTCACGCGAACTCATTCTATATATACCATGTTTTATGATTGTTTTTTGTGTATACGGAAATACATGTGGGGCCAATACTTGGTGATATTTTAAATAAATTAATTGACCCTATTTGTTCTCAAGCATTTTTCTAGACATACATAGGACAAATCGCACAAAGGAAAAACATGTGTAGTAGAGGGAGAGAAAAAATAAAATTTGCAGGACAAGGGAGTAAGAACGTCGGTGGAGAATAAAATGTCAAACCAACATCCAAAAACACAGGAAATATCAACCCAAATCAAAACATGAGGCATCTACAAATTGGTGTTCTACTCTCGCCATTTCTAAAATAAAAGTAACTAAATACTCCCTCCGTCCCACCTCACTTGAGACTTATTTTCATTTTGGTCCGTCTCACTTCACTTGAGACTCCCCTAAATAGTTATCTTTTTATTATTTTATATTCAAACTACCCCACCACTCATTTTGATCTCTTAATTTTCCACCACTCAATTTATTCAACCAACACTACTATTTATCCCACTCATTATCTCTCTTCATTTTCTACCACACATTTTCTTTACTTTATTGTTTTTTCTTAGTTATTGTGTTCAACTCTTAAGTCTCAAGTGAGGTGGGACGGATGAAGTCTAAAGGAGGTCAAGGGAGTTGACTGTAATAAAAATGAAGTTCAAGGTCCAAGTAGTAAATAATCAATGTTGTAACTGAAATCAGTTCGTCAGTTAGTAGGTCAAGTCAAGGGAGTTGACTGTAATAAAAATGAAGTAAAGTTACGTTCATATGAATGTGGTCCTCTCGCCTATGAGACACAATATTTGTTGTGTTGCTGCTTGAATATCTGAAATTTGTGGCCTTTTTTCTTTATCACACGCTCGCTCTCTGCAATCTGCAGGAACATAGGCATATGAAACAGCCTGCGTCTTCGCGGAACTTTATCTTGATGTACGAGGTTATGATTATTATTTTTTTTATTCTGTTCACACATGTCTCTAAGGGGACAATAAAAGGGACATCATGAGGAGGGAAAAACTTGGGCGGTGGAGAAGGACCCACGTACTATATATCATTACTTCATTTTTCATAATCATATAATTAAACGGGCTTTGGACTCTGGGGCCCCTGAGCCCAAATTCAAACCCAAATAAAGAAAATTCAGATGAAAAATTCCTCATACACCCCTCACTAGCAAAATGATTTAAGATAAAATACCCTCATATCTCTTCCCAACTTTATTTTTTTGATCAAATTTTAGTCAACTCTTATAACTTACACATAATTATCATATAAGAGTTTAAAAAATTACTTTTTTTATTTTTTTACAAAAAAATAATATTTTTTTTTGGTCAAATTTGGTTAAACAGTAGTCAAACTCTTATAACTAACACATTAGAGTAAAAAAAAAAATCATTTCCATTTTTTTTACAAAAAAAATTATAAATTTTTTGGTCAAACAGCAGTCAAACTCTTATAACAAACACATAAATATCATATAAGAGTTACAAAAATTACTTTTTTCATTTTTTACAAAAAAAATAATAATTTTTTTTAGAACTAAAAAAAACTTGGGCGGTGGAGAAGGACCCACTTACTATATATCCTTACTTCATTTGTCATAATCATATAATTAAACTATGAACCTCATTTAGAAATGGCACTCACATATTTTAAATAAAGTGATATACACAGGACTAAAAATATACTAGAACTAAAAATCTGTCAATATAAAAGTTGTGGACAAATTTGAGAAAAATTTACAAAGGACACTGAAAATACCACAATCCCAAGATAACAAAGTCCCTATTTTTGCTAGGGAAAAGCAATCTGTCAACATATTAACAATTGTAAAGACTCTTCTTACTCCCTATTCTTCTGCTAACATGGCTGCATCAGCTTCTGTACGATTGACCGGAAGGCTTTACCGGGCCGACAAATATCTTTCATTTTGGGTTAATTTGTACTTAAAACTCCATCCGTTTCAGGCAAAGTTCTTCCTCTTATTCTAATAGCTTCAGTTAACATATTAAATCGTTTTAGAACACTACAAGATGTTTTATGTGGGACACTTATACACCAGCTGAACTAGCGTGTTGGGGGTTGCCGTTGGTCCCAAATGTGATTAGTGTGTTTTGGGGAAACTAGTTCCTCCATAAGTTATAAAATTTATGGATGATGTAGGGAGAAATGAATAAGAAGAAGATGTAGGGAGAATGCTCTTCTAAATGATCAATGTCTTTCCTCTTTACTTCTTTAACACTTAATGAAGATTTATGGAGAGAGTACTAATGAATAATCAAGTAGTCTTAAGGGTTGATGGAATGCCCTTTATATAGTAGACTTGGTGACATTTCATTTAGGAACCACACCCTTTCAAGCTTTATGATAATAAATTACCCTTTTGCCCATCACAATTAGGTAATATATATCCAGGAATTCTACACATTTTATTATCAACTATACTTTATAATTTAATATTATAATCATAACTTTATGAATGGAAGTCTAAATGACTTGTGTTGCAAGCCATGTCCTTACAATCTCCCACTTGGGTTGCAAAACAAAGTCCTTCCTTTAATTTATGATCATAACATAAATGACAACCCTTATGTGCGCACTTTATTGTCATTTATAACAATCTCGTCCATTAGCCATACAAGTATAGGACTAAAAGGGCAGTCGTTGTAATTGATTCGCAACTAAACCCACAATAATCACGTATACAAATCCAACTAAATGACATAGATCAAAAGTATAGATGTGTAGCATGGAATCATAATGAATATATACATATTCTTCCAACTAGTCCAACTTAACCAAATGAGATCAAAACTTTAAATAATAGAACAATTAATGAAAGAACAAACTCCCACTATACTAAATGTTATCAAAAGTTGTTACACCCATATGAGCAACATGCTCGTGAAACACTGAAGATGATAACTCTTTCATAAATGGATCCTTTAAATAGAGTTTGTTTCTATAAGTTGTATCCCTTTCGTTCATTTTGTACTCTTTTCTTTATAACAAGATAATTAATGTCTAAATCCATAAACTCTTGTTAGAGTACAGAACTGCTACCTGATAGTCATATCTTAATTGGTCTTTCGACACTTGTTTTGACAAATCACAGTCCATTAAAACATATGCAGCCATAAATTTAACTAATGTCGGAATACCTAATGATCTCAAGATGATCCGACTTAAAAACATAGGCATGTAGTTCTTTAGTGTTTTGTAAATACTTCTATCATTCTTTTGGCTGCTACTTAATGTTCTTTCCGGATTGCTTTGGTATTGACAAAGCATCCCAACGTTAAATGTAAGATTTACGTATACATTAAGCTTCCTACTGTTGATGCAAAGAGGGAATTTTTCATATACTTGGATTCAAAATTTTCCTTTAGGACACTGTTTGAGACTAAGAATGTCTCCTTTAAAATTAGGGGTGTCATGTGGTTTACAGTTTTGCATGCTAAACCTTTTGTAATGCCATTCCATATGGCCTTTTGTGATAATCCTAAAACATATCGTGAGCGATCACGGTGAATTTGGATTCTTAATACAAAGATGCCTTACCAAGATCTTTCATTTCAAATAAGAAATTTATTAGTTTCCTTAATAAGGTTCATATCATTACTAGCAAGCAAAATATCATCCACATATAAGACCAAAATTATAAATTTACTCCCACTGAACTTATGGTATACTTAATATTTACCAAGATTCATTTCAAAACAAATGAAAGAATAACTTGGTTAAATTCTAAATACCATTAATGAGAAGTTTTACTTAAGTTCATAAATGAATTTCTCCATATAGATAGTTTCCTTAATGTCTCCATTAAGAAAGGTTTTCTCTAATATCCATTTAATGAAGCTTAAGATCAAAGGTGCTACTAGTGCCATAATGATCCTAAGGAGCTTTTAGAAGATACCGGAAAAGTGTTTCTTTCTTTATAATCAATACCTTTCTTATAAGTTAAAATCTTTAGCAACTGGATGGGCTTTATATCTTTCAACATTACTTTGTGAATCCTTTTAGGTCTAAGAGACCCATTTATAGGTTTCACATCCTTATGTAATGAAATAAGATCCTAAACGTTGTTATCTTTCAAAAGAGTGTAACTCTTTATTAATGGCATTAATCTTCTTATGAGAATTAGGACTATTGATGGTTTTATGGAAGATAAATAGATTATCTCCCACTATACCTAAGTGTCTTTTATTCTCGACAAGATACATTTAATGAATATCCGGAATTGCATTCCTTCTTACTCTATTTGATCTCTATAAGGGCACCGGTTCTTACTAATTTTGAGGTTGTTGAATTTCCTTATAGGGAAATCATATTTATTTTGAATTATATGTTCTTCTTGAATGTCAAGTTCAAAACTTGATATCCAATTGGAACTATGAGAAGTGGTATATAAATGGATTCCATACAAATGAATTCTTCTTCCTTTTCAAATTCAAAATATTACTCCAAATTCTCCCACTAAATTCAACATCCTTAAAAGAACCTAGCAATTCTTGTCACGACCCGAAAACTAGGCTCTATTTTATTGGTAATAAATAATTATTATTTATTTATTTGCTTATTTATTTATCTAAATTATTATTTATTTAAATATTTATGTGTGCATTTTATGTTTCATAATAATTATGCCTAGCATTTTATTTGGGTCATTTGTGCTAGTGTAGAAGTGTTGAGTCTTATTTGTTAGTGGGGAGTTTATTTGAAAGGGTAGTATTAGGGGGAGGGGCCTATGTGTAAGTTTTGAAATCATTTCTCCTTATTCCCTCCCTACTCTCCTCCCTCACCTCCCTCACTCTTTCACTCCATCTCCCTCTCCCAGCATATCTCTCTCTCTTTCCATGGAATTTGGGTAAGTTTTTCTCTCTTCCTTCTCTCTTCATTTCCTTCCTCTTCCTCTCATTATTTCTCATTTCTTAAAACATGAATCATGTTTAGATCGTCGATAGGATCGTAGGAAGCCAAGAAATTTCGAGTTCCGTCACCTTTGAGAAAATCCGGGTAACTTACTTTTCCCCCATTTATGCTAAAAATGTTCATCTTTAACTCCATTGATGCTCTAGTTGAGATATATGGCTTCTTTGGTTGATTTGGAATTTATTTGTAAAACTATCCATTTTTGTGAGAATTGGGTGTTTGGATCATCTCTTGGTTTAGGCTGTCTAATAGATGTTATATGAGTCATTTTAGACTTATAAGTTGTTCTAGTACCTTGTTATACTTGTTGGATGTGCTAGATTTTGGTTTGGTTTTAGTTTGGGTCGATTTTTGGAAGAAACCCAGAATTTTGGCCGGATTTCGTCCCTCCGGGCAAGGAGGCGCGCGCACCATGTTTTGGGAGGCGTGCGCACCCTTTTCTGCTTCAAAAACGCAGCCTTCTGATCAAGGGAGGCGCGCGCACCCCTTTTTAGGGAGGCGCGCGCACCCCTCTTTTTCCAGTTTGTCCGTTTTTCGTTCGATCTTCCGGAGGCCATAACTTTCTCATTCGGACTCCGTTTTAGGCGTGTAAACTATCGTTTCGAAGCTCTCTTCGAGTACTACAAGATGGTATAGGTTGTTCAGCTAAGTTATAAGTTTTATACTTCGGGATTTTATTGGGTGTTTGAGGTTAAGAGGAGTTGTATCGATCCATTGTGAACAAGTTTTGTAAATCCAATTGAGTGACTTTATTGAGTTGTTATGATCATCTTTGTGATATAAGTGAGGATTTCATACTTTGAGACCCTTTAATTGAAAGTTATTTTACTGATCGGATTGATTTTAGGATAAGACTTGGTCTAGGTTTTAGGTGATATCCTATAGTACCTAGAGGGTTGTTTTGGAACACTAAAGTGTAGGGTTTAGTCCGGTCGTGATCATGTTCTAATAAGGGTAACCTTTTGGATTCGTTTGGGGTGTTTAGAATTGGTTCATTATGGACGGAGGTAAAGCGTGAATTGGCGATTGGGTACTTACGGTTTGATTAACCTTAAGGTGTATTCATTCTGATTTCCTACTTTGGAATTCCAGGTGTGATGAGATGATTGAGTTCATAGTCCTAGTATATCTTTATGAGTAAATGTTTAGGGTCATTTTGGTAATAGTCATTGTGCCATTGGTGAGCGACCGTTTGGGTTGTGCTCTTTACGATTAACTTGTGGGTATCATATTTAGGATGTATTTGGTACGTGCCTTATCTTTGAATCATTATGTTTTAATGGTCAATGTTGTTGGACTCTTTTATGAGAAACTCCTTGTGCTATTGTTGTTGAACTCTTCTTGAGTAATCGTTTGCATCTTTTATGGTGATTAATTGGTATGGTTCCCTACTTTGGAATCCTTAGTTGTTTACCGTGCTAGTATTTTAGTACTTAGCATTATTAGAAGTCCAGCTGGTTAAATTGTGTATCGAGTCAGGCAATGGATAATGCTATAATGGCACGAGCCAAGTCCAGTATAGCATCGCCCATTGGTCCTTCTGTCCTCATCCAGATTGGCCTTGGTTGGGATGAGCTAGCTCCGTTGTGGGTATTCTAGCTAATCGTTATGGAGCATGACTTTGTGGCATGGCTCCCGCCCCTTGTGGCACTTTACATTGTTATTGGTTCCGGTACCGGGTTTCTCTTCAGCTTTTATGCTACTATGAAGATGGTTTGTTTGATTGATGGGTTGATTGGTCGCTTCTGACCGGGGTTTTCTCTTCGGCTTTTATGCTACTGTGAAGATATGGATTGGTTGATTGTTGAAGCTGCGCAGCGATCCTTTAATTGGTTCTATCAGTTGGGAAACCTTGGCTAATATCCTTTGTTATGTGTTTACTTTCTGCTGCTATCTGTTGACTGTTAATTGTTACATGCTATGTGATATTTATCATTGTTTATTGCTTATTGCATTATAGCATGTCATGTAGTTGCATTAGTAACTTACTGAGATTTTATCTCACCCCATTTATTTCCATCTTTGTTTTTCCTTAACTCCCCCCCCCCCAGGAGGAAAAGGATTAGGATTCGCGGATCGAGGAGGACGTCGAGAGGATTGAGATGTTGGGGCAGGTTGTTATGGATCGGTTTACATTATTTAAATGTATAACCTTTTGGGGATAGTTTTACCATTATTGACGTCATTAAGAATTGTATATTTTATTCTTTTGGGTATAAGCTGTGGAGCTTATGTTAGATGTACTTTGTTGATTTAAACTTGGATTTGCAAAACCTTGTGTTATCATCTTTTGGTTCAAAATGGAATTTTTAACTTCTATATTTTAGAGTTTTGGTTTTAAGTCGACGTCCAGCTCGCGATCTCGGGCCCGCGGGGTTCGGGGTCGCGACAATTCTCGTTTTTCAAAACGTTCTAACTTTCGGGTTGTAAAATTTATATATCCCCTAGTTCTCTCGGCTTACCCCATGAATAACTACTAATAATCTTATGTCTAACTTGCCCTTAGTAGACTTATAAAGTCTATCCTTATGCTAGACAACCCCATAAATGAATATGATTTAAGGACGAATAAGGAACGCGTCCTTAAATCTTTAAGGGTTTATATTAGTAGCCTTAGAGGGAGCTTTAATGAGAATAAAGGTTGCGGTTTTAACGTATCGCCCATAATGAGTGAGGTAAGAGAAGTATAAAACATACTTATTACCATATCCTTAAGGATCTCAATATGTCTCTATTACAATATTCATGCTAGGCGTACCCGGCTCAATGTAGAGAGAGATAATCCCACACTCTTTCAAAATAGCGAGTAAAAAGGACCTAGACGTTGTTCCTTTTAACAATCATTCCAAAGATGTATACACCATCATGAATGACCCTAATGTTCTTAATAGTCTTCAAAGTTGATTTCCAACTTTGTCTTTATAAGACTTTTACAACGTCCAAACTCAATATTTTATGAAGCAAATAAATGTATTCAAACTAAGAGTTAGTCATTTTTGAACATAATAACTATTGTTGACCTTTTCCATGAAGGAATAATTAATGGCCTACAAATATCCGAATGCATTAGTTCATTGAGACACTTGATGCTCTCGAGAATACTATAATGTTTGTAAATTTACTTTAAGGCATTTAATGCAAAAGTATTTTCCAAATTATCAAGTTTGTTTAAGATTTTCCTTTAACATAGGCTTATCAATTTTCCTCTTGGAAATATGACCCAAATGGCTATGCTTTAATAAAATATAAACTTTACTCGATAACTTTTTCTTTTTAGTTTTGGTTTCATTATTTAAGGGACACATTTATTGTTTGAATAATGTCAAGTAAATAAAGAATACTTGACTAAGTACTAGTACCAACAACCTTGGAATTTAAAAATAAAGATCACAAAATGAACAAAATAACCTTTTTTATTCAATATTGTGATATATATATATATATATATATATATATATATATATATATATATATATATTAAATTCCGTTCAAATGACGGTACAACAAATGTATTATTTATACAAACAATACTTAGTACTTAACAATAACTGAAAAAGAGTCCTTTTGCCTAAAACTTTAACCGGATTCCCAGCTCCCATATAAATGAATCTCTCATCTTTACTGGTTCTTCGGTAACTCAGGCAATCCTACACAAACATACTTATGTGAGTTGTTGTACAAAAAATCAACCACCATGTATATGTAGGGATTGAAACCAAATTTAGCCTTAATACAATACAAACAAGACCAAATGACATACCTTTCTTAGCACGCCAAGCGTGATACTTAGGGCAGTCGAACTTCATGTGTGTAAGGTCCTTGCAAAAGAAGCATTTATTTTCTTTATGATCATTGGATGATCTCTTAGGCTTCTTTTTACTTGCAACCGCAATTTCCTTCCCTTTTCTCTTTGTCCCATGAGAAGAGGTAGATGCCAAACATCCCTCAATCATATCAAGGAATGTTTTAGCATCAACGTCCTTGGAGACACCGTCCAAAATGGTCTCCGGGACAACTATATTCATGATCATTAGGCTCACGCGGTTGGAGCGTTCCCACTTCTCTTCATTTAAGCAATCTTCTTAAGTGCTTATATCAGAAAGAGGAAGAGGAAACGGTTCCCTTAATGCGTGATCTATGTCCATATAGCCTAAGATCATCATTAATTTATTTTTCCAAGTTTTAAAATTAGTCCCGTTAAGCATCGGTAAAGTACTCATAGCAGTAATCACGGATGAAGCAATAAGTAAATCTGTTGGGTCGTGAGAACAAAAAAGAATGAAAACAAAACATGAATAAAAAACTACAAAATAAAAAATGATTAATTATATCAACGAAATCCATCAATAAGACAATCAACATGACATCAAAACTAATCTTTGGATTGCGAGTTGACTCATAAATGATTGCCTTAGGTAACAAGTAATTTGAACTTATATTTTAATAAATACTTAATCTTCCTTTGGGCCGACATAAGTATCTAAGAAAATATCCTAATGTTCATTTTATTTGTTACCACATGAATGCCTAAGTTTAGTCAAATGTCAAGATCTTCTTTGGAAAATTCAAGTCATTCATATATTAACTTAAACATCCAACACTTTACAATTTAAGGGTTTAAATAACGTAAATCACTTAGGCGACAATATTATTTAAACAATGAATAAAATTGTCAAAGCATATAATTAATCATAACTTTTTAAGGTTTGAAATAATTTATGGTTTTATTCCAAAAGGGAAAACAAATAGTGCAAAACTTAAAAAAAAATCCAAAATCTGTGAATAGTGTATGCTCGGCCGAGCATATAAAGTGCTCGGCCGAGCACTAAAGACGGAATGGTTTTGGCTTTATTAGGCAAGAAGTGCTCGGCCGAGGCTTATATGGTGCTCGGCCGAGCACCACTTTCAGAAACATATGCCTTTACGACATGCATAGCACCGATTCATGTGCTCGGCCGAGTCATATGAACTGCTCGGCCGAGCACCCCAAATTTCTGCACTTTCTGAATTTTGTTTAATAATTTCCCAAAACATGAAATGACAAGTAGATCCACATGGTATGTTCTTAACAACATAGACCATGATATATGGGGATAATCTTGTCCTTTTAAAACATGGAATCAAGTATGTAGATCCACACAATTATGCATAACACATAATTATGTTATTAGGGATAGTCAAACTTGAATCCTTTTATTTATGCAACAAAACCTTTCAAACCATTTTCTTACATTTAGATGATGATTATCAGTGCTCTATGAACGAATTAGAGTCCCTTAATCAACATCAAAACTTTATGATTCAACAGAAAAAATGAATCAAAATTGAAAGCACAAACTTTCCTAAAAAGAACTCAAACTTAAACCAAAGATGAGCGGGGCTCTGATACCAATTGTTGGAACAATTTTAATCCCTGAATGCCACACTCACTTTAGAATAGGATTGAGGAAGAGATGAAGCGGAAGCGTTTAAGAACAATACCTGTTGAATCCATGGATGATGTAGGGAGAAATGAATAAGAAGAAGATGTAGGGAGAATGCTCTTCTAAATGATCAATGTCTTTCCTCTTTACTTCTTTAACACTTAATGAAGATTTATGGAGAGAGTACTAATGAATAATCAAGTAGTCTTAAGGGTTGATGGAATGCCCTTTATATAGTAGACTTGGTGACATTTCATTTAGGGACCACACACTTTCAAGCTTTATGATAATAAATTACCATTTTGCCCATCACAATTAGGTAATATATATCCAGGAATTCTACACATTTTATTATCAACTATACTTTATAATTTAATATTATAATCATAACTTTATGAATGGAAGTCTAAATGACTTGTGTTGCAAGCCATGTCCTTACACACACATGTTGTAAATGGTTTGAAATCTGTGGACTTGTTGATGCAATATTCGTTGATATTCTTCCATGTCCGTGTTATTATGCTTCTAATATGCTTTCGGGCAACAATTTCGCTGACACCTGCTTCCCTCATAAAACACAAGATTGAAGAAGGAGCACCGCCTCTCTCTAGCTCAACCTATTTTAGACATAACAAAAAGTTTATTTGGCTTGTCAGCCTAGTATTATTTACTGTATGTACGTAGGTCACTAATATCTTCCTGAGTAACAATCAGTTTTGGAGAAGTTATGGACTCTTTCTAGCTTACTCCCTCCGTTTCATTTCATTTGAATTGAGACAAAAAAAAAATGGCACAATAATTAAGAGAAAGTAGTGAATGTGTGGTGGAAAATGAGGACAGAGAATGAATGGGGTAAATAGTAGTGTTGGTTGGATAAAATGAGTGGTGGATAATGAAGAGAGAGAATTAGTGAGGTTAAATGGGTGGGGTTAGGTGAATATAAAATATTAAAAAGTTTGTCATTTTGGACAGTCTCAATTGAGGTGAAACGGACGAAAAAGGAAATAAGTCTCAATTCACATGAAACGGAGGGAGTATAACATAGCCCCTCCATTCCACGTTAATAGTTATAGTTTGACTTTCTTCGTCAAATTGATTGAACTTTGTAAACCAATTACTCCCTCAGAGTATATATATTCACCCTCCCATTTACACGGAGATTAAGAAATAGTGGAAGTGATGTAACTGTTGTGAGTATAAAAGTAAAGTTGGTGATAGAATGAGTGAGATGGAATAGTAGGTTGATTGGTGTTGTAAGTATAAAAGTAAAGTAGGAGGAAGAATGAGTGAGATGAATAGTAAAGATTCTTTGCAATTTTTGGAAGTGAACATATACTCTGGGACGGACTAAAAAGAAAAGGGGGACAAATACTCTGGGACGGAGGGAGTACAAAAATATAATTATTGTCATGATATTGTTATGAAATGCACCTTTATAAATACTATCAATAATGAAGATTTTTGAATATATTTTAAATGAAATTATATTTTTGTAAACTTATATTCAAAGTTTAATCAAAGTGACAAAAAAATCAACCTAGGACTATTAATGTGATTCGAACGCACATTCACGGTTCTTAATTACTCTATTGTTTTTTCTACCAAAACACATCCCAAATTAAAATATACAAAAATAGTTTACTTATTTTTGAATATTTATTTAAGAACGGAGGTAGTAAGAATTATTCTTCTTCCACTACTTTGTTTTATTCATCATATACCAACATGGAATCAGAATTATATTTCCACACTTGAGGTGGTACGATTGTGTTATTTGAAGCCTCGACAATTCAAAGGAATCTTTTACGTTCATATGAATGTGGTCCTCTTGCCTATGAGACACAATATTTGTTGTGTTGCTGCTTGAATATCAGAAATTTGTGGCCTTTTTTCTTTATCACACGCTCGCTCTCTGAAGGAACGTAGGCATATGAAACAGCCTGCGTCTTCGCGGGAACATTATCTTGATGTAGGAGGTTATGATTATTATTTATTTTATTCTGTTCACACAGGGGACAATAAATATAGATTTAAGTTAGTAGTTAAGAGGTCGACTATCTTTGAGATAGGTCGACTATCTTGGAGTGCAGTGTGTGTATTTAGTTTTGCAGCGGAAATAAAGTGATGTAAATGGAGACATAATGATAAAACGAAGTAAACTGATGAACAAGTGAAGTGTATGATTTCTGTGAGAATGAAAGAGACAAACACAACGATATAATGTGGTTCGGAGTAAAGCAACTATCCTACATCCACGCCTCACTGTCCTCAACAGTGAAGAAGCAATCCACTATAATCCTTCGATAAGTAATTACAATAAATTGCAAGGAAAATTCCCTTAGGATTTTCCAACCTAATTAACCTCACTAAGTTGTGCTTGTTGCAAAGCACTAAAAACAAAACAAAAAAAAAAAAAAAAAAAAAAATCACAAAGGTGAAAGATTGGTGATCTCTTGGCTTGCTCTAACAATAGCTAAATGAGATCTCTATGAAAATTGGCTAAAAGCGCAAATGGACAGATTTAGTGTGCTTGAATAAGGTTTGCTTTAAAGCTTTTATGAAGGCTTGAAGGTTTGTTACAAGGTATATTTTCTAAGTGTTGGAGATGAGTTTATATAGGTTTTCAATATGTATCCGTTGGTTCCCAACATTCTTGAGCATCTTAGGCTTTGAGATTGGTCATTCCATTATCTTTGACTCAAAAATTAGTCATGAAGAGTGTTACGTCAGGTTTTGACTTTCACTGAGAGCATGAGTTGGCATTTCATGTCACTTGGACTAATGTCTGCTATCTTGGACTAAGGTATGTTATTTCGACTGGTATGAGGGTCCAAGACAATGGACCTTGGCTAAATTGATTTCTTCGATGGTTCTTCGTTATGTAAGATCCGTTGAAGTAAGAGAGATTGTTGTTGCTTGGTAGTGAAATGTTTTGAGAGATTTAGGCTTCATTAATTCTTTGTCAAAACTTTTTGTTAACTTAGTTTTAACACAATCACGCTGATGGAAATAACGGGAAGGCTTTACCTGCGCCCAGTGACGAAGCTAAGGCTTAGCCATGGGGGTCATCCGACCCCCTTAAATTTTGAAACATGTCAATTTTAGCACTTTAAAAAAAATGACATTTTACTACTAAAAATATAGATTATAACATTTTGACCCCTGATGACGCCAAAATCTGGTTGGATCAGCCTTCGTCTAGCGGTTCGGATAATCCCAGCGACAGTTCTTGATAGCCGGATCTGCACACACGAAATAAACATAAACTACACCGGGGCTTCACCGGCGAAGGCCCTCCAGTGTAAGAATAAGGATATGGGTGATTAGAAATAAAGAAAATCAATTGACTAGATTAGAGCCAAAAGTTCGTTACCCGTTTCCTGTGTAGAGGACCTGTTTATATAGGCGTGGGTGAATGAGTTCTGACTTGTTAGGAAAGCCAGGAAGCCCGTGGTGATGTAGGACTCATATTCCTTGGAGATAAACTCCTGATAAGGATGAATTAAGCCCTGTTATCTGATAGGAGAGTTATCCCTGCTTAGATAAGGATCTTCACTGTTAGAGTTGTAATCAAACTCTGTAAGAGGTTTCCCAACGATAATGGGAGGTTTACGATGTAAGTCGGCCCGTCATCTAACTCGGCTCGTCATAGAGGCCGGCTAGGGATTAGGCTTCTCGGACTCGGCCTAGGCAAGGACTGCCTGCTCGGCCTTACTGATGTCGGCCTATAAACATGGGCTTCTCGTGAGTGAGACTCTCGGTATAGGTCCGTTAGGTACGATGGGCCTAGTGTCCAGGTTCCCATCTACCAAGTTGGATTACGTCGTTCAGTGGCCCCCGAGTTTCTATCTCGGCATGCCGAATAGAAATTGTTGGGTATTTAATTTCTGTTTGATTGATGTGATAGTTGTAGCCGCCAAAATCCTTGCTTTGATTTGCTGATGCCAATAGGATTTAATGCTAATTGAATCATTGTTCTTCTTGGAATGGGGAAAACTCCAGTTGGATTCCAAACATGAGTAATATTAATTACCCTTCAACTAACTCCCTCTTAAGTAATATAAATAGAGGATTTGTGTTTTAAGTTTTCACATTATCCTTACCCTCTTTTCTTCTTCCAAACTTTGTCCATGGCCAAAAGAGAGTATGATAATGCTTTCCCAGAGGAATACGATTCCTCAGATGATGCGAAAAACTCGCCCGTCCCAAATGACCAAGAGTCTGCTGACAGCTCCTCACTTCCCCCTGATGATCACTATCTGGATGGTGAAGACTCGGATAATAGCAATCGCGAATGGGAGGAGCCCATCGTCGAAGGTAGTGATGAAGATTCAAGTGACGATAAGGATAGCAGCTCCAGCGAAGTAGATGAAGAGGACGAAGAAGAAGAAAGAGACTTCAAAGCTTTCCAGGAAGAGATGGAGTGGTACCGAAAGAACCAAAATAAATAGCTTCATGCTGGCCCAACGATAGTAGTAACCCTTTTTTAAATGTGAATCATGATGAGTTAGTGGGAGTACGTGCTGCCCATGGGTACAAAAATACGGTCGGGTTAGATTCGAATCCGACCCGCTCCACCCGGGATATAAATTCAAATTTTCACTCCCTGTTTCACTTTTTTCGAATTCCAAAAAGGGAAAAAACCCAGAGCTTTGCATATCACTGGCCTGTATTTCCAACTGGTGCTGAGCTTTTCCGTCGATCTATTCTGTCCAAAGTGCTCTGAACAACTTTCCGACTACTTTCGTCCGATCTTTTTCCATTTCCAAGGTATTTTCTCGCTTTCCTTCCCTTTGTCAATTTCTAGGGTTCCGACCAATTTCCCGAACATTACATCATTCTTCGTTGGATCTAGTTGTTTTTGCTGACGAAGAAACAGACCTTCATCTTCCCCCAATGTCGGACCTATCGATTTCTGATGTTAAACCTGTGTATGGTTTTTATCAAAGAAACAATAGGATTTATGTTAAGTCGAACGGGTATTGGGGGCTGTTGTCTTTGCTTGCCGTAGGAGAGATATTGTATTCAAATGGGTCGCCGAGAGAAGACCTTAGGTATCCTTCTGGTCTTTACGTGACCAGTGTTAGGGCTAACGAGGATGCCGACATGATCATTCTTGATAGCTTGAGCGAGGTCCTCGATCATATTTACCTGTTTTATGTAAAGGATAAATCCTTGTTTCGGTCTCGTCATGTGAGTGCAACCTCCTCGGCCCCAGTAGTCGATTCGGGGGGGGGGATGGCCTCTACAAGGCTTCCCGATGAGTCTAAACCCTCTGTTTCTTCTACATGTATGGCCGGGGAAAGTACCTCTGAGAGAATTGTGGATCGGTTTGACTCAAGCGTCGTCAGGCAGGGACGAGGAGCCAAAACTAAGGGTAAAGGAAAATCGGGGCCAGCCGCGAGCAAACATCCCAAACCGGGCAAAGAGATGCTTGAGGTGTTGTATTCTCGGTATGGGATAGATCGTGATGAGTATTGCTTGCATTATAGCAAGGTCGTTCCCTTGGATTCGGAGGAAAAAATCCAGAACTTCTACTACAATAAAGCCGTCGTTTCTTTCTTTTACAAACAGTTTCAGCTAGGGCTAAGACTTCCTCTTGACCCCTTTATCAATGAGTTCTTGGAGACGTGGGGAATTGTTCCGGCCCATATTGGTGCCAATGCCGTCAGATATTTGATCAGCTTCATAGTGTTGTGTCGTAATCTTAATTTCGAACCGTGCATGTCCGCCTTTGATCATTTCTTCAATGTGAGCTATAGTAGGACGTCTAGGACTATAAGCATCAAGTCTGACCCGGCTAAACCCAAAATTATCTCCCCCATCTCTACCACCGTCAGCAAAGTGTCGGGGTGGAACAAACACGTAATTGGGGTTGAATCTCGTAGTGGTTGGGAGTTCACTCTTCCCGAACTCGGTCCTTGCCGTCCCGAAGAGGTTCACAGACCAACATGGAGTGATGGCCTAATTGCAAAGCTAGAGGAGTTTGCCAATCTCGGTACCCTTGATTGGGGCGAATTGGAGAGGGATCCCCGCTACTACGTTCAGGCCGGGCTGATGGCGGGCCCCCTTGACGGCATTATCCCCAAAGTCATCGTTAAGAAGGGGAATAGATTTCCGAACTGGATTGTCCATCCCAACTTTCTTTTTCATCATGAATGTACCCGTTGCCAGGAGCAGAACGACATCTGTCTTAAGGCCGTCGACACAATAGGCTGTAATTCCTAGATCTTTCAACATGAATTTATCCTTTTATCTCGTCCCATTCTGACGTTTATCTTTTCGTGCAGATCTGACTATGGAGCAGGCTGATGAGATTGACTCCACTTATGTTGATCCCGTTGCGGCAGCGAGGGCCAAGAAACAAAGATCTCGGTTGGCCGCCTTGGAACAACGCCATCAAGATATGGATAATAGGCAACTCTTTTTGCAAAACAAAGATGCTTCTGCAGTGCCCATGGCAGATCGGGTCATCGAGGTGCCGAGTATGAACACCGATCAAATAGCTCCTGAGACCGAAAAGAATGTTCCTGACGACCAGATATCAAGCCAAGGCCAAGATCAAAGTGCCGATGTGGGCGTTGAGGTGGACCAGGACGATACTCTTCGTCGTTCGAAGAGAGCAAGGGTGGAACCTAGGGAAACACCGGATCAACCTTTGAAAGGAACCCCTATGCCTACTCAAGCGTCAGCCTCTGCCTCAGTTTCACCGGATGAGGAGGTTAGGAATTGGTTGGAACAACACGGCGGAGCCCCTGTCCTATCCGGACTAGATGTCTCGGTTCGTGCCGGTCCGAGCTTGAAGAAGGGGGGCGTGGTCGTCAGACGGGCCATGAATGTCGAAACTCTTGAGCAGCTAGTCTTTGAGAAACCTACCTCCCTCCAGCTCCTAAACCGCAAGGGTTTAATCCTTAGCGAGGTAACGTTCCCATTATCTCGGTCCTGTTCTGTTTTCCTTTTCACCGTTTGTCTAATCTTTCCCTCTGCTTGCAGCTTGCCTCCCTTGCCCAATAGGACTACGCTATGTACCGACAGGCCTACGAACTTCTGAGGAGCACCGAAGCCGAGGTCGTGAAGCTCAAAGATGCCAACAATGATCTGATTGAAAAGGAGACAGCATTAGAGAAAGACAAGGCTTCCCTTGATGAGCTGTACCGTGCTTCCCAAGCCGAGGTGGAAAGATTGAAGGATTCCTTGCTAACTTCTCAAGCCGATGTTGAAGGGGAGAAGAGGAAGGCCGAGATGATTTCTGGGGAGAAGGCCACAGTTGAAGAAAAGCTTGCCTTATTGGAGGACAAGTATGCACGTTTAGAAGAAAGCGTGGTGGAGAAAGAGAAGGCTGCTGTAGAAGCATATAAGAGGGGGCCCCAGTTTAGGGAAGATTTGAGTGATCGTGTCGGCACAGTGTACAACGACGCATGGTCTAACCTGACTCGCCTCCTCTATATCGATCCGGAGGTTGACGTCCCGTTGGAGAAGTGCGCCCGTCTCTTTCAACAAGATGCTTATAGCGTGGAGGCGAGGGCGGCTCACTCTATGGTTCCGTTTTCAGAGGGTGCTCTCAGGATCATCAAGGCTAAAGACAGGGGCGCCAACAGACCTGTTTGGGACCCACCGGCATTGGACCCCAACAACTTCGAGAAGCTTTTGGAAAAGGCCGAGGCAGATCGTGAAGCCGGGCTGGATTGATTTTCTTGTGTAGTACCAGCGAAGTTTCTTTTTTGTAATACCTGTATTTATTCGACTCGGCCCAGAGTTTTCTGGGGGAGTTTAAACACTTCGTCTTAAATATTCCCACGACTCGGCCCGTAGTATTTGGGGGAGTCTAAACACTTGGTTATTTGTAGGGATTTGCTTACCTCGTTTGAGGCGTATGTTATCCCCGGTCTTCTTTAACCGTTGCGTAGTTAAGCATTACCTCGTCATTTGTTAACGTTGTTCTATCTCGGTTTGAGACGTCTTAACATTGAGGCTGTTTGCAGGCCGTGGTCGTTCACCGTTATGGAGAGCCATAATGGACTTATATGTTCGGGCTGAGGTGGTCTACCGTTGAGCTCTGACGAACATCTGGTGCTCGGTTTTGATACATTGAGTCTGGCTGTTAGGACCGACTTAAGTCGTCTTATGTGCTAGTTGTTAGAACTAGGCTTTAGAAGTTATGCATAAGTGTGCTCGTCAACTTCGTTAGGGTGCTAGCTATTGAAGCTAGGCTTATGAAGTCATGCTTTTAATTGTGCTCGTCGACTTCGTTAGGGTGCTAGATATTAAAACTAGGCTTTAGAAGTCATGCTTTAAGTGTGCTCGTCGACTTCGTTGGGTAATCTCGGCATTGTAAAATAACGCTAAGACCGTGTTATGCACTATAATCAAGGCTTGATGAAATAAAGGAAATTTTATTGATAAAATCAAACTAAGATAACTAGATATCAACTATAGAATCTAAAACTGAAAATCTGATAAAAGGAATAAACAGCTAACCGAGATGCTACTGATAGTACTTTCTCAAGTGCTCGGAATGCCATGGGTGTTTAAGCTCTTTTCCTTCTGGAGTTTTGAGCATGTAGGTCCCTTCCCGTATAATGTGGGTGATGACGTAAGGGCCTTCCCAGTTTGGGAGAGCTTATTCTGTTGTGCCTTCAAGTGTGTTGACTCAATTTTTCTGAGTACCCAGTCACCGACCTCAAAGGTTCTCTTTTTTACTTTGCTGTCATGGTAGGCCTTGGTTCTTTGCTTGTAGTTGATCATTCTGAGTTGGGCGGTTAGCCTTTTTTCGTCAACTAGGTCTAGGTCCAGTAGTCGGTTGTACTCATTAACGACCTCGTCATAGTTGGTTACTCTGAAAGTCGGCAAGGCCATCTCGGCTGGCGCCATTGCTTCTGAACCGTAAGTCATAGCGAAGGGTGTTTCCCCAGTTGGCCCCCGAGTGGTTGTACGGACGGCCCATAAAGCTAGGGGGAGTTCGTCCAGCCACTTTCCTTGACTGCCTTCTAAATTCTTGGTGAGTGCTCTCAAGACCAGTTTGTTGGCGGCTTCGGCCTGTCCATTGCCTTGAGGATGGCTGACTGACGACTTCTTATGCTTGACTCCCAACCTATTCATCTCCTCGGTGAAAGCATCAGAGAATTGGAGGCCATTGTCCGTCACTATAGTGTGTGGCACACCGAACCGACACCATATGTAATCATGGATGAAGTTGATGGCATTCTCTTCAGTGATCTTTGCTAGTGGTTTCGCCTCTACCCATTTGGTGAAGTAATCAACTACCACAATTACATATTTGTTGCTCCCTTTGGCTAATGGGAACGTTCCAATGATGTCGACTCCCCACATGTCGAATGGCCATGTTGGTATGACCAAGCTTTGCTCTACGGCAGGTACTTTGGGTAAGTCGGAGTAGCGTTGACATTTGTCATACCTCTTTACATAGGCTTGGGCATCCTCCCTCATATTTGGCCAATAGTATTCAAGCGTGATGATCTTATCGGCAAGGGTTCTGGCCCCCGGGTGTCCCCCGCAAACTCCCCCATGTACCTCGGCGAGGAGTTTCTCGGTGCTTTTTGGTGCAACACATCTAAGGAGAGGTCTAGAGAATGACCTTCTGTACAGGATGCCATTCCAGACCATGTATCTTGCCGTCTTCTTTTTGATCGATTTGGCCTCTAACTCGTCCTCAGGAAGTTGTCCCTTCTCCAAGTAGTCCTTGTAGTCGTCGATCCATGTCCTTTCCTCATCATCTAAGAGCAAAATCTCCAGTCTCTCGTAAGCAGGCTGGTCGGTGTAGACGATCAGGGGGTCCGAGTCCTCAGCTGTTGCCATCTTTGAAAGCAGATCGGCTTCCAGGTTATATTCTCTACCGACTTGCCGTATATCCCAGAACTCAAAGTTCTTGGTCAGGTTTAGGACGAGGTCTTTGTACTTGGTCAGCATGTGGTTTTCGGTGTTGTATTCCCCTTTAACTTGATTCACCACCAGTTGGGAGTCGCTGTATGCTACCAATCTTGTTGCACCAAAGAACTTGGCTCTTTCAAGTCCCAGGATCAGGGCCTCATATTCAGCCTGATTATTTGAGGCAGGGAACTTGAACCTGATAAAATCACGTGCAACATGCTCGCCGGCAGGGCTAGTCAAGTAGACCCCGGCGCCGCTTCTTCCTTGGGTAGTTGACCCGTCGGTGTATAGGACCCAACAGTTGGGCGGTAGTTCTTCCAAGGGCTCTCAATCCATAGGGAACTTCCTTTTTCGGGTGGTCGCCGTATGTTCACTTGTAAAGGCGGTCTCGACTAAGCCAGAAGAGTTTTCCTCGGCTTGTAGGTTATATCGAATTCGGTCAGTTCGATCGACCAGTTAAGTAGGCGTCCAGAGCTGTCCATCTTGTGAAGTATTTTTCTAAGAGGAGCATTGGTATAGACCGTGATGGGATGAGCCGAGAAGTAGGCTCGTAATTTTCTGGCTGCAATTACCAAGGTATAAGCAATTTTCTCGGCATTGAAGTATCTGCTCTCGGTATCTGACAGTGCCTTGCTGACGTAGTAGACCGGTTTCTGGATACCGCTTTCTTCTCTGACCAGCACGGCTGATACGGCTCGGTCGGTTGCTGCTAAGAAGACGTACAATGTCTCACCCATGACTGGGCTGCTAAGTAGGGGTGGAGAGCTGAGATAGTCTTTTAGTTGCTGGAACGAGGTCGAGCACTCTGACGTCCAAGCAAAATCCTTTGTTCCCTTCAAGGCTTTGAAAAAGGGAAGGGATTTCTCTGCCGATTTGGCGATAAACCTACCGAGTGCTGCTACTCTCCCGTTCAACCTTTGAACCTCTTTGATACAAGTCGGCTCCCGCATGTCAATCAAGGCTTGGATCTTTTCTGGGTTAGCCTCGATGCCTCGCTGAGAGACCATGAAACCTAGAAACTTGCCCGCTGTAACCCCGAAGACGCACTTGCTAGGGTTGAGCTTCATATCGTTAGCTTTCAAGTTGTCAATTGTCTCTTCCAGATCTGGTATATGGCTGCCGATCTTGGTCTTGATCACCATGTCATCAATGTAGGCCTCCATATTCCGGCCTATCTGAGATTTGAAGACCTTGTTCACCATCCTATGATACGTGGCTCCTGCATTCTTTAGGCCGAAAGGCATCATGACGTAGCAGTATACGCCGCCTGCGGCTTGAAAAGCCGTCCTTTCTATATCGTCCTCGGTCATTTTGACTTGATGATAGCCAGAGTAGGCATCCAAGAAACTGAGGGTTTGATGGCCGGCAATGGAGTCTACGAGCTTGTCAATCCTGGGGAGGGGATAGCTATCTTTAGGACAGGCCTTGTTTAGGTCCGTAAAGTCCACGCACATCCTCCATTTGCCATTGTGCTTCTTTACCATGACGACGTTTGCAAGCCACTCAGGGTACGTTGCCTCTCTTATGATGCCGGCTTTGAGGAGTTTGTCGACCTCGGTCTCAATTGCTTTTTCCTTGTCAGTAGAGAAGACTCGTCTTGTCTGCTTGACCGGTTTAAAGAACTTGTCGACTTCCAGTTTGTGGAGAGCAACAGCTTCCTTTACTCCCACCATGTCATCCACTTTCCAGGCAAATACGTCCAAATTCTTTTGAAGTAGGGAGACGAGCTCTTCTCGTTCTTGTTGGGAGAGTTGCTTCCCAATCTTTACCTTCTGATCTGGATAGTCTGGGTTAATGACGACCTCGTCTAACTGATCCACGGTTTAAGTTCGGGGCCGTCTCTGAACTCTAGGGTCTCGACAATGATCTGCTTGACCTTCTCTTTGTCCTCCCCTTCCAAACTTAGGTTTTCCATGTCCAACAGTTTCTCGATCTCGGTTTCCATATCAGTCGGCTGTGTGGCCCCCGAGCTTGGGACGACGGTGAGAGCCAAGTTGTCCGAAGCTGTGTTCATCGAGATGCAGCCGAATCCGTCTAAGCCGTAAGTAACCTCAGTCTTAGTTGGGACGTCGTTGTCAAGAATAACGCACTCTTCAGGTTCATCTTCAACAGTCGCCAATATAACACCGATATGTGGCGTCGAGGTTGTAACCGTGGTTGATTTTGAAACCGTGATTCTTTTATCAGGAGTATCAATCTCCATCTTGGCCTTTGCTTTCCTGGACTTCATCACATGCTCCAAGAAATCTCTGGGCGATCCCGGGACGCACCCAATTCCAGCCGGGGTGGGGAACTTCACCCTTTGGTGGGGGAGGGAGGCAACCAGCCCCAACTTTCCTTGACTGGGTGCACCTAGGATAGCATGGTAATCACTGTCTAGATCCATGACTATGAAGGTGACCGTGGCCGAGGTCTTGTAGGGATGAGTGCCGACTTCCAAGAGTATGTCGACGGTTCCTTTGGCATCGGCCTTATGATTGGTGAACCCTTCTAGCCTTCCATTATAGGGGGTTAGCATTGTATTGGGAAGTTCCATCTCTTTAAAGGTGAGATAGTATAGCACATCCTTGGCCGCACCGGAGTCTATGAGGAGCCTATCCGACTCGCAATTATCAATGCGGCCTGTAATGACCAATGGTTGTTCTCTCATTGCACGGTTTCCCACCAACTCATTTGGAGAAAAACTGATCACTTCTTCCCTCTCATGGATCCAGGGAGGGATGTGGAAGACTTTACTTAGCTCGTAGATCTGCTCCTTGAGTTTCTTGTTTGATGGAATTTCCTCTCTGATCACGCCTATCAGCCTAGCCCGAGGTGGTCTGTCGACCTGGTCATTGTTTTTGTCTTCTTCCATTGGGCGTTTATTGTCCTTGGTCATGAACTGATTGAGCTTGCCTTGGTCGGCCCATTTCTGCAGTATCTTCTTCAGGGCAAAACAGTTCTCGGTGTCATGGCCGTTGTCTCTGTGATAGGAACAATACTTTGTGGTATCCCTCGGGTATTTTGGGTTGTCTTTTAGAGGCTTGGGGTTGGGGAGATCCACCAGATTCATGATCTCAGAAATCGATTTATTGAATGTGGTGAATGTCTCGGTCCCCCTGGTCCTGTTTTTGCCTTTGCCGTTTCCCCCGTTGGTCCCCTGGGACGAGTTCCCGTTATGCGACTTGTCATGATCTCGGTCTCGTTCCTTATGACCATATAACGTCTTTTTCTTCTCCTCAGCAATGGCCGTGGCGTAAGCGACGTGGTACAACTCGGCTTTTGTGAGGGGCTCTCTGACCGACAATTCATAAGTTAACTGCTCTGACCTGTGCCCATTCGTGAAGCATACAATTATCTCCCTGTCAGTCAGGCGTTCTTCTATTGAGTTGGCAAGGTCCCTAAACCGGTTGTAGAAACTCAGGGTGGACTCGTTTTTGCTTTGGACCATGTTGGCTAGGTCAGACAACCTTTTCTTCCTTGCACCCGCGGTAGCGAAATATTCCAAAAATTGTGATTTCAACTTGGCAAAGGAATTGATGCTGCTTTTCTCAAGGTCCATGAACCAGGACCGAGCTGCCTTCGTTAAGGTGCTTGCAAAGGCCTTTCACAGCACGTCATCCTGATTGGACACTAGGGCCATGGTGGCCTCAAAGGCTTGGATGTGATCCAGAGTATCAGCGTTGCCGGAATATTTGTCCAGATGTGGGAGCTTTAACTGCGGATTTGGTGGTGCATCCTTAATCCTTTGCGCGAAAGGGCGCATAGCATCGTAGTCATTATTGGGCTTCCTGTGCCCCTGATTCATCATCTCAATGTTGTTGAGCCTTTCTCTAAGGTCGACAATGTCCCTTGTGCTGAATGCCGAGGTATGACTGGAACTGACTATGCTTCGATCTCGGTGTCTCCTTTCACCTTGGGTTGGATCAAGGCGATGCCTTGGAGGAGTACGGCGAGGTGGAGTGTGTCGGGGTGGATCCAGCCGGGGTGGTGTGCACCTTGGTGGATCCAGTCTGAGAGGTGAATGGTGTCGGGCGTCCCCACGACGTCTTTCCTCAATAATCCTCACTCCAGGGGATTCATCTTCTTGTTCTTCCCGACGGCGATTAATGTGGTCCCTCAGATCTTCATCTAGATTGGGTCTTCCTAACCGTCCGTCTTGGCGACTTACTCGGCTCCTGGGAGGCATATCCCGTCTACAATTTTGTGGGGGCTCCCTTCTGCTCACTTTGTCGTCCAGATTTGTCCCCCTCGTTCCAGATGGCTGAAGTAGGTTAGCCAAGGAATTTTCGGGGTCAAGATCTAACAGGGCCCGCTGGGCTTCGGCCAGCTGTTGGAGTGTGTGAACGTTCTGTTGAAGCAACGTTCTCTTGTCCAATGGCAGCGGCTGTGATGGTCCTGCCCCATTTTTGCGGGATCCTGTCCGTCGGCGGCGCCCGTATTGGTTAACAACATTGGGGGCCGGACCCTTTGAACGGGTATGCATTCCTCCCCCTTGCGCGGGTGCTGTAGGTGGGAGCCTCTGGTTCTGTTCAGCAGCGTTTGTGTTTTCGGGGGGCGGTGCGTCCCTTGTGGTGTCTTTAGAAGGGGTGGCTTCTCGCCCTTCAACCAATTCTCCTGCCATGGCTTGGAATTATCTGGCTAAAGAACTGACCAATCGATTTTCCCGGCAATGGAACTAAACTGATGACGCTAAAATCTGGTTGGATCAGCCTTCGTCTAGCGGTTCGGATAATCCCAGCGACAGTTCTTGATAGCCGGATCTGCACACACGAAATAAACGTAAACTACACCGGGGCTTCACCGGCGAAGGCCCTCCGGTGTAAGAATAAGGATATGGGTGATTAGAAATAAAGAAAATCAATTGACTAGATTAGAGCCAAAAGTTCGTTACCCGTTTCCTGTGTAAAGGACCTGTTTATATAGGCGTGGGTGAATGAGTTCTGACTTGTTAGGAAAGCCAGGAAGCCCGTGGTGATGTAGGACTCATATTCCTTGGAGATAAACTCCTGATAAGGATGAATTAAGCCCTGTTATCTGATAGGAGAGTTATCCCTGCTTAGATAAGGATCTTCACTGTTAGAGTTGTAATCAAACTCTGTAAGAGGTTTCCCAACGATAATTGGAGGTTTACGATGTAAGTCGGCCCGTCATCTAACTCGGCTCGTCATAGAGGCCGGCTAGGGATTAGGCTTCTCGGACTCGGCCAAGGCAAGGACTGCCTGCTCGGCCTTACTGATGTCGGCCTATAAACATGGGCTTCTCGTGAGTGGGACTCTCGGTATAGGTCCGTTAGGTACGATGGGCCTAGTGTCCAGGTTCCCATCTACCAAGTCGGGTTATGTCGTTCAACCCCCTTATTTTTGATAACAAGTTGCACTAAATTTTTCTTTTGACCCACTTTAATACTAAATTTGTATACCTCAATTATCATCATTATCTCTAAAGCAACTTCGACCCCCTTCTCGAAATTTTCTGGATTCGCCACTGCCTGGGCCGGCCTTAACACTTTAGCGGCGCTGTTGAGAATTTAACTTAGGCACTAAAATATATTCTAAACAACCAAAGTTGCCTAATTACCTAATTGAACCATCTAATTTCCTAATTGGACTGAACTCACTGAAGTTGCCTAGGGATGGCAACGGGGCGGATACGGAGCGGGTTTGCTCATAACCAAACCCGCCCCTCAATGAACACTCCTGTTACCAAACCCGCCCCACCCCGTATGGTGTTGAACCCGTTCCCACCCTGCTCCGCCCCGTATTCCATAAAATCACAATTTTATGGTTGAAATTAACATCATAAATTAACATTAGAATAAGAGAAAGACGTATTATATATATGCTGCAAGTAGAGATTAAACTAAAATCAGCAATAACCACGCAAAATATGAAGGAGTGTATTGGGACATTACATTAAATAGAAGCATGCTTTAGGTAATGGTTACTTCCCTGGTTTGCGAGGTCCAATACCCACCAAAAGCGAAGGAACAGAAACAGATTTTCTACAAGTGCTTGCTACCGGAGATGAAAGCAGCTATAGGTAATGGTTACTTCCATGATTTGCGGGAAATGGTTGACGCCGGAGTAAGGTACGAAGCAGTGTTCACTGGGATTGTGCCGCCAAAGGAAAGTCCAAAGACCAACAACAACAACTCCTTCCGCTACAAGGGTCCTACTGCGCCTGCGCCTCCTAGGGGTGGAAAGGAGGCCGTCGGCCAAGTGAATATGGTCCAAAAAGAGGTCCCATTAGATGTTCAAGCCGTAACAAGGAATGGGGCTCCGCCGCAAAGAGAGAGGGAGCACTTTGACGATTTTGGAATGCCTATGGGGAAATTCTTTGACGTGTTAGTCAAGAGAGGTCTTATCAAGCCTTTGGAGAATTACCAACCCGCCTACCCAAGAACTGATTTGGACGCCTCCAAGTTCTGCAAGTATCACAAGCACATCGGGCACACAACGGATGGTTGTATTCAATTGAAGCGCGTAGTACAAGGGTTGATCAATGACAAGAAGATTGAGAAGCCGAAGGGTCCTAATGTGGTGAATAACCCTCTTCCTAACAATGGGGGTGGGATGAATATGGTGCAAACATGCGAGATCAGTATCCTAGAGCTCATGGATGCCTTTGACAAGATAGGGCTCACGATGGTGGATATCTTCATGGCATTGGTGACGTTAGAAATGCTCGAACCGTTAGAAGGACACCTTCCCCGTCTTGGTTGCGATTTATCAAAGTTTTGCCACTACCACAAGTGCACCGGTCACACTACCGAAGAATGTTTTGAACTCAAGAAAGCCGTGCAAGAGCTCATCCACAAGGGAGTAGTCGAAGACCCTAGAGATTATGTAGCTAGCAATGTACTCATGGTAGAACTTAGTGAGATCACTGATCCGGCCAAGCCTGTTGTGGCGGACTGTGATGAGATGGGTTGTATTCCAATGACTAATAATAAAGAATCTTCTTGCTACTTGTTGTCTTTAGAAGAACTAGTGAGTGAAGTCGAATCTCTAGAGGAAGAGAGTCCCAAGCCCTCTCAACCTCTTTCTTGGGCCGAAATCTTCGAGGAGGCCGAAAAGACCGAAGTTTCGCCCCCTTGTCATGACTCGCCATTGTCTTTGGAGGAGCTACGTGCAGAAGTTTGTCTCCTTACAAGATCCGGTCAAGTGTACCAATCCGACCCGAAGGGTGCAAAGAAAGTCTTTGGGAAGGAACCCGAGCAAGCCGACCTAGACAAAGAAGACCATATCCTCACTCAACTCAAACAAACCCAAGCCCATATTTCACTATGGTCCCTACTCACCTCCTCCCTAGCCCATCGCCTCATGCTCGAGCAAAACCTCGCCGCCACCATGGTACCATCTACTATTACCCCGGAAGACGTCACCCACATGATTGGTAATATCCACTATGGAAACATCATCACTTTCTCGGAGCTAGACAAGCCAGTATTCGGAGTTGATCATAATGAGCCTTTATACATCACTGTCGAAGTAAATGGCAAGAAGATTCCCCGTGTATTCATTGATAATGGCTCTGCTATTAATATCCTGCCTTCAAGGATAATGGATGTGGTTGGCGTTCATGGTGTTGATTTACGCCCATCCAAGCAAACCATCAAAGCTTATGATTCTACATGCCGCGCCGTGATAGGCGAAGCCACCTTGCCCATTACCATCGGAACAAAGATCCTGCCAACCGACTTCCACGTCATAGACATCCCCGCAACCTTCTCACTCCTCCTTGGCCGGCCGTGGTTACATCAGTCGGGCGCTGTCCCGTCTTCCCTGCACCAGTGTGTGAAATTTCAATCCGGTAATGAAGTGACCATCATCTACAGCGATCTCGTAACTGTCCAAGGGACGGACACCAAGGGCGTTCCTGTCTTACAGATTCAGCATGGGGAAGAGAGCAGACTCTTCAACGGTTTTGAAATAGTGGCTCAAGCACAGATCTGCACCATCGACCTCACCAAAACAACGGACAAAGTGGCACCGGTTGTCAAGATACTGCGTAACATGGGTTTTATACCGGGGCTGGGGCTAGGTAAGAACTTGCAAGGCCCCACGGAATTGGTTGAAGAGGTTAATCATCAAGGGTTGTTCGGTCTAGGATACACCCTTACTCCTGAAGACAAGATGGAGCAACAAAGGATAGAATTGCTTAAAAAGATGAAGCTCCCCTACAAAAAGCCTGAAATGCGGCCATACCGCCTGTCCCTGAATAGCTACTTTGTCAGGGAAGGCGAGGAGTTTTCGTGTTTTGAGTTCGCTGAGCCATGGATTGACCACACCGGGAAGTTGCAGAAAGGGTTCGAGATTTTCAGAGATGTGGAATTCGATCGGTCCAACATGAAGCTGACTTACATGGAATATGACAAAGCCACGGGCAGAGTTAGAACCATCAGGCATGAGTACTCCACCAAGGTGGAAGATGACTTGGCAGATCAACTTGAAGCCGCAACCCTTGACAAGCCAGCAATAGAAGCCGCAGAAACTCCAAGTTTGACTGAGACGTGGGACGGCCAATATCTGCTTCAACATCTGGGTAATCTGGGGTTGCACGAAGACATGGTTGCCGTCATCGGAGACGATTCTGAAGATAAGGTGGACCCAAGGACATTGGTGGTACCCATGGGGGACAAGCTCAAGAATTGGTGCATCATTGGGGGACCTATAGCTACTCCGGAGTTTATGGTGGGAACACTGGGGCTTACTCCTTCTCCTGTCGCCACTCCTGCAGCATCTCCTGTCACTCACCCAAAATCCCCGTCCCCAGAGTCTAGTGTTTTACATTTTGAATTTGAGTCTTCCTCTAAGTCTGACGACCTTACGTCCGAAGACTATGATCTTGTTGCAAACGCTATATTCCCTTTTGCGATGAATGAAACCCTCGACCTTTCCGAGTATCCCTCCATAGTCACTCTTTTAACTGATAAATTGGCTAATGATCAAACTAATGACATACACTTAGTTAATAATGATTCATTAGAAGAGGCGGACACAGCCCAATTAAATGATGAATACATTAAAGAAATTTCAGAACAGGTTATTAATCAAAAAGAATCTCAAGCCCAAGCTGCCGATGAGGTGTTAACGTGCGTAAATTTCGGAACCGAAGCCGAGCCTAAGGAAACGCAGATCGGAAGCTTCTTCAGCGGAGCTGAAAGGGAATCACTGATTGAGCTACTCAAAGAATATGTGGATGTGTTCGCATGGTCTTATAAAGACATGCCGGGGCTCGACAACTCGATCGTAGAGCACAGAATCCCGACAGCACCAGACGCTAAGCCAGTCAAACAGAAGTTGCGCCGCATTAAGCCGGAATGGTCTTTGCAAGTGAAAGAAGAGATCGAGAAGCTACTCCGTGTGGGTTTCATCAGGGTGATCGAGTATCCAACTTGGTTATCAAATTTGGTGACTGTCAAGAAATCCAACGGTAAAGTCAGAGTATGTGTGGATTTTCGGGATCTCAACAAAGCTACGCCAAAGGATGACTTCCCCTTGCCAAATATCGACATGTTGGCGGGCGCGACCGCCCATTATAAGGTCAAGTCATTTGTTGATGGGTTTGCCGGCTATAACCAGATCGAGACAACCGAGGAGGACCAAGAAGCGACCCCCTCCACAACCTCGTGGAGGATCATCAGTCGGCGAGTTCGAGCCATGTTGAGAATGCAGTCTCCTCGGAACAAAGCCGAAAAGGAAGAACTTGTCAAGTTAATGCAACACCTCAACCATTTTACGACAGTGGGGGAACCGACACTCAGAGAAATAGAAAGGGCCCGCGACCAGGAATGGAGTTCGAGATGTGAGTTCGCATTATGCTGCCTCAAGGAGTACCTCGCGAATACCCCAATCCTGCACCCGGCACATGGGAACGAAATTCAGACCCCAACACCAACGACAGAATCGTGGCCCTCACGCCAGGAAAAGGAAATCAGTGAAAAAATGCAAAGATTTTTGGAAAAATACCCCCTCTCAGTCCCCCCGCTACGCAAGAATAGGGACCCCTGTCACAAAATTGTTCGACCAACTGAGACAAATGGGCAGGATGCAACCTCTAGGAGAACATTCACTCCTCTCCGAATTACCACCCCTTCAACCATTTGAACCTACCAAAAGTTGCTCTTACCACCAAGACGAAGGCCACGACACCAACGACTGTGTCGCTCTACAAAGGAGAATCCAAGGCTTGATGGACGAGAACATGCTCACCGGCATGAGAGGATTTTGGTTCCATAGGGAAAGCGAAAACTTAGAACTCCTCGGTTGCTATGAAATCGAGCCTTATGTGAGGGACGGCCCAGAGGTACTCTCGCACCTGACTGCAGAAACGGTTCAAGACATCTCAAGAGAAATAGAGGATTTGAACCAACGCGTCGACGCAATGGCCAAAGCTCGAGGCGCGCCACAAGAATAGACAGAATGGCAGATTTGGATGGCAGCCCGCTCAAGAAATCAGTCAACATCAGCAAGCTCAGACGCTACTATGACTAGACTCCCATCTCTAAAAAAAATAAAAAATAAATAAAAAATAAAAAAAATGTTACTACGCAAAAAGAAGCCCGATAGACTGAAAACCCGCAAAGGGCGGTCTATGCAAAATAAGGGTGCGTACAAAGCTCGCTAGATCAAAAACCCGCAAGGGCGGTCTAGGCAAAAGTTAGAGCATTCCCCCTTCTATCTTCCCTTTCTTTAAAATCATTCTAGTCCGACTGGAGTGAACTACGGTGACCTGAGCCCCTTAGTCCTATTTGTAAAAGGGGAACGTAGGCAGCCTTTCAAAAGGTGCGGTCTAAAAAAACAAATAAACATCCAAATCTTGTCAAAGCAATAAAGATAGAAGTTGTATTTTCTGAAAGCAAAAACTTTTATTTCCATAGTCATTGCATGTTAACACTTATTTGATGAGTCTAAGCTTGACATACTTTTTGAATAAATAACCTATTCTAAAATTGAAACTAAAACAAAAGTAAGCTAAATTAAAACTAATGTGTCTGCAACGACTATGGAAGGATCCTCGGAATTACTCCTTAGTGCCACTCGTGCCTTCGGTCCCTTTCTTCTTACTTTGACCACGGCGAATCTTTTTCTTGTTAGGGTTCTCGCAAAACCTCCTCTCAAATTCACTAACCCCTTTAGCTTTGACACTAGAAGTCTCCCCATCCTTTCTCCTCCTTGAAGTCCCCGCTCCATCTCCATTAGCCATGCTCGTACTCCTCTTCCTCTCATAGGCCATCGCCTCCTTCATCCTCAATGAACAACTAGGAGCACAGGATGCCAAAATAGTGCCCCTTAGGGTCTCTAGAGTCTGCTCCGCTTGCCCAAGCCTCTCCATAAACCAATCCAAATACTCTCGTGATAAGTAGGTGTTGTTGGAGCGTGTGATGAGAGTCCTATGGCTAAAACCGGCCTCGCCCCACATTTGAGAAAGGAGAACCGAAGCGCTATCATCCAAATGGAGTATGCCAAAAGGATAACGGGTCCTCTCCTCATCCCAACCCTCGGGGATGGTTTGCACTAGACCATATTGACGAAGTACTCTAGCAGGGTAGTAAAAAGTGGTCCCAGAAAATGACGGAACTTTAATCATGTGCAGTCCAACTTGCTTCTCCCTCACAGAATTAATGTGCCAATGGGGCACCACCCACTTGATGTCATCGGTCACCATCTCCGCCAAGTACCTTTCCCAACCCTTGAGAGTCATCCCCTCGAACCTCTCCTCCATACCTCTGATGCGATGCATCCATGGGGACACCGCCGAAGAAACCGCTGGCTTGTTTACTCGGAGCCTTTCTTGCAACCACATGGTCAAAAGTCTATCACTGCCGCACGGCATCCCGCCATAAACCCCAAGATGAGGAATCCCACAAATGATCTCCCCAAGGATGGCCGGTACAATGTCATGTCCCGAACGAGCCGCATTCACCATGGTCAAACATCCCGCACTAGCACATCCGACTTCGGAAGGGAAAAGAACGGAAGCAAATAAGCACAAGGCAAGATGGTCCAAAGAACGGTCCGAGGTCACATCCGCGTGCATGAAGTGCCTTGGCATCCAAGAGAGGTCGACGTAGCAACCTCTAGCATACTTACCAATGTCATCCGCAGGCACACCAAAGGTTATCAACTTGTCGTGCAAAGAAATAAAATCATAGGGCAATGCAAGTGTACCCTTCCCTTCACAACCGCAAAGCGCCTTGATGTCTTCATAAGTGGGTACCATCTCATTAAAAGAAAAGTTTAAAACATGAAGATTGTTGTTCCAAAACTTCCCACAAGCTTGCAAGAGGTTAGTGTTGGAGTTCATGTGCAAGAATGACCAAAGACACTTGATCCCATAGCGCTTCTCAAACTTCCTACGACAAGGACCGGATATCTTGGCAACCCACTTCTCCAAGGATGTTATGAAAGCTCATTTTTCAAGTCTAGAAAGCCTTGCATTGTGATCCATGGCAAAAGAAGAGCAAGTTGATGATTGGAACTCAAAATTGACCAAAAGAGAGGCTGGTACGAAGTTGAATAGGACACAAACTCCCATTAAATACTACACAACTTCTGATTCTTGCCAGGAAAAGGAAAACCGGAGGCGGCGCAGGACTTGGCCACGCGGCCACATATGCTCTTGGCCACGCGGCTGATATTGTCCTTGGCCAGGCGGCCAACTTTGCTCCGGGCCTTGCCATGGCCATGCGGCCAACATTGCTCCGGGCCTTGCCATGGCCACGCGGCCACTATTGCCCCATGCAGAAAATCCAGTTTGTTTCCTCCCACTCCGTAACGGATCCATGCAACTACGTACCTGCCCCGTCCCGTGGCTCATGCATTGTATAAAATTAGGAACATTTATAAAATAACTAGTTTGCACAAGTAGGCTCCCACAATAAAATTGCATTTTAGAACATAATATACATACATGCATTTTGTACATCTGTTCTATACATACATATCCCTCTACTCTCTACTAGCTAACAATGTAGGAAATAAAGATGGAAGGATGGGCCCCGCCTAATCAGAACCCTCCTCCGTGGTGTCTCCACGCCGCGCTAAAGCTCGAGAGCTACCGGCACCCGAACTCCGTCCCCGGACCGCTCGACCACCAGTGTGAGAAGAGCCCGCACCATTCGGAGACCGTTCCCGACGCTGGGGTGACGCAACGTCGTCCCTCTGACAAGTACATGAATGGTACGCCTCCCTCAGTAAGCGCATCAACACGTTCTCCCGCCGAGCTGAACGGATATATGCCTCCCGAGTCACCTGAAAGGGAAGCCAAGGCAAATGATTACAATGCAGAAAGAAATAGGTGTGTGCAAACATGACCAATATAAAGCACAAAGCCGTACCCCAGCGTCGGGCGGAGGAATGAATGTCTCCTCAACAAGATCTGCATCAGTCGGCTCCAAGCTCAGCTCCACCTCCCGACCGCCCCTCATCACTCTCACGCTACTCGAGCGAAGGGTCATGTCAACCAAAGGCCGACTCCGACCTACATAACGGGCCGAGCTCGACCCCTCTCCAGACAACATCCTAGCCCGTACCTGTGGACTGACCAGCCGTGTCCGTACATAGCCGGCATAATCATCACTCCCCCTGTAATGCTCTGCCGGAGTGGGAGCCAAGAAAGTCGCCAACCTCGCAGGACGGAGCATATCCCGAGGAGGATCATAAGGAACCCACGGTAACACACCAGCCCTGTGCTGAAGAACCACCCTCTCTCTGAGATACATGGCCTCCCCGGTGAGACCCACAAGCAGAATCCTAGAAGCGGTCAATTCCACAACATAGGGACCCACCGACGCCTCATTGGCCGGACTCCATGGATAAAATCTAACCCCAACGGGCTCAGACATCGCAAACACCCTCCTCATATCAGCAGCATCCACCGTCTTCCTATCCCGGTTTCTGCGGGGAGGAGCCCTGTTGCCCTTGCACCAGTACGACATGATGGGAACAACCTTGTTGGCGCTCATCACCAATTGAAAAGGGGCGACACCAAATATCTCGTACACCCAAGCCTGTGCATGCAATGAAAAAGATATTTCAGACCAAATGATAGAGCAGAAATCTCAACAATGTGAAAAAGAAGGGCAGTCAAGAGCATACCTCAAAGGCGAACTGAAACCCGTCAAAGGTCGATGAGCTAGCCCTCGAGCAATGGTCCAATGCCAGGTAAATCTCAGCTAAACCGGCTCCACCCCAAGAAATCCCACCGACTAGGTCCAAGTCCACCAAAGCCCCTAGCAGTGAGTACCGGCAGACAGTAGCCCCACTCGGAAACAAGATCTCCGAAAAGTTATACCATAAGAACAGCCAGACCAAACAATTCAAATCATACTCCCCCCTACCAAAGGCTTCAATAGCCACCTCCACCAAGCGGTTCACATTCCCGGCCTCCACTCCATAACCCTTGACACCTCCTCCCAGGTCAGTGTTGACTCCCAGCAGAGCCTGTCTATAGTCCCGCCGCTCCGCCAAGCTCTCATCAAAAGGCAAAGGGATACCAGTAAACCTCAACCCTGTGATGGCCGCGAAATCCGTCGGCGTGATGGTAATCTCTCCCCAACTGAAGTGGAAGGTATGGGTGGTATCCCACCAGAACTCCCGGCACACCTCTATCACCGCTGCCACCTTCAGGGTAGCCCCGACCATGCGGACACTGTCAAAGAATGGGCCAAAGCCCATAGCCTCGATCCGAGCACGCAAACTGCCCGGTTCCTCCGGCAGGGACGCCCACAGTTTACCCACAGTCACTGTGGACCCACGAGCCTTGATCCTCTGCAGGTAAACACAGCACAGGTACGTTACCATTCTAGCAATCTACAATTCTAGCAATTTAAATTCTAGCATTCCATTATTCTAGCATTTCATATTATGTGCATAAAACATACAAATGTGCGAGAAGGAGAGGAGTGAAAATTCGAAATTTACCTCTCGCGTCTCCGGAAGCCCCATCGACCAATGACGCTCAGAGTCGATGTAAAAATCGTAATCTTGGTCGAACGTAGACCGTAGCAGATTATCGCGATAATTCCGAGTCGCGGTTCGGGGTCTCAAACCGCCCCGTGGAATCAAGGGCGCCGCTTCAAAGCCCGCTCCTGGGTCAGCCCCTACATTTCCTCCGCCCTGAGCATCACCGTGCCCCTCTCCTTGTTGCTCTTATTGTGGAAGCATATACCCACCTTGGCCCGGAAAATCCCTAAATAACGCCTCATTGATCCAATCTGCCATAGCTTCAAGAAATATGTGAAATGAAGTCTTCAAAATTATCAAAATCTGAGCTTTCTCTCTCTAAAAACTCAATTTTCTCTCTCTAACTCGTCAACAATGGAGGAAGGAAGAAGAAGAAAGAAGAAAAGAAGAAGAAGAGGGAGGGTTTCTGGTGATGTGACCAAGAGTCAGCCCGCCGGCAACCTTGGCCACGCGGCCACTTATGCGCTTGCGACCCCAGCCGTCAGATCAGCGATCCGGGTGAAGGAGATCTGACCACTCAGCGGTCTTAGCCACGCGGCCACTATTGCAATTCAGTGTGTTTGGCCACGCGGCCAACATTGTCCCTTCAGATAAAATTCCATTTTTGCCCTTGATCTTTTCCCTTTAATTCATTTTAAGTGCCCTTAGCACTATTTTGACTGATATTCGTTACCTTTGGGTACGGAAAGCCCCTTAAAATTTCCATTCTTCACCAAATATTTGCTTAGGATTCGTATGATTGCAGAGACTTCGGCGCCTCTATGACATACCATCCTAGATCAATCGTAATTGGCAGAAGCCTCGGCGTTTCTGTTTGCGAGAGATCCAGCATCTATTTTAGGATTCGTATGATTGCAGAGACTTCGGCGCCTCTATGACATACCATCCTAGATCAATCGTAATTGGCAGAAGCCTCGGCGTTTTTGTTTGCGAGAGATCCAACATCTATTTTAGGATTCGTATGGTTGTAGAGACTTCGGCGCCTCTATGACATCCGTATCCTTGATCGATCGTGGTTGGCAGAAGCCTCGGCGTTTCTGTTTGCGAGCGATCCAGCATCTATTATTAGGATTCGTATGGTTGTAGAGACTTCGGCGCTTCTATGACATACGCATCCTAGATCGATCGTGATTGGCAGAAGCCTCGGCGTTTCTGTTCGCGGGAGATCCAACATCTATTACTTTAGCACAATTGGCAGGAACCCTGGCGATCCTGATTGTGTTTCCCATTCCATCTTGGGATTATTTAGACAATGCAGTCTCCATCTTTCCCAAATAACTTCATTGCTTACGAATGTTCGTTCTTCATATAAGATAGTATCCGTAGGTTTATTATCCCTATCAGAAGTCCGATGTCTCGTTTTATACCCAGTCGCTCTGAACTACGACCGGCTTGATTCCTCGGAGGATACGTAGGAAACCTGAAAAGGTCCAGCCAACCGACCGACATGGTCATCTCTCATCCCCAGCAGGTGCATTTTCCCCAGCAGAAGACGTTGCTCCCCATCAGAGGACAATCAATCCCAATTTCCCATCAGATTTGAACTACGTTTGGCTTGATTCCCCCGCGGATACGTAGGTCGCCTGTCAAGGTTCAGCCGTTCCCTTACCTTTCATCTGTTTTGAAACTCATGTTTCAGACGGATCCTTCTTTTATCGTCGACCCCACATTGCCTTGCAAGAAGCGTCGTCGATGGGCTACTGTTAGTACCCGACCTGAAAATGAGTTTATTAGGACTTTCCCAAAAATACATGGACTTTATAGGAATTAGAAACCTTGCAAAGACTTGTCCCGGATTCCCGAAATATCTCATTTATGACAAAATCTATCAAAATAGGTAGTAAATGGTTTCCTTAAAACCATGCAGAAACCCTAGCTTAATAATCAAGTCAGCCTGCAACCTTGGCCACGCGGCCAACCTTGCTGCGCGTTGATCTTGGCCACGCGGCCACTCTTGTCGCCGGCTTCAGTCATGGCCAGGCGGCCAACCTTGCGCTGGATGATCCTGACCGTCAGATCTTCCCATCAGTTACTATATAAACCATTCCATTCCATTGGTTTAGGGGCGGATTTTGAGAGCTCTAAATACGAATTTTGGAGTTCTTAAACACTATTTTGCTCTCTAATTAGCATTCAAACCTCCAAGAAGATCAAGGTTTATTTCTTGCCAACATAGGTAAGTTTTCTAACTTTTTTCTTCATGTTCTTGCATCATTTTTAATGTAGATCTTTTATATTCATGTTCGTACATGTTTATTCATAGTTTCTTCATATGCTTTGCATGTTCATTCATATGTTCATAATATGTTCTTCGCATGTTCTTCGTGTTCATAGATTAAAACCTTATTTATGCTATATTTAGGGTTGTGATCTTCATAATTACATGTTATTTCATAGCCGATGATGATCGAGGGTTCATCAACCCGAGGATGATCTAGGAACTACTTCTAAACCCTAAACTTTAGGTAATTCCCCCCCTCATTATGCATGATCCCGATTCTTCTGCCTATTCTAATTCTCTGCGAACTACGCTGACCTGAGCTTCTCACATTGAGAGGAACGTAGGCAATCTTCGGATCCGGTCTAAATCACTAACACACTACAAACACATTCATCATGATAGAAAGACCGATCAATTCGAGCAATAGGAGTGATAACGTTCAATATTCTTCTCTTGTTGTAATTTGACCCCCGAACCCACTAAAAATGTTTTTTTCAATGTTTTGGCTTTAATTAAAACGGCGTGGCGACTCTCATAATTTTAATGTCATTAAGAATATTCCCTTTGTAAATAAAAATAATCACAAGATACTTCCCATGCGTCGCTTCATCGGAAAAGGGTATTCACAGGTAATAATGAAAAACTGCATCATGAGACTCATAAAACTTAGGAATATTGCTATGTACTCCCTCCGTCCCAGAGTAAGAGTCCTACTTTCCATTTTGGTACGTCCCAGAGTAAGAGTCATATTCCTAAAATGGCAAAGAATCTTTACTATTCACCCCACTCATTCTCTCTCCTATTTTACTTTTATACTCACAACACCAATCAATTCACTATTCTCTCCCACTCATTCTCTCTCCTACTTTACTTTTACACTCACAACATTTATATCACTTCCAATATTTATTAATAAGCGTGCATATGAGGGGTAGGACTCTTACTCCGGGACGGAGGGAGTATTTCTATAAATATAGGATACTTAGTCGTAAGTAGCTCAAAGATTCTCTCCGACTCCCTCAAAACAAATTTACCATGTATTCCTTTACCATCCCAATATTGAGTACTATTTCAAGCCACAAGCTAAAACCAATTCCCTGTTACTTGAAGCACCAAGAGACTATGCCAATAAACATTATACAATTGAGGTTAGAATGATTGTATATTTGAGCTTTTTTCAATAATGTTTAATTCCAAATGATTGTATGATAAAAACTTGGACCTTTTACTGACTTAAATGGAGGATGAAATGAATAATGCCAAATACATGCAAAAATTGAAGGATGTTCGTCTCTTGCTGAGAAAACTAGTTCAAGAAGATCCATTAGAAGGCCTAGTTATGGTTGATTCTGTCCAACGACTAGGCCTTGACTACCATTTCCAGCATGAGATTGGTGCGATTCTGAAGCGACAGTACAAGTTAATCAATGCAACTTATCCACTTGGGTATCAAGATCTTTACGAGGTTTCCATTTGTTTTCGACTACTAAGACAACATGGTTATTATTTAACATCAGGTTGGCTTACACATTATATGGTTGATTTATTTGTCAATCTACCCTTTATGAATAATTAAATTGTATTGATGTGAACAAATGAAACCAGATGTCTTTGGAAAATTCATCAAGGACAAGAAGTGGAAGTCAAATGCATCTTTAAAAAAAGACATCAAGGGATTGATGAGTTTGTATGAAGCATCCCAGCTCCGCATAGAAGGAGATGATATACTTGAGGAAGCAGATGAATTTAGCAGTCAGTGTCTTAGTGCAATGCTTCCTTTTCTTCATCTACACGATGCTAAAACAGTGAAGATGACGCTTGACTATCCTTATCATAAAACCATACCAAGGTTCATGGCCGCAAATATTGATATCAATGATTATAATGCGAAGCGCTTGCGTGAACTAGCCAAATTGGATTTTAAGCTTGTTCAATCTGCCACCAAAGGGAGATGCAGAATATAGTCAGGTATATAAGAAAATACAAGGGTAGTTTATATGCTTTCAATATTGGTATGTTGACTTTTTATGGTCAACACAAATGAACTTTGACTAAACATTGATGTTGATCTAGTCATAAATCATTAACAGATTTACCAATAACAATCTCTATAATTTCATTGTGATCACTAGATTGACACTAAACGTTACATGTATTGACCATAAAAAGTCAAAATGGAACAAACTTTCTAGGACAGAGGGAGTATAAGATATCATTCATTGAAATTTTTAGATGGTGGAAGGACCTTGGGTTGGCCAAGGAATTGAGGGATGCAAGGGACCAGCCAATAAAATGGCATATGTGGACCATAGCTGCCCTTACAGATCCAAGCTTCTCCGAGCAACGAATAGATTTAACTAAACCAATCTCCATGATATACATAATAGATGACATATTTGATGTTTATGGAAGCCTCGACGAGCTTACTCTATTTACCGAAGCTATCAGCAGGTACGTGTTTTATAAAATGTTTCACATTAAATTAAGCTTTTAGGATTAGGAGTATATGTAAGGAGGAAAAGCATAAATTTTGAATTAGTTAAAGAAAGTAACTGTGATATAAAGTCTAGTAGAATATGTATTCCAGAAAGCTTTTTGGTTTTGAATCTGTAAAGTTTTCTGATCACATGCAGATGGGATATGGAAGCTCTAGATCAATTGCCAGATTACATGAAAAAATGTTTTGAGGCTATAAACCATATTACCGATGAAATAAGCCACAAAGTTTACAGGAAACATGGATTTAACCCTGCCAACTCCCTGCAAAAGACGGTATATAAACTACATTAATATTTATAATTGATTAGAATAAACCATGGCAACCAAACTGAATGATCTTTGTGGTACTTCATTGTAATTGGCATCTGAAATTTAATTGAAACATTATTTGGCAGTGGAAAACACTATTTGAAGCATTTCTAGTTGAAGCAAAGTGGTTTACTTCCGGTCATGTGCCAAACAAGGAGGATTATTTGAGAAATGGAATTATTAGTTCGGGGGTACATGTGATGTTAGTGCACTTGTACTTCCTCTTGGGAAATGGGACTTCCGATGAGAGTGCTGCTCTAATCGACAATAATCCAGGCATTGTATTAAATGTAGCAACAATTCTTCGACTTTGGGATGACCTCCGAATTTCTGAGGTAATTATGCATACTATATGTCTTGCTAGCTACTTCTGTTATGGTTTTTCTGTTTGTGGAGGTTACTTGGTTTTCATCTAGTGTACTTTTTTCAATGGTGTTTCCCTTTTAGCATTATACATTTTTTTTTCAAAAATATCATTGTACTTCAAAAGATGTATTATTTCAACCCCAAAATTGCGGACTGAGACGCTGATTAGTCATTGATTTAGAGACGGATTTGGGGCGAAAATGATATATTTTTCAAAGTACCGTGTGGTTTTTCAAATAAAAATAAGTAGTACAAAGGTAAAGTCAAAAGTGAAACACCCTTAAAGTTCAATAGATGAAATTGAGTTTACCCTTTCTATTTTATATGGTCACCTTGTAGACCCGTGCATGCATTTCCTTGGAGAGGAATTTTTTTTTTTTTTTCACCTGCACCTCAAAAAATGATATGATTCTTTTTTAAAATTGAAACTAATATTTAGATCTACAACATATATTTTTTTGGCAATTTTTCAGGTGACTGGATTATTATATATTAAATATAAAAAAATACATGAAATAATAGTCTAAAAAAGATCTTAGCCCCAAATATGTTTTATATGAAGTAAATGCTAGTGTGGATTATTAGTTCATAAAAATATTTGATAGGAAAAAAGAGAGATGAAGAGGAGGATGAATCGGGGGAAGAGTGTATGTCGAATGGGTGATGCGGGAACGTGGCGGAGAGGTGGAAGAAAATAAACGTTAGGAAAGGAGGTATATCATGGTGGAAAGTAGTGATTTTTTCAAATTATTTTTCCCATGTCCTCTATTTTTCAAATATTTTCATTTAATTAATTTACAAATTGATATAATATAATTAGTTCACCAAAAAAAATTTCAAAAAATATATGTTGTAGATTTAAATATTAGCTTTTGTTTAAAAAAAGAATCATACCAATCGGATATGTGTAGCTTCACAAACATCTTAAAATGTCATGTGCTAGTCACATAACATAAAATATGTTAGAAAACTAACACCCAGTTACTTTTGTAGTCAGATTGCAACAAAATGACAAAGTGAGTATACGAATTGGCGAAATTGAAAAGACAGCATCAACATTGCAAATTTCGGAAAAAATCAGGAACCAAATTGCAATTAACCCTAAATTCAGAGCACTAATTTAACAGTATCGGGTGGTTAATGTATCAATTGAAGCAAAAAGTGATTTTCTAACAATGAAAATATTTAGAGTACAAGAGAGTCTTATACTAGCTTGGAATACAAGAAAGCAATATCCTAAATATATACAAATATTATTGAGTAAAGGAAAAGTAAATATCTACATAAACTAGGAAATTAAATATCCGGTAATTGTAGTAGAAGGAGAGGCCGGTAGGAGTATCCTTATCACGTTCTAGCAAGATGGACGATCCTTCGATGAATCAAATCTTGGAAATAAGAGACACAAACCGAGCACGGAATAGTTGTTTAGTGAGAACATCTGCAAGTTGATCCGTGCTAGATATGTCTTGAACGCGTAGGGTACCTTTCTGAACTTGTTTCTTAATGAAATGAAAGGAAAGAGCAAGATGTTTCATTTGTGAGTGAAAATTTGGGTTGGCCAAGTACTTTGTATCACTGAGATTGTCACAATAAATGACAGGGGGCGAAGTTTGTAGAACTCTAAGTTCAGACAAAAGATTGCTGGATCCAAAGAACTTCTGCGGTGGTTGCAGCTATGGCGTGAAATTCTTCTTCAATAGAGGAACGAGCAAGGGCCCATTGTTTCGTTGATGAGCAAGCAATCAGATTTCAGCCAAGATAAACTATGAAGCCCATGGTAAAAACAAAATCATCCCTGTCTCCTACCCAATCGGCATCACAAAAGGAATGAAGATCAAGGAGAGTGTGAGGAAACAGTTGAATACCCAAATGCGTGGTGCCATGAAGATATCGTAAGAGGCGCGTAAAGGCAGTCCAGTAGGATTTTGTGGGTGATAGAGGAATTGGGCAAGCTTGTTGACTGAGAAGACAAAGTCAAGTCTAGTGAGAGAGAGGTATTGGAGACCCCCACAATTGCTCAAAATTCGGTTGGACTGCAAATGGGAGTGCAGGTAGCCGAGAAAAGAGTAGGGTAGGTGGACAATGAGGGTGGGTGGGGGTTTGGAGTGAATCATGTTATGAAGAGTGAGGAGGTCGTGGATGTGCTTAGATTGAGAGAGAGGGAAGTCATTAGCATTAGGAGTAACTTCCACACCCAATAAGTAAGAGAGGGGGTCAAGGTCTTTGAGTGAAAACCAAGCAGACAAAGTGGTGAAGAAGGAAGCAATGATAGTGTGGAACGGACCGGTGACAATGATGTCATCATAATATTTTAAACCATCGTATGAGAGAATGGTTGGGGTCCAAACGTCAGAGTAAATAATAACAAGTCCACATTGTAAGCCTTGGCAAAGCCCGGCTACACGTGAGGGGGCGTGTTAGAGATAATTATCCCACATCGGAAATTAACTAGCCATGCACTGACTATATAAAGATCCTGGGCTACTCCTCCCATAGCCAATTGGTTTTGGGATGGAACCTCAGACTTTATCAAATATATCTACATAACGTTTGAATTTCTTGCTTCATCTTGATTAGCATAAAAAACTTAACTGAATCTAACTTGCAGGACGAAAATCAATATGGTCATGACGATTCATATATTAAGTGTTACATGAAAGAACATGAGGGCTCTTCAGCCGAAACTGCACAAAAGCATGTTGCTAAGATCATTTCTGATTCATGGAAACAACTAAACAAGGAGTGCCTGATCCAGAATACTTATTCACAAACTTTTACAACCTGTTCCTTGAATCTTGCACGGATGGTTCCTTTGATGTACAGCTACGATGGAATCACCGCCTTCCAGTCGTTGAGGAGCATATGATCAGGTTATTGCTTAGTGATGGCGATGTCGAGGAAGCTTTGTAAACAAGAATAATGTAAAATTCATATCACACAAGTGGACTGTATAATTAATCAGAGTTTACTAATAACAAACGGGGAAACCATAAATTTGGCCAGTGGACTATGGGTTTGGCTACAGATGTACCATCATACTCTGTCAATGTACCACTGTACGTTAAATTTTGGCTTCATTTTCTTCCTTGTCCCTAACAAGCGTTAAAAACTTAACGACAATGTAACAACTTAACGTGAATGTTAAAAAATAATAATAAATACGTTACAAGTTAACAAATAAATCTGACTTGCACATCTAAAGCCAACAAGGCCTATATTGTGTTTCATTAAGTATAAAATAAAATTTTAAATAATTAATATATTGAGCTTTGAAAAGTTAATAAATACTCCCTCCGTCCCAACTTATGGTTACTTTGGTTTAACGTACTTGAACTTTGACTAACATTTTATGATAAATTATTAATCACCATAAAAAGTAAAAATAGTTATTAAATCACGAATAGAACATTATCAATAACTATATTTTTAATTTGTATGGAGATGGATAATTTAGCATAAAATGTTAGTCAAAGTTCAATTAAGTTTGACCATGAAAAACCATAAGTTTGGGACGGAGGGAGTACTGTATAACATCACTTTATGTCCTTCACTTCCATATAATAGTGTACATAATTAATAGATTCATCATTTTCCAGTAAAACAACTAATACAAACAGTGTGACATAATTTATGTATGAATGGAAATAATATACGCCCTCCATCCCAAATTAAATAAACTTGACTGAAAAATAAAAGAAGAAGAAGCCTGGTGGGGGGTGGGGTTAAGAAGAAAGAGGAAGAAGTAGGGGGAGAATTAATCTGAGATGACGAAAGTGATGATGGGTCTGTGAGATGAAGAAGGGGCGTTCTTCCAGAAAATGGAATGGGGACTTAGGGTTTCACACTGTTTTCCTTTTATTTTTTCCTAAAACGGGCAACAGACCGGCGGGCCAAACGGGATCCATGGACCGGGGATATGGGTCGGTCCACCTGAAATACCTACATGCGGTGCGTTCAATTGCTTTGTGGATTTGGTAGCGGGATTGAACCGCAGGCTGCGGGCTTGCGCGCTGCCCTGCCCTTGGATCTAGTCCAAAATGTCCACCATCACCCATATGGGTGCACCTTGTAATGTGGACTGTGGAGATGGTTTTTGCCTACCTTCAACAAGGTTTATCGGACTAATGATTACTCCTTCCGTCTCATTTTAAACTTCAAAAATTTACATTTTTGGTGTCCCATTTTAAACTTCAAAACCTTTTAAGAAAGTTTTTTATACTTGTTTATTTGTGGGCCCCACATGTCATACTCACAACAATTACCCACTAACTATTCTCTACCCCACTTTCTCTCTCTTACCAAACCATCTACACTCACAACACATCACATTTTTCTTAATTCTTGAACCCAATTTTTTTTGAAGTTTAAATTGGGACGGAGGGAGTACGTTGCTATTCCTGTGATCGACATTCGACGAGATGGTTCAAGTGCAATTAAGAGGCAAATAATGATAGTTTTACATCTGAAAATTAAGTGGAAAATAAAAGGCATTCAGATCTGAATGGAATAAAAAAAACAAACAGTCTAAATTGTTTTAAAAAAACAAACAGTCTAAATTGTTATAAAAAAAACAAACAGCATATAATGTTGGGACCGCGGCCACCCCCACCACTCCACACTAGTATGATATTGTCCGCTTTGGGCCCAGCCCATCGGATTTGCTTTTGGATCATTTCCCAAAATGCCTCATACTAATGGAGTGTGTGGACACCTTTATATACTAAGCAATTCTTCTTTCAATTGCCAATGTGAGACTTGGGTTGACACCCAACATATAAAGCATACGACCTGGTGTATTAGAAGGGTCAAATAATCTTATACCAAAGGGTCTACTTCTACGGGTCAATGGATACATTTTGTGTCATTGGTTTTTTTTTTTCTTTTTTGGGAGGAGATTCTTGAGATGATTGATTATAGTAAGGTTGCGTTTGATGCATCAAGCACTAGATGCTTGATGCTTAATAGAATGTAGGGTAATTTGAAGGTATGATGCATTTGATCACATAGAGCGTTAGATGTCGAGTATTGAGTGAGTCTCTTATTCGTTAAGCAGGGATAATGATTCTTAATCATTAAGAGGGTGTTGGACATATTCATGTTGGATGAAAGAATTAAATCATTGCATCCCACCTTCAAATTACCCTACATTCTATTAAGCATCAAGTGCTTGATGCGTCAAACACAACCTAAACCTGGATTTTGTTTGCTTTGTTATGTACTTTTATGGTTTTTGTTTAGTTGCTATGAATTCGGTGTGTGTCTATTCCATATGTGTGGCAAGTCAGGGTTCTGTAATTTAGGAGTTTAACATTGAAAAATTTATTTTGTGTTTCTACAAGTTGAAGGGTCAAATTATCTTATAGCCCAATATATTTTTGTTTGCTTTGTTATGTACTTTTATGGTTTCTTCATTCATTTTTAATTAGTGTCTCCTTCACGAAATGTTGATCTGAAAGTTAATGTCGCAGTTCTCCGTAATCTCCCCTTGATCCTTTATGCAAGCTGATCACGAGGCAAATTTTGTATAGAAAATGCAAAACAACTTCTGCTCTGATATAGAAGGACCCTATTATAATTTGAGTGTCGTTTCCATTCAGTGATCGCTTGCTGAAGATGCATCATGGTAATGCATGTTGTTATTGAATGTATAGCTTCTTCTCATTTGCAGCCATTTGGGTTTCAGTTTTATGTACGGCACCCTTTCATGCTGCTGAAAGACAACCAAGTTCACACGTTGTCAAACTTTTTAAAACTGATGTCCCCCACCCCTCCGTTTCCGGATCATTTATCTCTAAGTGTGATGTTTGTGACTGCGATAATTTCCAGATCGTTTATCTCTAATTATAATGTCTGTAATGGTGGATGCCAAACGGATTAATGTACCTTCACCAGACTAGTATAGTGACAAATAATATTTGGGTTGAGCCTCTAATATTTGTAGAGAGCCTTATTATATTCTCTGGCTTTTGCGCTTAATTCAATTGTGGTTTGATTTCAAAAAAAAAAATTGACAGAGGATAGGTCCTAATTTTGGCGACTTGGAAGTGTCAGATTTGTAAAACCAGCAAGTTTTCTTCTGTAATTATTGAAATTCTACTGCATATCAGTTTTGTGGAACAAACAAAAGTGATACTCTTTCCATCCCAAAATGAATGTGTGTGTGTGTTTTTTTTTTTTTTTTTGAGATTTCAGATGAAAATTGAAACAGAAGATTGAAGCAGAGAGAGGTCAATTAAGGGGATTTTGATATATTAACGGCATTGGATTAAAACGGTGTGTGAACACACCTTTGCAGACTAACAGCAGTCAAGGCATTTGAGTCGCTCGAAGCTGAGTAGGAGATTCAAAGTCCAAGTGTTAGCTTGAGGGGGATGTCATGCCACATCATTCTCGCTGATGGGGACCGAACCAATCAAAACATTGCAGTCTGGTTCGGTTTCCAAGCATGAGTGGTTCGGTCTCGAAAATCGGTAAACCGCACGGTTTGGTTTGGTTTGTGGTCTGACTCAACCAGACCGAACCAAACCGAACCGTCAGACCGAACCGCCAAACCACATACTATATTAACCATTATTTGTATGTTGAATCATATCCCTCGTTGAATTATTAAAAAACCTACATTACATATAACTATTACTAACTCTCGTTTGCATTTTAGTCAATAATCATATCTTCGTTTGTTGTATTCATTGCGACACATAGTTAATCAAGTTTTTTCATTGCCGACTTTGTGTAGTGTGTTCTCCTCCTTCAAGTTCTCTTTGACTATAATATTCTTCTTCCTTCTTTTAAAATGTATCTCCCGCATCCCTCCCTCTTTCTTCAGTACCCCTCGCTCTTCCTCTATGATCACTATTTTTTTCAAACAAATATGATAATGAGTTTCAGTCTAAGCCACGGTCTGAATCGTGGTATAAACAATAGTCTGAATGGTGGTTTGAACCACGGTCTGAACTGTAGTCTAGACCACGGTTTGAACCACATTGCCGAACCGCGGTTTGAACCAAACCGAACCAAATTATTGCGGTTTGGTTTGGTTCGGTTCGAATTTTTTCGTAGTTCAGTTCGGTATGAGAATTTCCCAAATTGATGACTAGTGGTTCGGTCTCTAAATCAGCCCAGACCGAACCAAACCGAACCATTTACACCCCTACCTCTTTGGTAATTATGGACTTCAAGTCCATTGGAACTGCTCCTGCAGCATACGTACGGCTCCCAACTCCCAACGGTCTATAATTTATAATGCCCCACTCTTCATTGCCGTCATTGGTCAGGTTTAACTTTCATGGCTAAAGGAGTAACCATTTAAGTAAACTGAGCAAAACTAGTATTTGGACGCTACACATACTATCAGATAATTTATTTACTAATTTTTTCAACCCTTGATAAACTTTTTTCTTTCAAAATCTCAATATGGCATGCTAATCCCTACGCGCCCCCTCTCCCCCCCCCCCCCCCCCAAAAAAAAAAAATGGCCCTTAGAAGCTCAAAAACACTATCAACTGCCTGTAATTGATAAGAACAAAGTCGAAATATGATTTAACATATGAATCAGTTCAGTATTTCCTCTGTCCCGATATCAGAGTCCTTTAGAAGGAAATTACGGAAGATGATTTATAAGCACCCTTACCAGTATAAAACATAAATAATCTATAATATCAAATTATATCATTTTATTTCCAAATTAAGACATACTAATTGCCAAATGTGAACTTAGTGACTTCATTAGAGAATGGACACTCGTTTCGCAGATATGTATTGTGAATGCCTAGAGTCATTTGGAACGGAAAGAGTATTGGCATTGAAGTTCTACGCTATCTTCTAAAGTCTCGAACACATTGCATTGAAATTAAGGAGTTTCTCATAACCGTTCTCCAGCAACTTCCCCTAGTCAGTTCGGTCTAATGTGGTTGGATTCCATTTGCTGTCCAGATTTCTACTTAAAGAACAGAAATTTCACATCCATTTCCTGTACAACTAGTTACTTCACTAGTTTAATGATTCCTTTAGTGGTCAACAGGTGATATCAGTCTTAGATACAAGTACCTTCTTAGAGAACTACTTCAACCACAATCCTAGCTACAGATGAACTCCCCTTTAGCCTAAATATATCAGTGAAATAAAACCACTAGCAGATAAAAAGCATAAAAACACACTCAGGGTTAGAGGGAAACAAAAAACATGCCTGACCGGAATAAGATATGTTTCATTCCAAGATTGAAGCTGTCAAGGTGCATTGCAATAAATTAAGAAATACAAAAATAATGCACAAGAAGAAGATAAACGTTATCATGACCAAACCAGTACCAAAAGACAATGAAATGACTATTGAAGAAATATAAAAACATCAAAGACAACAGGGAAGGCCTAGGACTACTTGCCTGTAGGAAGCTGGAGCGTAAAGGGTAAGTGTTTAGATGAGCTCACCAACTTAACAAGCTCCTCCGCTTTATCCACCTCCAACTCTTTAACCAACCCATCCACCACCCTCTGAAGTATCTCTTTATTAACAAGACCCTTAATAGCAAGCATCTCCTTGGCCAACTCATGGGCGAAAACAAAATCACCCACGTCACAAGCAAAAGGAACAACCATGAAATATGTAACTCGGTCAGGGCGAAGATCATTCTTTAGCATTTCGCCGTACCACGTCTTTATTTCCACCAAATTCTTTTCCTCCCATAATCCATGAAGCAAGCCATTGTAAGTATAAATGTCAGGCTTCACACCTTTCTTTTCCATCTCCCCAATCAAATCAACCGCTTCTGAAACCCTTTTATCTGCACATAATGAACGCAACTTCGAGTTATAGCTCCTCACATCCGGAACTATGTTCTTGCTTTCCATTTGTTCCCATATTTTCTCAGCATCTGCAAGCCGTTTTTCCTGATGAAGAGAGTGAATGATAGTATTATATGTAATCAAATCAGGTTCAAGCCCGTCTTTCTCCATTGCCCCAATTACTTCAATGGCAGAATCCACCGTACCTGTCTCACACAAACCTTTAATAACAATGTTATAGGACACGGTATCAGGTTTAATTGACAACTTCCCAGGTAACTCACGAAACAACACTCTCAAGTTCTCATATTTCTTTGAGTTAACGCAAGCTGTAAGGAGGGCATTGAATGATAAGACCGTGCGATCACAGTTTAGCTGGGGCATTTCATCGAACAACTTCTGGGCATGTTCAAACATTTTGGCTTTTCCATACAAATTGATGAGTCGTACAACAAATGTTTCTTTCGTCATGGTTTCTTCATACATCTTTTGGTGTTCGATGATTTCTTCAATGTAAGAGTACTTTCCGGCAAATGCTAGGCGGCCAACAATGGACTCGTACGGGCGGGCTTGGACACGAAATCTTTGGGATCCGCAGAGTCTCTTGAATCTGGCTACCTCCCTTTTAAAATCGTCTGGTTGGGAAGAAGAAGGTCGGGGACTTTTGGTGGTTTTGGTCGTTTTCTTGGGTTTTGAGGTAGCAGTGGTGGTGGAGGTGGTGTTCAAAGTTGTGGAGGCCGGAACGGCGGCGGAGGGTTTACTGGAGAAGATACTGCGGAGACTACGGGCAACGGAAGACATTTGATTATAGTGGGTTTTAGGAGAGATCGATCGACAAGGGTTTTGGAACAAAAGGGTACAAGATGAAACAGTACGGTGCAAAGGAAGACTCGTTTGTTCCAACTCTTCTGATCGGGTCGGCCCATTTGAGCCGTACTTTACGGGTTTTATACTCCCCGATCTTTGCCTTGGTCCGGCCTAATACACTTTGAAAACCAGTTTTTCATTTTTCTGTTTTTTTTTCTTTTGAAATATCATCTAATACTTTCTTGAGAAAAAAAAAGTAAGTAACATGTAATAGTGCTGCAAAAGCATTATTTTATAAAATTAAAAAAAAAAAACATAATTTTGCTCGGACAACTTGTGAAAAACAGTTTTTGAATTGGTAAAAGTTAGGTCTCACATAGTTTTCAAATCCATTTTTTTTTTTTGACAAAAACTTGTGTGAGACTGTCTCACACGTGATACGGATCTCGTTGTGAGAGTAAATGGTTTACCCCTATAGGCGGGGCGGGCCAAGCCCATTTCTTCTCTCATTGAGATCCGTCTCATGTGTGAGGCGGTCTCACCCAAGACATCCTTTTTTTTTTTTTTTTTTTTTATCTCCGAGCTAAGACGTCGTTTAAAGAAAAAAACTTAAAAAACATACAAAGGTAGTCTTGGGCCACTTTGAACATATCTAGTGTAGGGATAGCCAAAACCGGTTCCGGGCCCGGTTCCGGTTCGGCAAAAGGGTGACCCTGAACCGGCCCGCGCTTACCCCGGTTCCGGTTCCGGTTTGGCACAATCCGGTTCCGGTCCCCCCCCCCTTTAAAATTATTGAAAAATAAAAGATTTTCGGTCCGGTTCGGTCCGGTTCGGCATATATGTGACCCTGAACCGGCCCGGATGCCTTGCGGTTCCGGTTCGTCCGGTTCCGGTTTCCTCCCCGGTTTTCTCCGGTTCCGGGCTTTTCCGGTCCGGTTTTCCGGTTCCGGTTCGGTTTGGCCATCCCTAATCTAGTGACTCTACTCATTTAACTGCCAACAAAAACACAAAAAACTTGACTCGCACATTCACTTTTTTTTTCCCTCGAGTCTATTCTATTTAACCCTACTATTTCGAGAGGAATTTGATAACTCAAATAGATGACTTGTCATATTAATTTAGAAAATTAACGAAATGGATGCTCAAACCACTAATTAACAAAAAGTATGGGGCTTCATGCCTGCAATACACATACACCATTTATATTTTTAATATTAGTAAAATTACATTAATTATGAAATAAAACATAGTAAAATATCTTTTGTAGAGCGAGTAACTACTTATCTAAATTGTACTCGTGTTGAAAGAGAATAAATCTTTTTTTCTGCAGCATTCCTCACAATTCTTCCAAGTACTGAAAAAGGGTAACTACTCTATTACAAAGCAAATCAGCATCTAGGCCAAAATACACTTTAACCCCCAAAGTATTCACCATTTCCCACTTTGCACTCCAGTTTGAAAAGTCGGTATGTTTGGTACCTAAACTTCCAAATTTTCCCACTTTGCACCCCAGCAATAATGAATGTTAGAAAATTTAACAGAATAGGTAACAAATGGACTATTTTGTAATGCTTATTAGTTTTTATGGGTCAAAATGCAAAGTTTTAAATATAAAGTAATAAAATTTATTTCTTTTTCCAAATATTTAACATTATCTTAAATCTTAAATAATTAATATTTCTTGAAAATAATACTAATTTTTTATGCTAAAATATTTTTAAAAAATAATAACTTTTTAAAAAAAAATATTACGGTTTTTTTAAAAATAAAAATATTTAAAACATAAAGATTTTTTTTCAAAAAAAAACATTGTAATGTCTTATTTATATTTTTAAAAATATAATATAAAAATTTTAAATTGTAATTTTTGTAAGAATTTTATTTTTTTTAAAAAAAAATAAAACATTAAAGCATTATTTTTTAAAAAAAATTACTCCCTCCGTCCCAGTTTAAGGTTCTTACTTTTCTTTTTGGTATGTCTTAGTTTAATGTTTTTAGTTACTTTATTCCTTAAATGGCAAAGGATGAATAGTGTTTTGGACATTCTTGTCCTCATAAAATTCATATATTACAAAAAAATCATCACTTACCCATCTCCTTTTCACTCACTTGCTTTATGAATGGACAATTATATCCTCCACACACTACTTTTTTTACTCAAATTTGTCTTGGTTTCTTAATAAGCGTGTAAAGTTAAACTAAGAACCTTAAACCGGGATGGAGAGAGTATTTGTTTTAGAAAACTATTGTATTTTTATTTTTTTAAAGGTAAAATATTCTTTTAAATTTGCTAAAATAATTTCCGTAATATCATATATTCACATTATCTTAAATAATTATTATTATATTTTTAAATTGGGTATTTTTATTGATATTTATTTTTTAAAAGAATATTGTACTTTCAAAGAAAATACAGTATTTTTCTAAAATAAAAAATATAAATAAAACTTTACAATGTTTTTTAGAAAAAAAATTCTTTATTTTTTAAAAATATTTTTATTAAAAAAATACTAAATTTTTAGTTTTATTTAAAAAATAAATTTCATTTTTTTAGAAAAAATAAATTTCATATTTAAAAAAATAGCATAAAATTAGTATAGTTTTCAAGAAATATTAATTATTTAAGATTTAAGATAATGTTAAATATTTGGAAAAGAAATAAATTTTTAGTACTTAATATTTAAAACTTTGCATTTTGACCCTTAAAAACTAATAAGCATTTTAAAATAGTCCATTCGTTACCTTTTCTGTTAAATTTTCTAACATTTGTTAGTGCTGGGGTGCAATGTGGGAAAATTTGAAAGCTTAGGTACCAAACAGACCGACTTTTCAAACGCGGGTGCAAAGTGGGAATCGGTGGATACTTTAGGGTGTAAAATGTATTGTGGCCCAGCATCTAACTATGACAAAATCGTACATAAGTATATACTCCCTCCGTTTCACGTCACTTGAGACTTTTGGTTAACTTGATATTGTTTTGACGAAGTCTTTATAGAAAATTTTATGATCCAAATAAAAATTTAAAAATTATAAAATGATTCACCCTAACAAACACTATCAATCACATTTTTTAAATTTTTATAAAGTTCATCAAATTTTCTAGTCTTCGTCAAAACGATATTAAGTTGACCAAAAGTCTCAAGTAACGTGAAACGGAGGGAGTACTTATACGTATCCTTATACCCCTCTTATACTGTCTATATACCTAAAATATACGGCCTATATACTTATCCCCTATACAAAAGGAATGACCCCCTAAAAGGACAAATATACCATTTATCCCTCATATATATAACCCTCCTCATCTAGGGTGAAAGGTATGATCAATTCTCTACATTCACTCTCTCTCCCCCTCTCTCACACATACACACACCCAAGGCATTCAAGGTCTTGTTCGTAGTTCCCTCGGAGTCTTACTCTCACACCCGAGGACCTAAGCCGGGGTCAAACCCGGCTTTGGTCCTAACGGTGTGCTCATCTTGCAGATATTCATAGCCAGATATCAAACCCGGCTTTAGTTCCCACGAAAGAACTTTGAATAATAATTAAAGCTACTTTTAATTATTCTAATGAAATTCAAAAATTGTTATTGATACACTATTATAAATACTATTAATACTAATTTTTAGATTCACATTAAGATAATTAAAAATAGTTTAATTATTGCTCAAAATTATTTCGTGGTAACAACGAAAAAAAATGACTATTTTTCTAGGACAAAGGGAGTACAATACAATCAAAGTTAGAGATTTTTTTCTCACAAATACTACGATGGCAAATATATTTCAAATACTATGAAGAATATTTTTGAGTAATGAATTTAGCTATATAATATTACGCTACTACTATCTCAACTTTTTGTTTTTGAAATCCTTCAAAAAAAAAAAAAAAAAACTTTTTGTTTTTGAAAGAACTGAAATCTTTACTTAAAACAAATGAGGTAAAAACTTCTTAATTTACCGTTCATCTCAAAGCTAATGTCTATTACTAATATTGCATTTATTTGTTGAAAGTTACCAATTTGAAAGATCTTGGAATTTTGACAATTACTCCCTGTCCCTGTTTTAGTTTTTTAGTTTGACTTTACGCGCTTATTAAGAAACCAAGGCAAATTTGAGTTAACAATAGTAGTGTATGAAGGATATAATTATCTTTTCATAAAGCAAGTGAGTGAAAAGTAGATGGGTGAGTAATAGTTTTTTTTGTAGGGTAAATATAAAGTCACAAAAAAAATGTCACAAAATGTGGCTTACAAAATTATGTGTCAAAATTCTATTGATGTTTTTTTTATTAGAGTGTGGCGGGTCCATAATCAATGCAACCAATAACATATCGTCATCTCACTTTGTATCTATTATTTTGTAAGCTTCTTTTGTGCCCCCTAGCATTGCCTTTTTTTGTAATATACTCCCTCCGTCTCACCTCACTTGAAACTTATTTTCATTTTGGGTCGTCTCACTTCACTTGAGACTCCCCAAAATAGTCATCCTTTTATAATTTTATATTCAATCTACATCACTCACTCATTCTCTCTCTTCATTTTCCACCACACAATTTATTCAACCAACCTACTTTTAACCCCACTCATTATCTCTCCTCATTTTCTACCACACATTTTCCTTAGTTTATTCTTTTTCCTTAGTTATCGTGCCCACCTCTTAGGTCTCAAGTGAGGTGGGATGGAGAGAGTATGTCATTTAAGGAATAAAGCAAATAAGAATCTTAAACTGGGACATACCAAGAAAGAAAGTAAGAACCTTAAACTAAGACGGAGAGAGTAATATTAATAGTGAAGATTTTGACAAAATATATATATATATATATATATATATATATATATATATATATCCTACAGTTCGGCTGCTAACATTGTTTTTTATCAAAATTGTAACGACCCCAAACCCCGGCACTATTTTTAGTCATAAGTTGAGCACTTGTGGGTGACGACCCGTCCCAATTTTATATAAAATTTACACTGAATATTATTTTATAAGTTAATTTGTGTTAGTTTGATTATTTTAAAAGAGTTACTTGATCTATTAAAATACTAAATAAAAGTATTTGGGTTGCAAATTGTTTAATTAGCATGAGTAGAAGTTGAAATAGTTGAGTTATTATTTGTAAATAATGATAAAGGGTTTAAGTGTTAAAGTTGAAACCTTGTGTTGAAATGTAATTGATTAACTTGAAGGGGCCTAAGTGTAACTTGACAATTATTAAACTGAACTCTCTCCTCTCACTGCGCATACTCCCCACCCCACTTTCCCCAATTTCCTGTCATTTCTACTCCTTCTGTTCTATGAGGAGTTGACTCAATTCTCCTTCAATTACTCCTTAAATATTTTTCTGTTTCAAGATCCGACTTCACCAAAATGTTCGTAGCGTCGAGTAGATCAAGTCTAGCATGTCAGAACATTTTGTCATCGGTACTATTTTCGGTACTATTTTCATAGCAAGTAAGTTACTACTCCCCTTTAAATTATAATATTGCTCATGCATATTATATGTGATATTTTCTTGATAATAATAGTTTTGTGGGAGTATTGGAGATAATTGTATTTTGGCTATTTTGTGGGTATTCGGACTGTTGGAATGATTTTATGGGTTTATATAGGAAGTTGTAATAGTACTTTTGAGACGGTGAAACAGAGGTAGTATAAAAGAAATAAATTTTGGCTTGCGGAGGGGGTGGGCGGCCGCCCCAAATAGGGCCGGCGACCGCACAGTTCACTGGAAGGTTTTAGAGCTTGGGAGGTAGGTTTTTGGGCGACCGCACACATGAGAGTGGGCGGCCGCACAGTGGACTGGTGGAGTTGAAATGTTTCAATTCAAGTTATTTAAGGTTCAATCTGGGTCTAGGTTTTGGGTCCTATCCTAGGGTACCTAGATAGGCATTTTGGAACGCAAGGGCATTAGGAATTGGGTTCGATTATAAATGGATACAAGGTGTAAAATGGTGAGTAAGTGCCCTACGAATTTGTTTAACGTCTTGATGATGTATTTATTCGGATTCCTTACTTGGGAATTCTAAGTATAAAGAAATGATTGGGTTTATAGTCATCGTACTCTTTATGAGTAACTCATGGTTACCATCTTTCTGATGTGTTTGGTATGGTTCCCTACTTTGGAATCATAATGTTTTAAATGTTCATCGTTGTTGGGATCTTTATGAGCAACTCATGTTTATCGTTGTTGGGCTCTTTATGGGCAGTTTACCATCTTTATGATGTACTTGGTATAGTTCCCTATTTTGGAATCATACCCTGATTGTGCTTTCGTTTAAATTTCAGCTGGTCTTACTTGGTTGAGTCGGGCAGTGATGTATATTATAATGGCACACGAGCCAAGTCCAGTATAATGTACTTCACTGGTAACCCCCTTTTTCCCCTTCCTGATTGTGTGGTTGGGATGCCCCTTCTTGATGGTGTGGTTGGATTGAGCTAGCTCTTTTGTGAGTATTTTAGCTACACGTTTTAGGGTTATGACTTTGTGTCATTTTCCCACCGTTTGTTTTTGTTACTGGTTGGTTCCGGAACCTCTGCTTCAGCTCTTCGATGCTGCTTTGTTGATGCTGCTCTTTGATGCGGCCCGGTTGATATGGTTCAGATTGTTATATCCTTTTTGGGGAAACCTTGGCTCAGTATCCTTTGTAACGTGTTTATTTCAGTCTTGTATGCTGCATGATGAATTGATCGTTATTTCCAACTGGTATGGGACGGTTGGCGATAGGGATCCTTCTCATTTGTTATTATATGCTCCAGTTATTCAGTTAATATATATGATAACATGCCATGTAGCTGCATTAGTAACTTACTGAGATTTATCTCACCCCGTTCCTTTCAATGTTGTTTTCCTTAGTTTACAGGAAAGCTAAAGGTAATAAGTTGTGAGAGCAGATGTCGTTGTGGGACTGTTCGGAGCAGGTTATACATTTTTGGGGTAGTTGCTCTACGGAGCCTTTGTGTTTGTGAGGCCATGGTGGTATAGTATGTAAGTATGGTAGTCATTTGGGTATATATATGTGATTAGTTGTTCTTGCTTCCGCACTTGTAAATAGTCTCCGAGTTATAATCCCGTTGAGGTATAGTCTTGATAGTTGAGGTGGTTTTGTCATCGACGTGTATATGGTATTATGTTGGTTTTATAGCAGAGTTCACGCGCCTGGTTTGGTATTTAGCATTTTAGAGATGTAAATTGTACTATTTTATTATTTATGGAATTATGGAATTTCCGGGGTGTGACAAAAATATTTTAACGATATATTTTAAGACAAAAACTTCCGTCAGACGGTCGCACACCGTGCGACCGTTTTCCTTCTCCAGGTTTGGTTCCACTGCTTCACACTTTAATCTCTTCTGCTGCAGCCGACCACTTGGATCCACTCACCCATTTATCAGATCGCGACACGTGTCCTTCCCTTAAAAAAAAAAAAAAAAAAAAAACTCCAATAACTTCTAAATGCTATATCTTGAGATTTATAAGTCGGAAAAAAAAATACCGTTGTGTTCGTCTCGACGAGACGAACAAAACTACATTAGTCATGATATGGTTTGATTTTTTTTTAAAAAAACATAATTTTTAACACACAAAAAAATTGAACTGCTTGTCTCCTGAGATGTAACACTCTTTTATGCTAAAAGTAATAGTTTTATCTTACAAAAGTAACACTTTTTTGTAAGCTGTAAAAGCAATTTTGCAAAAAAAATTAAATAACTTGATTGTTTTTGTGATTAGAAAAAATAATAATTAAAGTGTAACAGAGTGCCATATGGTTAATAATTTTTCTATATAGATGAATGTAACATTTTTTATTTAGTAAATGTTACTTTTTTCTTAAAAATATATATAATAAGAACCCTTGTTTATAATCGGTTGCATTTCAATTGTTACTTTCTGAATAAAAATTGTTACGCGTCAGATATAGTGTTACATTTAAGAACACAAACTGTTACAAATGACAAAAAATGTTACATTCATTTATTATAAAATGTAACATTAGTTTTTAGTAATCAATCTTATGTTATTTTTGAAAGAAAAAAAAAGTATTACGTTTGAAAAAAAAAGTATTACATTTTTGAAAAAAAAAAGTGTCACATTCCTTTATAAGAAGTGGTACATTTTTATTTCATGTATATAATCGTTTTGCATTTCAATTATTACTTTCTCGATAAAAATTGTTACATTTAAAACAAAAAAGTTACTTTTTAGGAATATAAACTGTTACAAATGAGAGAAAAAAAATGTTATATTCATTTATTATGAAACGTAACATTATTTTAGTTATCAATCGTATGTTATGTTTATTTTATTTCAGCACAATTGTGGTACATTTTTTAAAAAACAAAAGTGTTACATTCATATAAAAAAAAAGTGTTACATTTCGGTATAAAAAGTGTTACTTCTATTGGCGAGTAAAAAATAGCGGGGGAAAAAAATTGAGGGGCAGAAAAAAAAAACAAAAAAAAAAAAGGAAACGGCTTGCTGGCGCCGTCGCACAACATTCCACCCATATTTTAGACTATTGTTGCTCTTTCTATTCTTATTTTTCCTTCAGTGTGTATAATTCAATGTTCATGTTTGGTTTAAGCTGTGTACTCGCTCCGTTCCATATTTATTGCTACTAAAAGTAAGTGTATTGGGATTAAGAAAATATGTATTATGGAAAAGTAAGTATTGTGAGTGGGTAAGAGAGAAAATAAGTTAGTGGATAGTAGTTGTGAGTGGGAAGAAGAGAGAAAGTTGAACATTTTAGATAAGTAGCAATAAGTATGGGACACTCAAAATGGAAATAAGTGGCGATAAGTTTGGGACGGAGGGAGAACAAGTGTTTTGTCTCTCCCTCTCTTTTAAATATTTTTCTCTCTAGATTTGATAACTTTAGATTTAGCATAGATTTCTTATATATGCTCCATCTGTCCCACCCGAATTAGGATTTTTGGGTTGGGCACGGGGATTAAGGAAAAAATATTAGTGGAGTAGGTGTTGTGAAAACTAAAGTAGGAGAGAGAAGGTGGGGTAGAAAATAATAAGTGAAAAGTTGTTGTGATGTGAATGTGTGTCCCATTAAATAAAACACTTATATTTATAGGTTGTCCTAATTCGAATGGGACACTAAAACGGCGTCCCATTTTAAGAGTCAAAATCCTAAAATGGCAAATGGGTCCCACATGATGTACTCATAACAATTATCCACTAATTCTTCTCTACCTCACTTTCTCTCTCTTATCCAACTATCAACACTCACAACACATCACCTATTCCTTAATTCTTGAACCCACCTATTTTTTTACTTTTAAAATGGGACGGAGAAGTATTTAACAAATGTTTAAAATAAAAATAAGAAAAAGATAAATAGACTGTATACAGATTTTTAGCATGAAATGAGAATAGAACGGAATGAGGTCAAATGGTAGTAGGGTAAGGTAGGTTAGGGAGGCTAGGTTAGGAAAAAGAGATTAGGTTAGGGAAAAGAGAGAAAAGCTATAAGGCTATCTACAATGTTTCAACTACTATTACCCATTCAACTACCACTTTAACACTCTACATCATCTACTCTCTCTTTCACCTAATAATTTAACTTCCCTTTCACTTTTACACCCTACAATGGTCAGTTTAATTAAATTTACATACCTTCCAATTCATCATCATATACCTCACTACTTTTATTTTATTTATATTCTTTATTTTTATGATTAATAAAATAATAATAATTATTATTATTTATAATTAAAAAAATACTTCACACTTAATTAATTTTTTTAATTACAATTAAATAATTATTATTATTATTATTGGAATCCATTTTATTAAAAAGATGTTGATTTTTTTTAAATAAGAGTTAATGAAAGATAATTGAGAAATTAATATTGAGAAAATAAGGTTTTTTTGGGTGTTCAAATCAAATAAAACTTGCATCTATTTATAAAGGGGAAAAATTATGAATTTTGGCAAAAAAAAATATATTAAAAAAATTAATTTATTATAAAATAATTGAGCTCAAATAATTGGGATGAGAAATAAATCTGTAAATCTTAAGGACCAATGGTTGAATGACAAGTGTCCCAATTAGAGAAAAAAAACTGGCAAAGCTGTGACTCACGCGCCTTGCGGAGCGGTGAGCCGCACGTGGCAAGCTTGGCCTAATCGGAGCTCGCCGCGTGTCCAAGGCTGGGTCCCCTTCCTTTCTTTCAACTAGGTTGAATAATTTCAACCCACAAATTGACACGCCCCCAAGTCCCGGGATTCCCTAATAGAACCTCGAACCTGGTGCGCGTGACTAACAAGAAACGAGAATCTGAATGACATCTGCTTATATCAAACTGACATCATATATATACTCAAGAGGAACGAGCTAAGATAGCTCACAAAGAGTTCTATACCAAGAAATTTAAACCAAATGGTTGTACACAGCGGAAAACATGCCTAGCACATACGCTGGCATTACAAGAACACTATACAAGTCTACCCAATATACTGAGTCTAAACAACTGATACCAAATCGTCCTCATCAAAACTGGAAAGAATAACAATCCCCAACAAGAACAACCTGCCAAGTAGGCCCCTGCTAAGTCGAGCCTCACAACGTATTACCACTTGCTTTCCTGGGGGGGGAAACACATAAACAAGGAACGGGGTGAGATAAATCTCAGTAAGTTACTAGATACAAGTACATAGCATGTTATCATGTAATCATGCAAATCAAGAAGATTATCAAGTAATCATGCTCAAGATGTCATCAAGTAACAAGTATATGAGAGGCTAAGCCAACTCATCAAGTAGCTAACACATAAGGCTAAACTATCACGTTACAAAGGATATTCCAACCTTATTCCTCCCAAGTAAACCATTGTTGTCGTTGGTTATTGCAGTTGACAAATCACGATCAATCAAGTTGCTGCTGAGCAGTACACAAGAGGACCCAGTAACCAGTGTCACTAACAAGAACAAGATTCACGAGGTGTTCACGAGTTTTAGCATTCACTTTTATCAGGCGTATTGCTCTAACAAAGGAAGCTATGCCTTTACTATGGCCTGTAGTAAGGGGTCAAGCGCAGATACATAGGCACCCGATTATCACTTTGGCCCCAGCCTCATGATAAGCGTGAACCTATACATCTCCGAGCAAGCAAGGTGACCAGCTGGACTCACACAAGAATGCACAAGTAGATGTTTACTTGAACTACAAGAGTATAGAACTAAGTCCAAAAGTAGTGGACTAGCTCTTCAGGAACCATGTAATCATGTGCTCACCAAATACAAGTACACGCACGCAATAATTGTGAATACAAATCAATGTAACAATGGCACGTGATGTGTCCACGTAACACAATCAAGCCAAATTAGAGTCTATTAATAACAGACCCCAACCAAGTAGTAGGGTATGTCATACTAAATCACTTTGTCATATGAAATATTTGCACGTACGTATTCATATAACCTTTAACACACTAATGTGTCTATCACGATACCCTTACTTCCAAGTAGAGCCCAACATCTTAGACTCTAAGCACGTAGTCGAATAGGTCGTATTGTACCTAGTCACAATCATATCTCACGTATATTTATCGCTAATCATCGAATACATTTTCCAACACATATTGTGTTCTATAATCATTGTTTTATAAATTATCTTCTTATTACACTAGTCCCTCATTCTTTAGGAACTCGACTCAAGAACAAGATATCTTCTTTATACTTTATATACTTCATTGAATATATGCACGATTAAAACCAATTACTAGCACATTAGTGCTTGTTCATAGCACTTTCAATACACACGTATTAGATTCAAGTATGTTTTAGAATTTATCATTCTCTATCTAGTTCCACATTCCAATTCTTTGGTTATTCATACCATATATCAAGTAGTCAAGAAGCCACATTCTATCAAGTAATTATATGCAATATTTGCACATACACACCAAGAATAGTTCTAACACGTTAGTGCTTGTTCATAACACTTTCAAGTTCATTACCATACACATGTATTGGTTTCAAGTCATGTACAAGATTTTATCATCTTACATTCAAGTTCTCAATCAAATTCTTTGGTTGTTCAAGACATGTACAACAGTTAATTATCTTATAAATTATCTTATACTCAAGTTATTATTCCAATCTTTGGATATTCAAGTCATGTACAAGATTTAATTGTCTTATACTTCAAGTTCAAGCTAAGTAGATGAGTTATACATCTCATACTTACAATTCATGATCCTATTCTTAGGATATTCAAGCTCAAGACATTGTTCTAGTGCCCCTAAGGTACATAACACTTTCTAGGACATCTTATACTAAGGCTAGATACCTTAACTAGGGTTAAGTCTAGCTTAATCAAATTTTATTCAAGACTTTTGTTCATCAGGGCAAGTGTGCGGTCGCACAAAAGGATATGGGCGGTCACCCAAAACAAGACTTTGCAAGAGAAAAATCTTTCAGATAAATGGGCGGTCGCCCGGCCAAATATGGGCGGTCGCCCAAGGTACTAGAATTCAAAATTTTATTTCTTTCCCAGGTTTACAATTGTCCGTCCCAAGCGTATGAGTAACTTTCTATTAACATTCTAACATCCAAGCAATGCCCAGGAGTATACTAACAAGTTCAAAATATTACTTTCAAGTTTATTTCATTCTTTTTACCGTCCCACAAATAATAGGACAATTGTCTTTTATTCCAATTAAATATTTCACCGTCCCAAAAGTATAAGTATAATTTTCTAATATACTAATATAATCATTTAGGGATACTTCCATTCATTTCCCCGTACCACAAATAATGGTACAATTTTTCTAATTATATTTAAATCAAGTTAATATTTTACCATCTCACGAGTAGGAGTATAATTATACTAACACCTCTACAGCATATACTAACATGCTTAGAATCTTGTTTCAAGTCATTTCATTTCATCTACCAAGTCTGAGACTACTCCCTTTGTCCCAATTATACAAGTATCACAAAAATCATTCCAATCACAAAATTAACAAGCACAAGTATCAAGAATAACATATAGGCATGTTATTACAAGCAAGGGGAGCTAGTGACTTACCTACTCCGAAATCAAATTCACCCAAACTAATTTCTGTTCGGCAGGAAATGCTCTACTCACCGCCCTGATCATTTATGCGAAGTCGGATTTTCGAACAGAGGCATAATTAAGCGAGAGGAGTCGAGAATAGGGTAAACCCTAACTTTCTTTTATGAAACAGAGAGAAAGTACGAGAATTGGGAAAGTGATTCCTCAGACAAACAAAAATGGTGTTGATATACTTAACCACTTTCAAGAATTGACACTTAGGCCCCTCAAGTTTCATTTTTGACAAAAAGGCCCTTCAAGTTTCAATTTGAGCATGTTAGCCCCTAAACATTATTTTTCACAAATGACCCTAATGTTTTAACTTAAACAATTAGGACTTAAACTTGCTCAATTAGTTAAATAATTAACTCAAATAAAATAGCATATAAATATGCAAGTCAAGAATTTAACAGGAACTAGGACGGGCGTTACACAAATTATTTCAACCCCCATTCAAACCCCCCCCCCCCCATTAAACCCATTCAACTAACTTAAACCAATTCACCCTTGGGTTTTGCAGAGTTGATGTTAGACCTTTTTTTTTTTTTTTTAATCTTTTTTTTTATAAATGAGAACAACGGTCTGGTTGGTTTTAAAACATGTTACCTGGTCTTTTTTTTTTTTAAGTGAACTTTTTTTCGAATTGTCAAAACCTTCTAAAATCCGCTAAAAAAAAACACGCGGTGAATTTTTTTTAAAAAGCAAATTAACTTCTAAATTTTCTTCTTTCTTTTTGTCTGATAATTCTTTTTCTCTCACTGATGCTTATCAAGGCTACTTATTTATATTGAAATATATGAATGAGACTAAAAACTTACCATATGACAATTTAATGAATTAGTATTGTAATTTCATTTGTTGGCGTATTTGTATGAAATTATAATTTAATTAAAAATATAGGGATATAATGTTGTTTTTTAGTAACGCCCCGTGCATCGCACGGGAGTACTGCTAGTATATATAACCCTCCTCATCTAAGGTGAAAGGTATGATCTATTCTCTACATTCACTCTCTCTCTCCCCCTCTCTCACACATACACACACCCAAGGCATTCAAGGCCTTGTTCTTAGTTCCCTCGGAGTCTTACACTCACACCCGAGGACCTAAGCCGGGGTCAAACCTGGCTTTGGTCATAACGGTGTGCTCATCTTGCAGATATTCATAGCCAAATATTCAACCCGTTTAATGATCTTGGGATCACTTTCTGACTCTTTGACCGCCCCCCCCCCCCCCCCAAAGGGCCCAAAAGTCGTGGTGTCATCCGGGACAGACCGAGTATATGCGTTCTTCTGTATTCAATCTATGAGTTCTATAAGAGAAAATACTTTGTACTAAAAGGTAATAACTCTCAGTCTTGAGAAAGATTAACTAGAGAGAAATGTTGAGGAAAGAAATAAATAAATAAAATATATATACTACATCTATATGTCTGTCGCATAATAATGAAAAAAAAAAAAAAAACCCCACTATACTACATTACATCTATATGTCTGTCGCATAATAATGAATACTCCGTATTACATTTGACTTATTAACATGTTTTATGAATGTGCTCTACCTGTTAATGCATTATGTGTACTTTAGTAAAATTACATTAATACTATTTCATTATTTAGAAATGAGACATTTATTTATGTGCTTTAAAAAAATGAGACATTTATGAGATAGACCAAAATGAAAAGTATACTCTCTCCGTCCTTAATTGAATATCCAAATTCATTTTATGAGATATTTTGAAAAACTTTGTTTTTTATACAATTTATAAATGATAAAGATTGATGAATATTACCGATTGGCCACCGGTGGGAATAGGGTGAAAACCCTAACTATGGAGATCACGATGGCGGTACACGAAAAAAAAAAAAAAGACGATGACGGAAACCGGTGGTGGTTCACTGGATTTATGATGAAGGCGACGTCAACTTCAACCAATGATGCAGCCAAGGACGCCGACGTCGACTGATTGACAAAAGGACAGATCGAGAAAAAAATCTGGGCTGCTGGACGTAGCAGCTTGACTGTCGAGTTGTTAAGTCACTTGTCGCGCCCCAAAGCCTTCTGAAATGCTTGCCTAAACCGAGATGTGAATCTAGGGTCACGATCAGACACAATTCTCACTGGAACTCCATGTAACCTCACGATCTCATTAATGTACAAAGTTGCAAGCCTTTCCATAGAATAACCAATTTCAATAGGTAGAAAATGAGAAGACTTTGTCAATCTATCAACAATCACCCAAACTGCATCAAACCTTCTTCGAGTACGAGGTAACCCTGTCACAAAATCCATAGTAACATGTTCCCACTTCCATTCCGGAATCTCTAACGGTTGAAGCAATCCTGCGGGCCTTTGATGTTCAGCTTTAACTTGTTGACATGTTAAACACTTGGATACATAATCCGCTATTTCCCTCTTCATATTATTCCACCAAAAGTGTTGCTTCAAATTCTGATACATTTTAGTACTCCCGGGATGAATAGTATACCTCAATTTATGACCTTCATCAAGAACTTGGCGTTTAATTCCATCAACATTAGGCACACACAATCGACCTCTGAAAGTCAATACCCCTTCAGAACTGAAGGAGAAATCCTCAAATTTACCATCTTTGATTTTATCCATAATCTTTACCAACTCCGCGTCATCCTTCTGAGCTTCCTTTATTTGTTGAACTAAAGTTGGTAGTACTCGAATGTTCGCAAAAATAGCTCCATGCTTTGATTCATAAGGACTCCAATCTCGAGCATCCTCCAACATCTTCCATTCCCGCACCATCAATGAAGCTACATAAGACTTCCGGCTAATAGCATCAGCTACCACATTTGCCTTGCCCGGATGATAAGAAATGGTGCAATCATAATCCTTCAACATCTCCATCCATCTTCGTTGTCTATTATTCAACTCTTTCTGGGAGAAAAGATACTTCAAACTCTGATGATCTGTGAAAATCTCGAACTTTGCTCCATAAAGATAATGTTTCCACTTGTGCAACGCAAAGACAATAGCTGCAAGCTCCATGTTATGGGTAGGATAATTCCGCTCACTCGGAGTCAACTTCCTCGAAGCATATGCAATCACCCTTCCATTTTGCATTAATACACACCCGAGGCCTTCTTTAGAAGCATCACTATATATTACCAAATTATCATTACCATTAGGTAGGGCAAGAATATGAGCTGTAGTCAATCTCTTCTTCAACTCTTCAAAGCTAACTTGACATTTTTCATCCCACACATAAGGAACATTCTTTCGAGTCAACTGAGTCAAGGGAGTTGCAATCTTAGAAAACCCCTCAATGAACCTTCTGTAGTACCCAGCTAACCCCAAGAAGCTTCGAATTTGTGTAACTGATTCTGGCCTCTTCCAATTCACAATAGCCTCAACTTTGGATGGATCAACTGATATACCTTTATTAGAAATCACGTGCCCAAGAAAAGATACTTCATCGAGCCAAAAAGCACACTTACTGAATATAGCAAACAACTGCTTCTCACGAAGAATAGATAAAACCATTCGTAAATGCTGTTCATGTTCCTCCCGGGACTTGGAATAAATAAGAATATCATCAATAAATACAACCACGAAGGTATCAAGATAAGGTTTAAAGACCCTATTCATTATATCCATAAAAACAGCCGGAGCATTAGTCAACCCGAAAGGCATAACAAGAAACTCATAATGACCATATCTACTACGAAAAGCAGTTTTAGAAATGTCTTCAGAACGGATTTTCAACTGGTGGTACCCACTCCTCAAGTCAAGTTTTAAAAAGACAACCGACCCTTGAAGTTGATCAAATAAATCATCAATATGAGGAAGCGGATATTTGTTCTTTATAGTTACCTGATTCAGCTTTCTGTAATCAATACACTCTCAAGGACCCATCTTTCTTTTTGACAAATAATACTGGAACTCCCCACGGGGATACACTAGGACGAATGAATCCTCGATCAATTAGCTCTTGCAACTGAACCTTCAACTCTTTCAATTCCGCTGGGGCCATTCTGTAAGGTGCCTCAGATATAGGAACCATACCTGGAAGTAAGTCAATACAGAACGCGATTCCCCGGTCAGGAGGCATAGCATACTCAACAGAAAATACATCTGAAAATTCTTTAACAATAGGCACATCCTCAATATCAGGAACCCTTTTAGTAGTATCCAAAACACTAGCCAAATACCCCGCACAACCACGGTTCAACAACTTTCTAGCCTTCACATAAGAAATGATTCGAATCTCTCTACCCCAGGGAACAGTTTCAAAAGTAAATTTAGGAACATTAGGGATAGAAAATGTGACCACTTTTTTAGCACAATCAACAGACGCATGATATTTACCCAACCAATCCATACCCAAGATAATATCAAAATCTTGTAATGGTAAGATAACTAAATCAGCAGGTAAAACATGCTCACGTATATGCACATCACAAGAATGCAACACCTCATTGGTCACCAAACACTCCCCTATAGGAGTAGACACCTCTAACACATAAGGTAGAGATTCAGAAGACAAATGCATTCGAGAAGAAAAATGCACATACACATAAGAATGCGATGAGCCAGGGTCTATAAGTGTACGTGCCCTCAAACTAGACATAGAAATAATACCTCCTATCACATTAGAGGAATCTGAAGCCTGTTGTTGAGAAATGGCAAAGACACGACCCTGAACCTTAGGCTTTCCTGAAGAATCCCTTTTCTGGCCCTGAGAAGACCCAACTACACTTCCCGATGCCTGCATCTTAAACTTAGGGCAATCCCTCTGAAAATGACCCAACTGACCACAATTCAAACATTTGCCCTGTTTCTTCCAACATCTTTCTTCTGAATGCCCTTCTTTCTGACAATAATTACAGACTCCTCTGCTCTGACTCCCTGAAGTGTTACTTTGATTTCTATTACCTGACTGTCTTTGAAAAGACCCTTTTAATTGTGAAGATCCACCTTGATTTCCTCTATTATCACCAAGTTGTTGTTGTTGCCTAACTTGCTTCCCTGCGCCTAACAACTCCATTTTCTTCTTATGTTCCTCAATATCATGCTCCACCTGGTAGGCTCGATCAACTGCATCTTGAAAATCTTGCAACTTGTGGGATACTAGCTGAGTTCTAATCACAGTTTTCAAACCTTTCACAAACCTCGTAGCCTTTCTCTCCTCAGTTGCCACTAAGTGAGTACAATACCTGGACAACTCTGAAAATTTAGCTGAATACTGAGCAACTGACATAGAACCTTGCTCCAAGCTAAGAAACTCCATTTCTTTCCTGTCTTGATCTACCCGGGGAATGAAGTGTTCTTTAAACTTTTCCAGAAAATTCTCCCAAGTGTAAGGTACATGAGTCTCATCCCATTTAGTTTTCAAAGATTGCCACCAATGCTCAGCAGCTCCATTCAGCTTATAGGTAGCAAACCTGACTTGATCTTCCTCAGAACATCTCAAAGCATCAAAGATATTTTCCATTGATTCAATCCACCTTTCAGTCTTAGATACATCAGGCTCTCCATCATACTCCATAGGCTTCATTTTCAGAAACTGTTCTAGGCCATATCTTGGTGGTACCTGTTCCCTCTCTTGCCTCTGATCATTTAAAGTTTTCATTCCTGCTTCGAACATTCCTTGAAACATAATTCGAGCCTCTTCTCTGGCATCCACTTGCCCCGAAGAGCCAGCTTGATCTCCTTCATTCTCAACCATTTTTAATGAATACCTGCATAGAACACTCAATGTTACTCACTCTACACTCTACTACCCTCCTAGGTCATTTAGTCATTCTAGACCATCTACAACCTAGCTCTGATACCAACTGTCGCGCCCCAGACCCGTGGTCCTACTTGGCCCCACGCTCGGGACACGAGTGGAAGACGTTATAAAACACTTTTGAAAATTTTTCGAAATGTACTTTTATAAAGTTTAAAAAAATCATACTTGAAGTTCAAAGACTTCATTTAACTTTAAACAAACTTTACAACCAATTTTCACAACGAAAGTACTTAGCCCGAAGGCTTACAAACTTTTATACAAATATACATACACCAACATTAACCAAAATAGGTGTGACAATAGAAAGTACGGGTACTCTACCCAAAAGGTTTTACATTTACGTAATGTAACCTTAACAAAACAAGTCCCAACTCTTACCACTCCAACGTCCTCCCGTGCCAAGTGTCCTATCCCCTGGACCCGCCTTTATCTAAAGCAGTAAACAAATAAATGGTGAGAATAAATCTCAGTAAGCTACTAAAATGCAACTACGTTTCATGCTAAAATGATAATCATAAAGAATAGTATTATAGCAATCACATAGCACATAGTATGAGAGGTAAAATCAACTCATATACCACAATTACCACATAGGCCACACTCCGGTGGATACCAAGCCAAGGTTTACCCAATAACATAACTGTCTGAGAATACCATCTGAGAAAACCATCTGAGCAGCATAAATAGCTGAAGCCGGGATCCCGAAAACCAAACCATAACCATAAGAACCCAAGTAACAATGGGGAAATATGACACAAAGTCATAACCCAAATGCTCACCAAAGGGAGCGATTCATCCCATCCAAGGCCAATCTGGACTGGGGAAACAAAGAAGGCACAGTGGACACCTTATAGTGAACTTGGCTTGTGTGCCACTATAATTCTCCCACCGCCTGACACAAGGTACCAATGGAAAACCTTATAGTGAACATACCTGTACCACTATAATTCTCCCATTGCCTGACTCCACAACAAGACCAGCTGGACTTTCCACAAGAAGCACAATAATGAATACTTTCTAAACAACAACAATCGGCGCAATGATTCTAAAATAAGGAACCAAGCCAAACACATCAAAAGATGCACATAAAGAATCACTCACATAGAGTCTACAACAATCATGATTCAAGGTCACAATACACTCTTGCGCAAACTTGAACACCCTTCTCATTAACCATGACAATATCCCAGGACACTCATATATTGGTCCTAGACAATACCCCAAGGATTAAACCAAAGATAACCTTTTATATCTTACCTTAACCAAACTATAAAATTCAGGGGAAAGTGTGCGGCCGCCCAAAACAGGGTGTGCGGTCGCACACATTCTGTTTTCTCAAGAACAAAATCTTCCAGATAAGTGTGTGGCCGCACGCCCCTTTTGGGCGGCCGCCCAACAGATTCGACAGGCCAAAACCAAAATGATTTATACTCCTTTCGTTTCACCGTCCCAAAAGTACAACACTTAACATTTATAACTTAACTAAGACTACAAAATCAGTCTCAAAACAACTTTAATACTACTTTGCACCCAACCAAACCAACATACTAAATACTCCCTTTGTCCCAAAATTACAAGTATAACAAATATTACCAAAATCACAAAATAACAATTACAAGTATCAGGTATAACATATATGACCATTTTAACATTTAAAAGGGGAATTAGTAACTTACCTATTTCCGGAAAAAGTATCGCTGAAATAAGTTTTGTTCAGATAGAAATGACCTATTCAACACCCTGATCATTTTTATATAATTAGTTTTTAAAACGGATAAGTAAATAAAAAGAATTAAATCGAAATTGGTTGAACTTACCTTTTTCTCTTTAACCCTAAGAAACGTAAAGAAAGTCTGAGCATATCATACACAGAGAAGGGAGAGGAAGAAGATAATTATAAAGGGTTTTTACCCCATTTTCCTAACTTTGGTCACTCCAGTTTCATTTTTAACACTTAAGCCCCTAAACTTATATTTTCAACAAGGACCCTAAAGTTTCAACTTACTCATTTAACTCCTTTAATCATTATTATTACTAACTAAGTAAATTACACAAATAATCAAGTAAGATGTGCAAATCATAAAATATGATGCAACACATAAAATGCACACATAAGTCAAATAAAATTTTCCAAAAATATATAATAAATAGGGACGGGTTTTGGGGTCGTTACAATCACTCCCCCTTAAAGAAAATTCGTCCCGAATTTTAGGGTTACTTACCGAGACCCTCAAACAACCAAGGGTACTTTCTCCCGATCTCCTCCCGAAGTTCCCAAGTTGATTCTTCCACATTATGGTTCCTCCACACAACTCGAACAAGAGGAATACTCTTATTTCTCAATTCTTGGACCTTCGAATCAATGACTTGGACTGGATACTCTTCGTAAGACATACTCGGCTCAATATCCTCGGGTACCTCAGATAAAACATGAGAAGGATCATACACATACTTCTGAAGCATAGAGATATGAAACACATTATGGATCTTATCAAGAGAAGGGGGTAATGCAATACGATAAGCCCGATCTCACACTCTTCCAAGAATCTCAAATGGACCAATATACCTCGAAGCAAGCTTGCCTTTCTTTCCATATCTTCGAATACCAACCTTAGGGGAAACCTTCAAAAAAACAAAGTCACCTTTTTCGAACTCAGGGTCTCGCCTTCGATGATCAGCATAGCTTTTCTGTCTACTCTGGGCAGTACTCAAACGATCCCGAATAAGTTTAACTTTCTCAACTGAATCATTAACCATCTGAACACCCCAAATCTTGGCTTCTCCCACTTCATCCCAACAGATAGGAGATCGACATTTCCTCCCATACAAGGCTTCATAAGGAGCCATCCCAATACTGGACTGAAAACTGTTATTATAAGCAAACTCTACGAGAGGCAAATGAATATCCCAAGAATCAGCAAAATCAACTGAACAAGCCCTCAACATGTCCTCAAGAATCTGAATGGTTCTTTCTGACTGACCATCTGTTTGAGGATGAAAAGCTGTACTAAATCTCAATTCTGAACCCAAAGCCTTCTGAAATGCTTCCCAAAACCGAGATGTGAATCTAGGGTCACGATCAGACACAATGCTCACTGGAACTCCATGTAACCTCACGATCTCATTAATGTACAAAGTTGCAAGCCTTTCCATAGAATAACCAATTTCAATAGGTAGAAAATAAGAAGACTTTGTCAATCTATCAACAATCACCCAAACTGCATCAAACCTTCTTCGAGTACGAGGTAACCCCGTCACAAAATCCATAGTAACATGTTCCCACTTCCATTCCGGAATCTCTAACGGTTGAAGCAATCCTGCGGGCCTTTGATGTTCAGCTTTAACTTGTTGACATGTTAAACACTTGGATACATAATCCGCTATTTCCCTCTTCATATTATTCCACCAAAAGTGTTGCTTCAAATTCTGATACATTTTTGTACTCCCGGGATGAATAGTATACCTCAATTTATGGCCTTCATCAAGAACTTGGCGTTTAATTCCATCAAAATTAGGCACACACAATCGACCTCTGAAAGTCAATACCCCTTCAGAACGGATGGAGAAATCCTCAAATTTACCATCTTTGATTTTATCCATAATCTTTACCAACTCCGGGTCATCCTTCTGAGCTTCCTTTATTTGTTGAACTAAAGTTGGTAGTACTAGAATGTTCGCAAAAATAGCTCCATGCTTTGATTCATAAGGACTCCAATCTCGAGCATCCTCCAACATCTTTCATTCCCGCATCATCAATGAAGCTACATAAGACTTCCGGCTAATAGCATCAGCTACCACATTTGCCTTGCCCGGATGATAAGAAATGGTGCAATCATAATCCTTCAACAGCTCCATCCATCTTCGTTGTCTATTATTCAACTCTTTCTGGGAGAAAAGATACTTCAAACTCTGATGATCTGTAAAAATCTCGAACTTTGCTCCATAAATATAATGTTTCCACTTGTGCAACGCAAAGACAATAGCTGCAAGCTCCATGTTATGGGTAGGATAATTCTGCTCACTCGGTGTCAACTTCCTCGAAGCATATGAAATCACCCTTCTATTTTGCATTAATACACACCCGAGGCCTTCTTTAAAAGCATCACTATATATTACCAAATCATCATTACCATTAGGTAGGTCAAGAATAGGAGCTGTAGTCAATCTCTTCTTCAACTCTTCAAAGCTAACTTGACATTTTTCATCCCACACATAAGGAAAATTCTTTCGAGTCAACTGAGTCAAGGGAGTTGTTGTAACACCCCGAAAAAATCTAATTCCATACATAACAAACTGTTACAATTTACAACTCTAAAATACTAAATACTATACAAGATATCACTAATCAACCCAAATGCTCTATAAACTGCTCCGCCCCAAATCCTTTCATCCCGATCATCGCTTAACTGCAAAACTGAAACTTGAGGGGGGTGAGCTGGGGGGCCCAGTTAGAAAGGGGATACACAATATCACAGAAGCCAATGGAACACAAACACCAAATAACAATGTCCATGAAATTATAAATATGGACATGCCAATAAGACTCGCTTTTTCATAAACCGGATAACCGATCAATCATACTTTACAGTCCGATGTACTAATTATATTCGGGTCCAGTGACTCAACCAAATCAACCGAATTGTTGGCCGCCCTCGACGGAGCCGGACCCAACACAAACACAATAACCAATAACCGAGCCCACTGCGACCGTCACATAATTAGCTACATCGCAACTGTTCCATATAACAAATCTCATCTTTGAGCATAATAACACATAAATCATGCTTTTCAAATAATCTTGACATTAACCGAGCAATTTTAATACCAAAGCAATAATCAAATGGAACCGATCAAACGATATACGTATCAATAACATGGAGTACTACGATAAGACGGGTATAAAAAGAAATGACACGGAATCAATACTGCATAGTCTCCCTTACCTAAAAATGCTAAAGACGGAGCACCAAATAAATTATCCAGACTGTCTCGAACTCGTACAACTCACTGTTCAACCTTCATAATTTGAGGCCTAATATTTTTCATCTCTACTTCTCAGTTGAACTCTCTCTCTCTCTCTCGGGTTGATCAAACTGATATAGCAAGAGAACAATTTTCAAGTCTTATGAATGGGTGAGTCACCAACTAAAATTTTAAATGAGATCCACCTCATGCAAAGAGTCATGCTAAGGCACGTGAAAACTAGCTTGTTTGTCAAAAACACTTCCATGCAACAAAATTGTGGCCCAACACCAATACAACTTATAAAAATCCACTACTACATTAATCCGTCCCGTTTAGTTCTTATTTTCATATGGGTTATTTTTTTATTTCCGATCCGTCCCAAAACGTCGTGCTTAATTTCGGGATGTCATAGTTGTAATCTTAGAAAACCCCTCAATGAACCTTCTGTAGTACCCAGCTAACCCCAAGAAGCTTTGAATTTGTGTAACTGATTCTGGCCTCTTCCAATTCACAATAGCCTCAACTTTGGATGGATCAACTGATATACCTTTATTAGAAATCACGTGCCCAAGAAAAGATACTTCATCGAGCCAAAAAGCACACTTACTGAATTTAGCAAACAACTGCTTCTCACGAAGAATAGATAAAACCATTCGTAAATGCTGTTCATGTTCCTCCCGGGACTTGGAATAAACAAGAATATCATCAATAAATACAACCACGAAGGTATCAAGATAAGGTTTAAAGACCCTATTCATCATATCCATAAAAACAGCTGGAGCATTAGTCAACCCGAAAGGCATAACAAGAAACTCATAATGACCATATATACTACGAAAAGCAGTTTTAGAAATGTCTTCAGAAGGGATTTTTAACTGGTGGTACCCACTCCTCAAGTCAAGTTTTGAAAATACAACCGACCCTTGAAGTTGATCAAATAAATCATCAATATGAGGAAGCGGATATTTGTTCTTTATAGTTACCTAATTCAGCTTTCTGTAATCAATACACAATCTCAAGGACCCATCTTTCTTTTTGACAAATAATACTGGAGCTCCCCACGGGGATACACTAGGATGAATGAATCCTCGATCAAGTAGCTCTTGCAACTGAACCTTCAACTCTTTCAATTCTGCTGGGGCCATTCTGTAAGGTGCCTCAGATATAGGAACCGTACCTGGAAGTAAATCAATACAGAACTCGATTTCCCGGTCAGGAGGCATAGCATACTCAGTAGAAAATACATCTGAAAATTCTTTAACAATAGGCACATCCTCAATACCAGGAACCCTTTTAGTAGTATCCAAAACACTAGCCAAATACCCCGCACAACCACGGTTCAACAACTTTCTAGCCTTCATATAAGAAATGATTCGAATCTCTCTACCCCAGGGAACAGTTTCAAAAGTAAATTTAGGAATATTAGGATAGAAAATTTGACCACTTTTTTAGCACAATCAACAGACGCATGATATTTACCCAACCAATCCATACCCAAGATAATATCAAAATCTTGTAATGGTAAGATAACTAAATCAGCAGGTAAAACATGCTCACGTATATGCACATCACAAGAATGCAACACCTCATTGGCCACCAAACACTCCCCTATAGGAATAGACACCTCTAACACATAAGGTAGAGATTCAGAAGACAAATGCAATCGAGAAACAAAATGCACAGACACATAAGAATGCGATGAGCCAGGGTCTATAAGTGTACGTGCCCTCAAACTAGACACAGAAATAATACATCCTATCACATTAGAGGAATCTGAAGCCTGTTGTTGAGAAATGGCAAAGACACGACCCTGAACCTTAGGCTTTCCTGAAGAATCCCTTTTCTGGCCCTGAGAAGACCCAACTACACTTCCCGATGCCTGCATCTTAAACTTAGGGCAATCCCTCTGAAAATGACCCAACTGACCACAATTCAAACATTTGCCCTGTTTCTTCCAACATCTTTCTTCTGAATGCCCTTCTTTCTGACAATAATTACAGACTCCTCTGCTCTGACTCCCTGAAGTGTTACTTTGATTTCTATTACCTGACTGTCTTTGAAAAGACCCTTTGAATTGTGAAGATCCACCTTGATTTCCTCTATTATCACCACGTTGTTGTTGTTGCCTAACTTGCTTCCCTGCGCCTAACAACTCCATTTTCTTCTTATGTTCCTCAATATCATGCTCCACCTGATAGGCTCGATTAACTGAATCTTGAAAATCTTGCAACTTGTGGGATACTAGCTGAGTTCGAATCACAGTTTTCAAACCTTTCACAAACCTCGTAGCCTTTCTCTCCTCAGTTGCCACTAAGTGAGTACAATACCTGGACAACTCTGAAAATTTAGCTGAATACTGAGCAACTGACATAAAACCTTGATCCAAGCTAAGAAACTCCATTTCTTTCCTGTCTTGATCTACCCGGGGAATGAAGTGTTCTTTAAACTTTCCCAGAAAATTCTCCCAAGTGTAAGGTACATGAGTCTCATCCCATTTAGTTTTCAAAGCTTTCCACCAATGCTCGGCAGCTCCATTCAGCTTATAGGTAGCAAACCTGACTTGATCTTCCTCAGAACATCTCAAAGCATCAAAGATCTTTTCCATTAATTCAATCCACCTTTCAGTCTTAGATACATCAGGCTCTCCATCATACTCCATAGGCTTCATTTTCAGAAACTATTCTAGGCCATATCTTGGTGGTACCTGTTCCCTCTCTTGCCTCTGATCATTTAAAGTTTTCATTTCTGCTTCGAACATTCCTTGAAACATAATTCGAGCCTCTTCTCTGGCATCTCCTTGCCCCGAAGAGCCAGCCTGATCTCCTTCATTCTCAACCATTTTTAATGAATACCTGCATAGAACACTCAACGTTACTCACTCTACACTCTACTACCCTCCTAGGTCATTTAGTCATTCTAGACCATCTACAACCTAGCTCTGATACCAACTGTCGCGCCCCAGACCCGTGGTCCTACTTGGCCCCACGCTCGGGACACGAGTGGAAGACGTTATAAAACACTTTTGAAAATTTTTTGAAATGTACTTTTATAAAGTTTAACAAAATCTTACTTAAAGTTCAAAGACTTTATTTAACTTTAAACAAACTTTACAACCAACTTTCACAACGAAAGTACTTAGCCCGAAGGCTTACAAACTTTTATACAAATATACATACACCAACATTAACCAAAATAGGTGTGACAATAGAAAGTACGGGTACTCTACCCAAAAGGTTTTACATTTACGTAATGTAACCTTAACAAAACAAGTCTCAACTCTTACCACTCCAACGTCCTCCCGTGCCAAGTGTCCTATCCCCTGTACCCGCCTTTATCTAAAACAGTAAACAAATAAAGGGTGAGAATAAATCTCAGTAAGCTACTAAAATGCAACTACGTTTCATGCTAAAATGATAATCATAAAGAATAGTATCATAGCAATCACATAGCACATAGTATGAGAGGTAAAATCAACTCATATACCACAATTACCACATAGGCCACACTCCGGTGGATACCAAGCCAAGGTTTACCCAATAACATAACTGTCTGAGAATACCATCTGAGAAAACCATCTGAGCAGCATAAATAGCTGAAGCCGGGATCCCGAAAACCAAACCATAACCATAAGAACCCAAGTAACAATGGGGAAATATGACACAAAGTCATAACCCAAATGCTCACCAAAGGGAGCGATTCATCCCATCCAAGGCCAATCTGGACTGGGGAAACAAAGAAGGCACAGTGGACACCTTATAGTGAACTTGACTTGTGTGCCACTATAATTCTTGACACGCCCCAAGTCCCAGGATTCCCTAATAGAACCTCGAACCTGGTGCGCGTAACTAACAAGAAATAAGAAACTAACGGAAAACAGGAACAATACCTGTTAAAAACAAAACTGACATGATATATATACTCAAGAGTAGGGAGCTAAGATAGCTCACACGAGTTCTAGACCAAGAAAATTTAAACCAAAATGGTTACATACAGCGGAAGACATGCCTAGCAAATAAGCTAGAAACAAGAACTGTCTAGGGACAACAAATACTACCCCAATACAAGCCCAGAGTTTATTAACTCATACAAGATCGTCCTTACCAAAATATAAAAGGACACTAACTTCGAACAAGAATATCCTGCTGAGTAAATTCCCAGCTAAGTCGAGCCTCACTGCGTACTATCCCCTGCTTTCCTGGGGGGGAACAATTAAACAAATAAAGGGTGAGATAAATCTCAGTAAGCTATTAACATGCAACTATATGTCATGTTATCATGCAATACAAGTAGATACTCAAGTAATCATATATCAAGTATCATCAAGTAACAAGTATAGGAGAGGCTAAGCCAACTCAACAAGTAATCAAGCTCAAGAAAGGTTCAGGTAACAAGTAGTCAAGTAGAGTGAGAGGCTAAACCAGCTCACCAAGATGCACATAGGCCTATCACACATTGTACCTGAATCCTTCCTTATTCCTCCCAAGAATACCATTTGTTGTCGATGCTTTTCTAGCTGAGGACAACCAAGAACAAGAACAAGAACTGCTGTGCAGTATATAAGAAGACCTGGTAACCAGTGTCATCCACAAGAACAAGATCCACGTGGTGAACAAGACAGGAGTTAGCATTCACTTAGGTCAGGCTTATTGCTCCAACCAAGGAAGCTATGCCCTTACTATGACCGGTATTAAGGGGTCAGGCGGAAATACATAGGGACCCGATTGTCACTTAAACCCCAGCTCTCGCGACAAGCTTGAACCTATATATTTTCGAACAAGCAAGGAGAACCAGCTGGACTCACACAAGAATGCACAAGTAGATGTTTACTTGAACTACGAGAACAGAACTCAGTACCTTATTAGTGGACTATTCTTTATGCACCATGTAATCATGTATCATGTGCTCACGAGAATATGCACCATGTAATTATGTATCATGTGCTCACGAGAATATGCACCATGTAATTATGTATCATGTGCTTACGAGAATACAAGTACACGTACGCAATTATTGCGAATATAAACCAAGATAACACTGGCACATAAGGTGTCCATGTAACACGATCAATCCAAGTAAGAGTCCATTAATAACAGACTTCAGTCAAGTAGTAGGGTATATCACTTTGTCACATGCCAAGTTTGCACGTACATATTTATGTCACGTTTAACACATTAAAGTGTCTATCACGATACCCTTACTATCAAGTAGAGCCCAACACCTTAGACTCTAAACCCGTAGTAGAATAGGTCACATTGTACCTAGACACGGTCATACTTCACGTATATGTATCGTTAATAATCGAATACATTTTCTAACACATATTGTGTTCTGTAATTATTCTTTATTCTTTATATACTTCATTGAGTATATACACGATTAAAACTAATCACTAGTACTTTAGTGCTTATTCATAGCACTTCCAATATACACGTATCAAGTTCAAGTATGTAGTAGAGTTAATCATTCTCTATCTAGTTCCATAACCCAATTCTTTGGTTATTCATGTCATGTATCAAATAATCAAGAAGCTACATTCTATCAAGTAGCTACATGCAAGATTTGCATATACACATCAAGAATCTTTCAAGTTTATTACCATACTCATGTAATGGTTTCAAGACATTCAAGACTTTTACAAGATTTTATCATCTTGCATCCAAGTTCTCAATCCATTTTCTTGGATGGTTAAACATGTACAAGAATTAATTAACTTATACTTAAGTTATCAATCCAACTCTTTGGTTATTTAAGACAAGTACAAAATTTACTCATCTTATATTCACGTTTTAATTAAGAAGATGAGCTATACATCTCCCAATCAAGTTCACGATCCTATTCCTAGGATATTCAAGCTCAAGACATTAGTTGGTACCCCTAAGGTATACAAACATTAACTTCAAGACATATAAAAGAGTTACTACTCTTATACCCAAGTTATCATTTAATCATGATTCAAGTCCACATTTCATTTGATCACAAAGGGACTATTTTTCAGTACTAGAGTGTTCTACAACACTCATCTAGGCCATCTAGGGTAGTACCCTAAACCTAGACCAAGAATACTTCGAGTTCAAATTAAGTCAATGCTATACAACTCATACTTATAAGTTCATAATCCCCTACATAGGGTATTCAATCTCAAGTCATTGTTTTAATGCCCCTAAGGTGCACAAACCTTGATTTCAAGACACAATAAAGAATTCTTATTCTTATACTTAACCAATTCAATGTCTCAAAACACCTATCTAGGTGCCCTAGACAAACACCCAAAATCTCATTAGGTAATTAGAGTGTGCTTTGAATAGCTCTCTATGTCTAGCTTATTCAGCTTCTTTCGGATCTTGATTTCGACTCTCTTATAGAAAGTTATGGAGGAAACAATTCAAGAAGGAAAATCAGAATTTCCACTTGGCACGACCGTGTGTGCAAAAGTGGCACGACCGTGCTATCAAGGTCGAGGGGTTTTCACACAAAACTCATTTTCGGCACGACCGTGCCCATAAAAGGCGCACGACCGTGCTAACACTGTCGAGGAAATTTGCCTAAAGGTGATATTTGGCACGACCGGGCCAAATAAAGGCGCACGCCCGTGCGGTACAAATTTTGGCCCTTTCCCCTGAATTCAAGTTTCATTAATTCTCCGCCCCACACGTAGGAGTAACATTTAACTAACACTCCTAACATTCTCAGGAGTATACTAACAAGTTTAGAACTCCTATTTCAAGCCCAATTCATTTCTTTTACCGTCCCATAAATAATAGGACAATTTCCTTTTATTCCATTTAAATATTTCACCGTCCCAAAAGTATAAGTACAATTTTATATTATACTAATATACCCATTTAGAGCTACTTCCATTCATTTCCCCGTACCACAAATAATGGTACGATTTTTCTAATAATATTTAAATCAAGTTACTATTTTACCGTCTCACGAATAGGAGTATAATTTCCTAATATATATGTTTGCAAACCCATTTGGAATTTAGGTTCAAGTTCTCTGTTCTGAACTAATATAGAAATACTCCCTTCGTACCAATTTTACAAGTATCACAAAAATTGCCCAAAACACAATTTTAACAAGAACAAGTAGCGGGAATAACATATATGCATGTTATTACAAGTAAGGGGGAGTCAATAACTTACCTAGTCAAAAATCAAGTTGACCCAAATAAATTTCTGATCGGTCTGGAACGCTCTATTCAACGCCACGAATATTTATCCGGGACCAGAATCACGAACGGAGGGATAATTAAGCTCGAGGAGTCGAGAATAGGAAGAATCCTAAACCTTCTTTATGAAACAGAGAGAGTGTACGAGAAGATTTGGGTAAAATGCCTTCTCAGGCAAAACCCAACAAGATATACTTAACCACTTTTCAAGAATTGCAATTAGGCCCCTCAAGTTCTAACTTTGACAAAAAAGCCCCTAAACTTTCAACTTTGACATTTAACCACCTTAATTTTCTAAAGTAGTTAAATAATTAACTCAAATAAAATAGCATATAAATATGCTAACCAAGAATTTAACAAACAAGTCAAAAATTTAACAAATAAGTCAAATATTTAACGAAATTAAGGATGGGCATTACATCCTCCCCACCTTAAAGAAAATTCGTCCTCGAATTTTTACTAGATTAAGATTATAACATACATAATCAACAAGTAGAACTCAAGAACATCACGACTATGCACAGATACTCACAAATATTCTATGCAATTTAGATGTATCAATTATAACATCGGAACACATAAAGTCAAGTAGACTCGATTAGTCCATCCACTATATCGGTGAAACTTGACATATCCACTAGAAATAATAGGACTGGTCATATCCTCCAGATCACTGTAATACTAGTCAAATCCACTAGGCAATCTCAGTTACTGAAGTCGTGGTTATCCATCGTTTCAATATTCAAAACTGACTTTACGTATATCAATCCATCAAGACAATCCATCAAAAGATGTAGCTCTCGGTGTCAAAGGGTTAACAATGGAGCTGCCTTCGAAATTCATTCATGAATCTCTAACAAGACCACGAAATCTCAAGAACACACGTACCTTGGTTGTTTCCACTTATAGGTCAACACAGATACTCACTTCAGACATCCACTACAAGGTAGATATATCCTCTATCAAGAAATTCTCAAGTTGAATCTTCAACTCGTTTAAGTCAATCGAGGTCAAGAACATTAATTCAGATGTCAGCACTGTATTCGCACTGTCACAACTCAAGATAACCCCAGTTTCTCATCAAGAATGGATACATCCATCTGGTTTGGTATAGAAATTCCACTATCAATCACATAGGTTAAATACCCAGTACAATCTCAAGAAACCTTTCTAGACTTTCAATGCAGAACATAAAAGTTATGCATAAATCTATCATGCTCACATATATAGTCAAGCATACTAGCATAGAAATAATTACCATCTATTGTGGTAAACAAGAATGACCTAACACATAGAAAGTCAAGTCATGACACGTATCACATCCATGTCCCATCTAGGTAACATGACCAAGTTAACATAGAACGTATAGGGTGTTATCACCCACACTTCTATCAAGCTCTTATCAATACAATATCAAGCACGTAGTCTCTTACTAGAGAATACACTTTCACATAATTCACGAGATAAGGACAAGCATGCCTATATAGCACGATATAATATCCACTAAACAAGAGAAATACGCCTAAGTCTTTAAAGACTCGCGCTCTCGATTCTCAAACCATCTAATCCAATTGGATCAATCCTATCAACACCAGTCCTATGCCTGGTATAACAACAAGTAACGAAGCACTCGGCGTCGAAAACACACCCAAGACTAACCCAACCTAGGCCATAGACCCTATCCAGGCTTAGAGCTAAACCATAGCTCTGATACCACACTGACACGCCCCAAGTCCCGGGATTCCCTAATAGAACCTCGAACCTGGTGCGCGTAACTAACAAGAAACAAGAAACTAACGGGAAACAGGAACAATACCTGTTAAAAACAAAACTGACATGATATATATACTCAAGAGTAGGGAGCTAAGATAGCTCACACGAGTTCTAGACCAAGAAAATTTAAACCAAAATGGTTACATACAGCGGAAGACATGCCTAGCAAATAAGCTAGAAACAAGAACTGTCTAGGGACAACAAATACTACCCCAATACAAGCCCAGAGTTTATTAACTCATACAAGATCGTCCTTACCAAAATATAAAAGGACACTAACTTCGAACAAGAATATCCTGCTGAGTAAATTCCCAGCTAAGTCGAGCCTCACTGCGTACTATCCCCTGCTTTCCTGGGGGGAACAATTAAACAAATAAAGGGTGAGATAAATCTCAGTAAGCTATTAACATGCAACTATATGTCATGTTATCATGCAATACAAGTAGATACTCAAGTAATCATATATCAAGTATCATCAAGTAACAAGTATAGGAGAGGCTAAGCCAACTCAACAAGTAATCAAGCTCAAGAAAGGTTCAGGTAACAAGTAGTCAAGTAGAGTGAGAGGCTAAACCAGCTCACCAAGATGCACATAGGCCTATCATGCATTGTACCTGAATCCTTCCTTATTCCTCCCAAGAATACCATTTGTTGTCGATGCTTTTCTAGCTGAGGACAACCAAGAACAAGAACAAGAACTGCTGTGCAGTATATAAGAAGACCTGGTAACCAGTGTCATCCACAAGAACAAGATCCACGTGGTGAACAAGACAGGAGTTAGCATTCACTTAGGTCAGGCTTATTGCTCCAACCAAGGAAGCTATGCCCTTACTATGGCCGGTATTAAGGGGTCAGGCGGAAATACATAGGGACCCGATTGTCACTTAAACCCCAGCTCTCGCGACAAGCGTGAACCTATATATTTTCGAACAAGCAAGGAGAACCAGCTGGACTCACACAAGAATGCACAAGTAGATGTTTACTTGAACTACGAGAACAGAACTCAGTCCCTTATTAGTGGACTATTCTTTATGCACCATGTAATCATGTATCATGTGCTCACGAGAATATAGAAATACTCCCTTCGTACCAACAAGATATACTTAACCACTTTCCAAGAATTGCAATTAGGCCCCTCAAGTTCTAACTTTGACAAAAAGGCCCCTAAACTTTCAACTTTGACATTTAACCACCTTAATTTTCTAAAGTAGTTAAATAATTAACTCAAATAAAATAGCATATAAATATGCTAACCAAGAATTTAACAAACAAGTCAAAAATTTAACAAATAAGTCAAATATTTAACGAAATTAAGGATGGGCATTACAATTCTCCCACTGCCTGACACAAGGTACCAATGGAAAACTTTATAGTGAACATACCTGTACCACTATAATTCTCCCATTGCCTGACTCCACAACAAGACCAGCTGGACTTTCCACAAAAAGCACAGTAATGAATACTTGCTAAACAACAACAATCGGGGCAATGATTCTAAAATAAGGAACCAAGCCAAACACATCAAAAGATGCACATAAAGAATCACTCACAAAGAGTCTACAACAATCATGATTCAAGGTCACAATACACTCTTGCGCACACTTGAACACCCTTCTCATTAACCATGACAATATCCCAGGACACTCATATATTGGTCCTAGACAATACCTCAAGGATTAAACCAAAGATAACCTTCTATATCTTACCTTAACCAAACTATAAGATTCAGGGGAAAGTGTGCGGCCGCCCAAAACAGGGTGTGCGGTCGCACACATTCTGTTTTCTCAAGAGCAAAATCTTCCAGATAAGTGTGCGGCCGTACGCCCCTTTTGGGCGGCCGCCCAACACACTCGACAGGCCAAAACCAAAATGATTTATATTCCTTTCGTTTCACCGTCCCAAAAGTACAACACTTAACATTTATAACTTTACTAAAACTACAAAATCAGTCTCAAAACAACTTTAATACTACTTTGCACCCAACCAAACCAACATACTAAATACTCCTTTTGTCCCAAAATTACAAGTATAACAAATATTACCCAAATCACAAAATAACAATTACAAGTATCAGGTAGAACATATATGACCATTTTAACATTTAAAAGGGGAATTAGTAACTTACCTATTTTCGGAAAAAGTATCGCTGAAATAAATTTTGTTCGGATAGAAATGACCTATTCAACGCCCTGATCATTTTTATATAATTAGTTTTTAAAATGGATAAGTAAATAAAAAGAATTAAATCGAAATGGGTTGAACTTACCTTTTTCTCTTTAACCCTAGGAAACGTAAAGAAAGTTGCTGAGCATATCATACACAGAGAAGGGAGAGGAAGAAGATAATTATAAAGGGTTTTTACCCCATTTTCCTAACTTTGGTCACTCCAGTTTCGTTTTTAACACTTAAGCCCCTAAACTTATATTTTCAACAAGGACCCTAAAGTTTCAACTTACTCATTTAACTCCTTTAATCATTATTATTACTATCTAAGTAAATAACACAAATAATCAAGTAAGATGTGCAAATCATAAAATATGATGCAACACATAAAATGCACACATAAGTCAAATAAAAATTCCCAAAAATATATAATAAATAGGGACGAGTTTTGGGGTCGTTACATCACCTGTGCTATCAACGTTGCACACAAGTGGATTGACGATTGAAAAACTAAATTTTTTTCTCCCCGTTTTGATTGTCGTATTGGCAAGTTGGGTATCTACGTTGTAGATCCTCCAACTTGAGGGGGGAGTTGGAGAATAAAATGGAGCGGGCCGTGTGGAGCGGACCAAAACTAAATAGAATGGACCGAGCTTGACCAAGTTAACCAAGTGAGATCAAGATCAAGCCACATAAAGATAGAATCAAGAAATATATTTTACCTTATTAAAAGATATAGTTTACTTTATTTAGTTGATGTATTTTAGGAAGATGAGTATTCCTCAAGAATAGGGTTTAGGCTTTAATATAAATGTAGGGTTAAGACATTATAATTATTTGAGAGAGTGAATAAACACATATTATCATACTCCTCTCCCCACCGATTTCTCAATATTACCTATTTTTTAAGCATTTAATTTTGCAAGTATAAAGAGACTAGTGGGAAAATTTGGGTAAAAGAATAGTTAAGGACAAAGCTTTTTCTATTAAAAAAAAAAGTCAAATCATTTTGAAATAATTTCATTTAAAAAAAAAAATAGACATTCATTTAAGTAAGTACGGAGCAACCATATTTATGCACTGGGACTATATTTCAAAATTGGGTTAATGACAATTTAAAGCCTGAAATGTAGAGGGCGTCTTCGGCGGGGGGCCTGACCTTTTTTATTCTACACATCAGGGCTCGACATGCCAAATTCTTTCCAGTTAAGGGGTTTTTGACGGAATTCGTTAGAAAAGTTAGTTAAATCTACAAAATGGACGGATTTGTAACTGATTTTAGGTTTTAGGGGCTTTAGTGAATATATAGAAACTTAAAGGGTAAAATATTAAATGTAAAATATTTTATGCATATTCTTAAAATTAAAAAAAAATCTTCAAATAATCAGAATTAAAGGATATTAATAAAATTATATGTTATTTAAATATATAAAAAAAGACTTTAGCTTAATCTTAATCAGTATATATATATATATATATATATATATATATATAAATTTAAATAAATAAAAATTATTACTTATATATATATATATATATATATGATAAATTTAAATAAATAAAAATTATTACTTTATTATTATATCAACAATAAATCAAGAGAAATGAGAGAATAGGGCCTTAAATAGTGTGAAAAAATTCAAGCAAAATCGAAAGCAGGATAAGGTTAGAATGAAGAAAAGAATAACCCTCTCCTCCCAAATGTCTGTTTTCGAAAAGAAAAAAAAAATCCCAAAAAAAAGTATGTTGCTTTAGAAAACAATTGTCACTATATATATATTTTCAATTTTTTCACTACGTATTGTATAGTTGATAAATTATAATGTGAATATAAATTATATTTATGCGTATTTGTTATTAAATTTTATAAGAAGTACTCATTCCGTCCCAAAACAACTTGCACCATTTTGAAGTTGCACGGGAATTAAGGAGGGAGTATATATATTCAAATATATTCATAATTGTGTTGTTTAGTGGTAAATTAGGGGGAAGTAATTTCTGGATTAACTTTTGTTCATCTCAGAGAACATCAGCACAAACAATTAACTTCCGACCACCGTCCTCCTCCGTGGCTGACCACCGACCACCGACCACTGTCGCCGTCCACTGTTCACCGTCCACTGTCCACCATCACCGTCTACTGTCCGCCGTCACCGTCCACTGCAAACCGCCGTCAATTGTCACCCACCACAACAACCACCACCAAATAAGCAACAAAAAAGAGATCGGACTGTTTTGGTGCCGGGGGAAACCACCATTCATGAACTCTGCATATCACCATGAGAATTAATATCAAATAAAGAACACACTCATAATAACAAATGCAAATAAGCCTAGAAACACATAAACACACACAGATAAGCACAAAAATAAACACTAAATTCTAGATCTGAACCCTAGTTTCCAGATCTTACACCCACCCAGATCTGATTTACACAAGAACAAAATCTGTTCTGTTTACACACAACTCAGATCTAATTTTCAAACACAGATACACACATAAAGATCTACAAAGATCTGGGCAACACACTAATACAACCACAAAACCCACCTATCTAGCCCCTAATATCCAGATCTAAGCCCCCAAAAAATGAAGGACCTAAACCCACACAAAGCACAAACCCACACAAGCACAAACCCAAATGAAATGAAGAAGATATAGAAAAGACTGAGAAAGAGAAGAAACTGAGAGAGCGGGCTTAGGGCGGAGGTCGCAGGTCGATGGACTAAGGGCGGAGGTCGATGTGGGGAAACGTGCTTGCGGTAGTGGCGGAGTCATCAAAGCGGTGGTGATGATGGTGGCGGCGGTGGCAGTGGCGGCGGGGGGCGGTGATGGTGGCGGTCTTTGGTGGAGAAGTAGAAAGAAGCTCTGACTTCTCCCCAACTTTGTCGTAGAGAAAGAGAGAGAAGTTTGAGTTAATGGATGAGGGTAGGGATGACCAACGCCGGTTCCGGTTCGCCATTTATGTGAACCTTAACCGGCCCTTGGTTACACCGGTTCCGGTTATCACAATCCGGTTCCGGTCCGGTTCCGGTTTGGTTCTACACTACATTTTTTATTTTATTTTATTTTTTATCATATAATAATGAATAAACAGGTTAAAATTTATTGAAAAACAAAGGATTTTTTTTTATTTATCATACAATAATGAATAAACATGTTAAAATTTATTGAAAAACAAGGATTTTTAATTTTTTTAATGGAAACGCCGGTCCAGTTCCGGTCCGTCATTTATGTGAACCTTAACCGGCCCTTGGTTACACCGGTTCCGGTTAACTCGCCGGTTCGCTCCGGTTCCGGGCTTCTCCGGTCCGGTTCCGGACCGGTTTGGTCATCCCTAGTTGAGGGGGGTGAAAATTTGAAATTTAATGTAAAATGAGTTGAACTCATTAAGGTTTTGATTGGGTTGGTTAGTTTTAAGTATGTGATTATTTCATTATTTTATTAATAAAAAATATCCATTTTAGGAAATGAGACTTACCAATGGGACACCCAAAAGGAAAATAAGTGAAAGTTGTTTTGAGACGGAGGGAGTAATATTTTTTGAATGTAAAGCAAAATTTCATAAAAATACAATGGTAAAATGTAATTTACGAAAAATATACTTTTTATTATGAACAATTTCATTTTTTTTTTAAAAAAATATTAAAATATTATATAATTTTATTAATATCCTTTAATTCTGATTATTTGAAAAAAAATAATATTTTTTTAACTTTAAGAAAATGCATAAAACAGTGTACATTTAATTTTTTACCCCTTTAAGTTTCTATATATTCACTAAAGCCCCTAAAACCTGATATCAGTTACAAATTCGTCAGTTTTGTTGATTTAACTGACTTTTCTAACAAAATATGTCAAAAATCCCTTAATTGACGAGAATTTGGCATGTCAAGCCCTGATGTGTAGAATAAAAAAGGTCAGGCCCTCCGCCGAAGACCCCATACATTTCAGGCCCTAAATTGTCATTAACCCTTCAAAATTTTGAAAAACAAAGCCTAACCCTCCTCATGCAACAAATGCTTCTTTAACACCTACATACTTGTGGTTAGATATGTCCATACGGTTTCGGTTCCGGTTCCCGGTTCCGGAACCGCCGGTTCCCGGTTCCCAAATGCCGGAACCGTATTCGAACCATCTTAATTCGGTTCCCGGTTTCCGGTTCTATCCGCCGTTTCGGTTCCGTTTCCGACGGTTCCACCGGTTCCATCTCACCATCTAATAAGTATGTAATACTCCCTCCGTCCCAAAATATTTGTAGTTTAAAAATGTAATACTCCCGCCATTTCAAAATACTTTTAGTTTAAAGGAGTTGAGGTTTGTCCCAAAATATTTGTAGTTTTGCAATTATCTATACATTTTGACATTATTTATCAATATACCCTTATTTATGATAGTGTTGTCATTGCAAAAGTAAATTGTCTTGATACTTGAAATGTTCCAAGAGTAATATAGTCCATTACACATGTATTAATTTTTTTTTCTTAATTTGTGTGAAAATCCTAAAATACAAGTATTTTGGGACGGAGGGAGTATGTATATCAGTATATATATTAGCTAGCAGCCAACCTACCATAATGATCAAACATCTTTAAAGTCATCTGATGCAGAGAACCGTTCGGTTCCCGGTTCTCGGTTCCGGTGCTCGGTTCCCGGTTCCGCCGGTTCCTCGGTTCTGAATATGTTGGATTCGTATTCGAACCGTTTCAATTCGGTTCTCGGTTACGTTCGGTTCCCGGTTCCGGCGGTTCCCGGTTCTCGCCGGTTCCCGGTTCCGGTTCTACCCGCCGGTTCCGTCGGTTCCCGGTTCTATTTGGACATGTCTACTTGTGGTCATTAGGAAACTTATAGGAATGCTAAAGCTCAACAAGAATATTCTCACTCTCACTCTCTCTCTCTCTCTCTCTCTCTCTCTCACACACACACACACACACACACACACACACAGAGACACACAACACACAAAACTCAATGTTTCTTGCAACAACTTGCATTCATCAACTCCTTGCACAATCTCACTATAAAAGTACACCCCCAAAGACCATTTGACCACACTTCCATTTCACACAACTCAACAAACCTCCCCAAACTGATCTCTCCCATTTATCTTCACCATAATAGAATTTGCTAAAACAGAGACTTTCATTATTTTTAATACTGAGTGAAGAAAAAAAGAGAGGAGGGGTGGGGTGGGGGGGGGGAGAATGGGTATGTAATATCCGGCCCTTGGCCATATATATTTTTTTTATGAAACCCCTTTAAATTATAATTGGGCTTAATTAATTTTATTAAGAGAATGAATTGGATTAAAACGTTGGGCCCAAGTTAGTCAAAACCCGATTAAGATTAGGAGTCCTTTTTATTTTAGGAGTGGAGAACCCTATTAAGTATATAAACCTTTTAATCCCTAACCCTATTACTATTTTTCCACCGCAAAAGAGAAAGAAAGGGATCGGGAGAGAGAGGGAGCCGCAAGGTCTGAGAAGCCGCATAGAGAGAGAGGAGTGATCGGAGAAGAAAGGAGAAAGAGGAGAGGAGGTCGCGTTCGTCGGAGGTAATCGAACTCATAACCTCTATTCTTTCCACCTTCCGATTCATCCATGATTATCAATAAATGATTGTTTTGAAACCCTAGCATTACAATGTTTGAATTAGGTTTGGTTTGGGCTCAATAATGAAGAGAAGAAGTGTGTGTGCCTAGTATTATGTGCGTGCGTGTGTTGGTGAGTGATGTGTGTGCGTGTGTGTGTACAGAAAGTGTGTGTGTGTTATATGCGTGTAAGTGTGTGTTTTAGAAGGTGTAAACAGTGTGTGTGTGTTAATCTGCGGTGAATAGTAACTGGAATAGTACGGGAATAGTAACTGTGAATAGTAATCGTGAATAGTAACTGGGAATAGTAACGGGAATAGTAACTGGAATAGTAACTGTGAATAGTAACTGGGAATAGTAACTGGAATAGTAACTGTGATTAGTAATCGTGAATAGTAACTGGGAATAGTAACTGGAATAGTAACGTGAATAGTACCGTGAATAGTGACTGTGAATAGTAAATGTGAATAGTAATTGGGTGAGTATAATGGAACCTTAAAGCATATTAATTGGGAATAGAAACAATGAAACCCTAAGGGTATTTTGGTAAACCAAAAAGGGTATTTTGGGAATACAAATAAAGGGTAGTACAACCCTAGATTGAATATCAACCTTAAAAAGGGTCAAAGGAGATAAACCCATAAGGTTAAGAAGTAAAGTAAAGTATTTTGGGGACGGAGTAAAAATAGTATTACTTGTCCTAAAACCATTTTTATGCATGATTGTAGATTCGTGCACGAGATTTGCTAAGTGGAATACGCAAACCCAAGGTAAGGGATTACGTTCCTTAAAGTTTTTTTGAATATCATCATTTTGAAATAGGATCCCTTCTATTCTTTCAAGTGTAGCTACTTATGGCCGTAGCATTTGAACTCTTATGACTCGAACGTCTTTTGAACTATCTTACCCATGATATGTGTTGCTCATAGGGTATCAAAGAGAATTGAATTTGCTTTAAGTATTCTTGTACCTAGAATGCTTTGTGGAACATTGCTATATCTAAAAGAAACGGTATAGTTAGCTTAGTCTGATAGAAAAGGGCTTAGCTAGAATTAGTCTGACTGAAAAGGGCTAATTTAGATAGTCTAATTTGAGAGAAAAGAATTAGACGCAACGCTACTTGATGAAGTGGCTTAATGATCATGATCGAACTTAAGAGGGAGCACCGTGAGAAGGTGTAAGGTCCCTCGACACCCTGAAAAGGTGTAACACCCTGAAAAGGTGATGAATGTAACTATGGAATTGACGGAACTGTATTAGGGCCATAACTTCTTGAACTCGATAACTGTGCTTTCGTATATGTGTACAGTTAAGATTATTGATTTTAGCCATTCATCGAAGATATTATGTTGGCTCCGTTCTTTCGGTCATCTCTCCTTAGTACCCGGAGAGATCCCGTATGAACTTACTGAGCATTGTTCGCTCACCCCTTCTCCTATTATCTTTCCCAGGTAAAGATTAAGGACCTAGAAGGATTGCAAGGAAGGTCAGTCGGTGGTCAAACGAAGGGTTTAAGATACTTTTATGTTTTTATATTGAGCTAGTGGGATGTACTAGCCGTTAGAATTTAAATGTTAGTTACGCTTCCGCACTATTTTGAATTATGGTTAGATTAAACTAGCCGTTGTTGTGAACGTTGGATTTGAATTATGTTTGACGTTTGAGATTTCCCATGGTTTATGGATATTATTTATTATATGAAAGTTTGGGTCGTTACAAATGGTATCAGAGCTATGGGATTAGAGCTTAAGGGATAGGAACTCTGATATTGAATAGGTTTGATTTGAGCGTTCTATGAAGACTAGGGTTGCTTGAAGTCAAACCAGATATTTAGGGAAACTTTCTAATTTAGGAAACCTTCTAAGTTGGGAACTTTCCAAATATGGAAACTTACTATTTTAGGAAATGACCTAAGATAAAATTTCCTCAAAGAATGTAGAGGAATATAAAGGATTATAAGTGAACACCTTGGGAGTGAAACTTGAAGGGTTACACTAGAACGTTATTCTTTAAGTTGCTTATGCAAATAATGATTATGGGCATATACTTTTGAGTTATATGGTACTGATAATAGTTATGTCCAAATTGAAAGTTATTGACGGACTTAGAAGAAACCCGAAGATGAACTTGAAGAATAGAACCATTAAGAAAGAGTGATCCAGAAGGCATGCACTCAAGATTCAGAAGCTAAATGAAGAATTGAAAGTTCAAAAGGCAAGAGTGAATCTTACACTAGAGAAGTGGATGCGAGATAGGAAGGCATTGCTAGACACTCGCAAAGAATTGGAAGAAGTAAAGGAGATCATGAACCAAAATGAGAAGTACTATCATGAAACCAGAGAAGAAGCTTACCAATGGTTTACGAATTGAAAGATTTAAAGGAAACTAGAACTAGAGAGTCGGAACCGACAACACTCATAGGCAATGAAGCACCAAATGAAGAAGAATTGGTAGCTAAAGATGAAGTCGAGGAAATAGACATTAACCTTGGGGACAATGAAGCTACCCCGATTATGATTGACGATAATGAACCACCAGTGGTACCGGTTCGTAGAACCAGAGGAAGACCAAGAGGATCTAAGAAGGCTCCAAAGGTGCCAAGTGGAAGGCCTAGGGGAAGGTCTAGGAAAGTGATATTCCATGATTGAAAAGTGGAGCATGGGGTTATTTCTATCTATAGTAATGATAGTTATTTCTAGTTTGAAGAAAAATACTGGAGTTTTGTTGACTTTTATTCCAAGAAGATCCTCGTAATAAAAGTTATGAATTATTTAAAGCAAATGGCTTGTAAATTGTTTTGTTCTTAAGTTTATAACGTGTGAGCTATTTAGAACAAAGAAGTATTAGTCAAGTGAAAAGACCATGAGTATAATTGGCCTAGTGAAACGACCAATGAAAGTATTAATCGGCTTATTGAAACGGCCAAGTAAAATTAGTTTTGGTCCAGTAGAATGATCAAAGCAAGAATAAAATGACCTATTGAAACGGTCAAATGAAATTAATTTTGATCTAGTAAACCGATCTTTTGTAAAAGTTACGTCTTTTGGGGACGGCCTTTTTATGTGAAAGTATTAAGCATAGTACAATGCTTGTATTGGCGTGAGTAATAGTGTTAAATGTGCGAGTTAACCTGGAACAAGTAAGAATGGTCTATTGAAATGACCGATGAAAATAGTCATGGTCTAATGAAACGATCAATAAGTCTAGTAAAGTTGACTAATGAAGATAGTGCTGGTATATTGAAACGACCAGTGGTCTAGTAAATGACCTATAAATTTAATGTTAGTCTGTGGAGACGATCTATAGTATGAGAGTGCGTGAAACGTCTTGTATTCATGATACTAATGATAGTATCATATTATCCGGCGAGTGTTCGAAACGCCAGAGTGTCTGAGTTTATAATGTTAATTCAAGGAAGTATGACGGTGGACAACTATGATGCTAGATTCACCGAATTGTTAGAATTTACCCAATGTTCTTCGATGATGAAAAGCAGAAAGACCAAAAGTTTGAATATGGTTTGAACGACCGAATCAGATACAGAATTACTCCGTTAATGCTATCAACCTATGATCAAGTGTTGGATAGAGCAAGGATAGTGGAGGAAGAAGCAGATAGTTATCGCAGTAAACGAGGAGAGAAGAAAAAAACAAAAAAATCAACGGAGAAGGAGTCGACTGGATCTAAGGGAAGCTAGAACCGCGATGGGAATAACAATAAGCGGAAGGCTACTGAGGATCGTGAACAGGACAGTACTGCTAGTAAGTACCAGAGTGAAAGTCATGGAAATCGAATGGATGGTGATAAGAACGACGCCAAAGGGCAAGGTTCTGATGAGAAGTGCCAAATGATGGCGTGGCTAAGAAAATGAATTTAATTCCTGAGGCGTTAGAGAATTCTTTAGTTATAGATATTCAAACTAGAGAATCGATCCCTATTACGTCTATATATAGGAAATGTCCTTTGAAATTGGACGGGAAAAAGCTTGAGGTTGATCTCATTAGCTTGGAAATCGAAGAATTTGATGTGATATTGGGAATGGACGGGTTAGCTGCATACCATGCCCATGTAGATTTCTTTAAGAAGGAAGTTCACTTCAGATTACTATCTAGAGAAGAGTGATGTTCTCAAGGAACGAAACCTATCACCCGATCGAACCTTATATCGGTAATGAAGAATCGTAAGCTTTTAAATAAAGGATGTGAAGAATTCTTGGCGTACATTGGTGATACGCGCAAGAAGGAAGTAACCGTAGAATCACTTTCTGTGATTAGAGATTTCAAGGACGTGTTTCCTGAAGATTTACCGGGAATACCTCCATAAAGAGAAGTAGAATTTTCTATCGATTTGATACCGGAGACTTCACCAATATCGAAGGCGCCGTATAGAATGGCTCCGTCAGGATTGAAGAATTAAAGGAGCAACTGCAAGAGTTGTTGAATAAGAGTTTGATTAGACTGAATGTATCATCATGGGGTGCACCGGTGTTGTTGTGAAGAATAAGGATGGGTCGATAAGATTATGTATCGACTATCGTGAATTAAACCGCGTGACGGTAAGGAATCAATACCGTTGCCAAGAATAGATGATTCGTTTGATCAACTTCGTGGAGCGTATTATTTCTCGAAGATAGACTTGAGGTCTAGTTATCATCAACTAAGAGCGAGGAAGAATGGTATAGCTAAGACAACATTTAGAACAAGGTGTGGTCATTATGAATTTGTAGTAATGCCGTTTGGATTGACTAACGCAACGTCAGCGTTTATGGAGCTTATGAATAGGATATTTCAGAAGTTTCCGGATAAATATGTGATAGTGTTCATTGATGATAACTTGGTGTATTCGAGGACCAAGGAAGAGCATGAAGAGCACTTAAGACTAGTGTTGCAAGTCTTAAGAGAGCAAAGGTTATATGCTAAATTCAAGAAGTTGAATTTTGGTTAGAGGAGGTGGCATTTTTAGGTCATGTGGTGTCAAAGGATGGGACTGCTGTAGATCCAACAAAGATAGAAACTATTGTGGATTGGGAAAGACCAACTTCGGTAAGTGAGATCAGAAGTTTCTTAGGTTTGGCTGTCTACTATAGGAGATTCATAGAAGATTTTTCGAAGTTGTCAGTTCCATTGACGAGGTTAACTCAGAAAGGAGCAAAGTTTGTTTGGTCAGAAGAATGTGAAAAAAAAAAAGTTTTGAGGAATTGAAGCGACGATTGGTGTCCGCACCAGTTCTTGCTTTACCATCAGGATCGGATGGGTTTGTAAAATACAGTGATGCTTCACTTAAAGGACTAGGCTGCGTATTGATGCAGAATGATAAGGTTATAGTTTATGCATCTAGACAATTGAAGAACTATGAGGAGAATTATCCAACCAATGATCTAGAGTTAGCTGCAGTGGTGTTTGCTTTGAAGATATGGAGGCACTACTTGTATGGGGTGACATGCCAGATTTATACGGATCATAAGAGCCTTAAATATATATTCACCCAGAAGGAGCTTAATATGAGACAGAGAAGATGGTTGGAGTTATTGAAAGACTATGACTGCACAATTTTGTACCACCCTGGGAAAGCCAATAAGGTGGCGGATGCACTGAGTAGGAAGAATCGTGGGACACTAGCGACATTGATTTCTAAGGAGGAAAGTGCATGGAACCGCATAGAGATTTCTGGCATGGAAGTGCAAGTTAAGGGTTATCTGGCTCAAATGAGCGTTCAGCCAACGCTTATGGATAGGATTAAAGAAGCCCAAGGAACTGATGAAGAAATTAATAAAAATACATGAGAGCATCGCTAAAGGGAAGGCAAAGGATTTTCGTATGGGAGAAGATGGGATTCTGAGGTACCAATCTAGAATATGTGTGCCGGACAAGGACGACATCAAGAGGGAAATCTTAAAGGAGGCTCATTGTTCGAGATTTGCCGTACATCCTGGAAGTACGAAGATGTATAGGAACTTAAGAGAGTCGTTCTGGTGGAACAACATGAAGGGAGATGTAGCCGAGTTTGTATCAAGGTGTTTAGTGTGTCAACAAGTGAAAAGTGAACATCAGAGACCGCAGGATTGCTACAGTCATTACCTATTCCAGAGTGGAAGTGGGAACATATAGCTATGGATCTGGTGGTGGGATTACCAAAGACGTTGAAGGACTATAATGCAATTTGAGTTATTGTGGATAGGCTTACGAAGTCGGCTCACTTTCTAGCAATTAAGGTAAATGATTCGTTAGAGAAATTGGCCAAATTATATATTGATCAAATTGTGAGACTGCATGGGATACCTGTTTCGATAGTATCTGATTGAGATGCAAGGTTTACATCAAAATTCTGGAAGAGTCTACAACAAGCATTGGGTACAGAGTTGGCAATGAGTACCGCTTTTCACCCACAGACGGATGGACAGTCAGAAAGGACTATTCAGACGCTAGAAGATATGCTGAGAGCTACTTCATTAGATTGGCAAGGGACATGGGATGAACATCTGACGCTAGTAGAATTTGCGTATAACAATAGTTATCATGCTAGTATCGGTATGGCTCCGTACGAGGCATTATATGGGAGAAAGTGTAGATCGCCAACTTGCTAGGATGAAGTCGGTGAGAGGAAACTAACTGGACCGGAACTTGTTCAAGTAACCGCGGATAAAGTGCAACAAATTCGGAGTGGTTGTTGACCTCACAAAGTCGACAGAAGTCGTATGCCGATCGTCGGAGACGTGATTTGGAATTTCAACTGGGCGATCATGTATTCCTGAAGATATCGCCAACAAAGGGAGTTATGAGGTTCGGTATTCGAGGGAAGTTAAGCCCGAGGTACGTCGGACCATTTGAAATTTTGGAAAGAGTTGGGATGGTAGCTTACAAGTTAGCTTTACCGCCTGTGTTAGCTGGAGTGCACAACGTATTTCATGTGTCGATGCTAAGGAAGTATATCCCTGACCCGAGTCATGTGATCGAGTATAAACAACTAAGGGTTCGTGCTGATTTGAGCTACGACGAGGAACCCGTAAAGATTGTAGATCGGAAGGATCAAATCTTGAGGAAAAGGGTGATTCCTTATGTGAAGGTGCAGTGGAGCAATCATACAGAAAGAGAAGCAACGTGGGAGCTCGAGAGCGAGATGCGAGAAGCATACCCCGCGCTATTTTCCTGATTAAGGTACGTTTAGTTTGGTGGACCAAACTCTTTTAAGGAGGAAAGAATGTAATATCCGGCCTTGGCCATATATATTTTTTTTATGAAACCCCTTTAAATTATAATTGGGCTTAATTAATTTTATTAAGAGAATGAATTGGATTAAAACGTTGGGCCCAAGTTAGTCAAAACCCGATTAAGATTAGGAGTCCTTTTTATTTTAGGAGTGGAGAACCCTATTAAGTATATAAACCTTTTAATCCCTAACCCTATTACTATTTTTCCACCGCAAAAGAGAAAGAAAGGGATCGGGAGAGAGAGGGAGCCGCAAGGTCTGAGAAGCCGCATAGAGAGAGAGGAGTGATCGGAGAAGAAAGGAGAAAGAGGAGAGGAGGTCGCGTTCGTCGGAGGTAATCGAACTCATAACCTCTATTCTTTCCACCTTCCGATTCATCCATGATTATCAATAAATGATTGTTTTGAAACCCTAGCATTACAATGTTTGAATTAGGTTTGGTTTGGGCTCAATAATGAAGAAGAAGAAGTGTGTGTGCCTAGTATTATGTGCGTGCGTGTGTTGGTGAGTGATGTGTGTGCGTGTGTGTGTACAGAAAGTGTGTGTGTGTTATATGCGTGTATGTGTGTGTTTTAGAAGGTGTAAACAGTGTGTGTGTGTTAATCTGCGGTGAATAGTAACTGGAATAGTACGGGAATAGTAACTGTGAATAGTAATCGTGAATAGTAACTGGGAATAGTAACGGGAATAGTAACTGGAATAGTAACTGTGAATAGTAACTGGGAATAGTAACTGGAATAGTAACTGTGATTAGTAATCGTGAATAGTAACTGGGAATAGTAACTGGAATAGTAACGTGAATAGTACCGTGAATAGTGACTGTGAATAGTAAATGTGAATAGTAATTGGGTGAGTATAATGGAACCTTAAAGCATATTAATTGGGAATAGAAACAATGAAACCCTAAGGGTATTTTGGTAAACCAAAAAGGGTATTTTGGGAATACAAATAAAGGGTAGTACAACCCTAGATTGAATATCAACCTTAAAAAGGGGTCAAAGGAGATAAACCCATAAGGTTAAGAAGTAAAGTAAAGTATTTTGGGGACGGAGTAAAAATAGTATTACTTGTCCTAAAACCATTTTTATGCATGATTGTAGATTCGTGCACGAGATTTGCTAAGTGGAATACGCAAACCCAAGGTAAGGGATTACGTTCCTTAAAGTTTTTTTGAATATCATCATTTTGAAATAGGATCCCTTCTATTCTTTCAAGTGTAGCTACTTATGGCCGTAGCATTTGAACTCTTATGACTCGAACGTCTTTTGAACTATCTTACCCATGATATGTGTTGCTCATAGGGTATCAAAGAGAATTGAATTTGCTTTAAGTATTCTTGTACCTAGAATGCTTTGTGGAACATTGCTATATCTAAAAGAAACGGGTATAGTTAGCTTAGTCTGATAGAAAAGGGCTTAGCTAGAATTAGTCTGACTGAAAAGGGCTAATTTAGATAGTCTAATTTGAGAGAAAAGAATTAGACGCAACGCTACTTGATGAAGTGGCTTAATGATCATGATCGAACTTAAGAGGGAGCACCGTGAGAAGGTGTAAGGTCCCTCGACACCCTGAAAAGGTGTAACACCCTGAAAAGGTGATGAATGTAACTATGGAATTGACGGAACTGTATTAGGGCCATAACTTCTTGAACTCGATAACTGTGCTTTCGTATATGTGTACAGTTAAGATTATTGATTTTAGCCATTCATCGAAGATATTATGTTGGCTCCGTTCTTTCGGTCATCTCTCCTTAGTACCCGGAGAGATCCCGTATGAACTTACTGAGCATTGTTCGCTCACCCCTTCTCCTATTATCTTTCCCAGGTAAAGATTAAGGACCTAGAAGGATTGCAAGGAAGGTCAGTCGGTGGTCAAACGAAGGGTTTAAGATACTTTTATGTTTTTATATTGAGCTAGTGGGATGTACTAGCCGTTAGAATTTAAATGTTAGTTACGCTTCCGCACTATTTTGAATTATGGTTAGATTAAACTAGCCGTTGTTGTGAACGTTGGATTTGAATTATGTTTGACGTTTGAGATTTCCCATGGTTTATGGATATTATTTATTATATGAAAGTTTGGGTCGTTACAGGGTAGGAGAAGTATCCCTAATGATGGAACTCGAGAATTTAAGTCCAAGAACCTTGACGCCGAGAGGAGGCGTCGCGTCAAGCTAGGCTCCAGGCTTCTTGAATTGCGCGCTGCCGTCCCAATCATAACCAATGCAATGATCCCAAAAACTATTCACTATTTTCATATTATTTGAAAAACTAAAAAATTTACTTTTAGTTTTATGTAATATATCCATATTTGAAACTATGTTTTTTGCTGATTACAGATGAACAAAGCAACCACTATAACTGATGCAATCGCATATATTATGGAGATGCAGAAACGTAACGAAGATCTTACTGATCTACTTCGCGAAATGGACGCAGAAATGCCAGAACAACCTGAAACGGACCATTTTCAAGTTGATGCAAAGGAGGAAATGGAAACTATGGGGATAGAGGTTAATTTCATTATCAAATAAAACAGTGTTTGAATTGATTTCATTAAATGTTTTTTCGCTTTTATTTTTCTATTTGTAATTTGGGATTCTTGATTATTTGACTGACAGTCGGAAGTTAACGTGACTAGTATTGATGAAAATAAGCTGTGGACAAAGATAGTTTTCAAGAAGAAAAAAAACGGATTTACTAAATTAATGGAGGCAATGAGTGTGCTCGGGATTGATTTCATTGATACAAGTGTTACTACATCCAAAGGAATGGTCCTTCTTACATCTTGCATACAGGGAATTCATGGAGGAATTTTTGCAGCTGATCAAGTTAAGGACCTTCTTGTAGAGATCATTAATCGGTTATAGAGAATGTATCCGCGTTTATCGCGCTTTACTTTATTTCTTAACAGTTAACAGTACTAGGATATTTTTGTAGATGTAAAGCCACAATATGTTACAAACATGGAATGGTGAAGTAAAAGTGCGCAAAAGTTCAAATAGGTTTTGCCAGACGAATTTGTTTGTTCTTTTTAAACTATGCCCGTCCCTTTTATAAGCATATGCCGAAATAGAATCAAAGTGTGAGATTTAGTTCCTTCTTCCCCAGATACAAACTTCCTTTAACGAATAAATAATCCCAAGCAGCTCTTAAAATAAGCGATTTAGGGCCTTTTTTTCATCAGTATAAATAAGTAGCAACACTTTATACTATAACTCTAAGATTTATAATGGCGAGGGTGGTTCTTGTTTGTGTTATTATATTAGCTGAGACATTCATTTTGATTGAAACGAGCAGAGGAAACAGAGGTTTAGGCCTCATGCCACCAACGGATGCGCCATCTCCTAGTGCGGGTCGATCAGAAAGTGGACTGAAGGGTGTAGGGGTGGGAGAAATTGAGGGGTTTAAAAGACTAAAGTGGCATCATTCATCAAATAAGTCTATTTCTGGTGCAGATGTTATACTTTTTGGATATGCAACTGCTTGTGTTGCTGCTGTATTTTGCTACATACGCGTCACTAGAAACCGAGAAACTACTGATTAATTAGTGGGCAGTTTACAATTTCATGAAGAAAAATGGACACACGTTTTTGGGACGGAGTTGATTGCTCGAGTACAAGTTGTTAACTTCTGTAATCAAAGACATTCTTAGTCATTATCATACTCAAATTCTCATTCGGATTGTTATTTTACTTCTGAAGTATTTTTTATGTTCCTCTTTTTTGTTATAGTTTGAGGTATTATTAAACTGAATGCACCATTCCTATAACACACAGTCACTAACCTGCAAAATATACAAATATTTATTCATTTATCACTAAATATTTCATACGTATTCTCAGAACTAGAAGTGCACCTGCCCACTGGTGTAGCTAGCCCTATTGACAAATTATAATAGTAATAATAATTAAAAATATATACTACCCATTAGGATTGAAGTCCTAAACCTAAGCGGAAGCAAAGGGGGAAAAGGAGTCTAAGTCAAAAGGGGTGGAAGAGTCTAAGAGGTGTTCGAAAAAGAGAAGGAAACAGCTGCCGGAATGAGTGGGAGGCAGCCCAAAATAATGTGGGTGACAGTCCAAACCAGGCAGCCCAAAATAATGTGGGTGACAGCCCAAACCATCAGGAAGGTTTAGTGCCATTTTTTGGTCATAGTGGGCGGGCGCACACCTAAAAGTGGGCGACAACCCACTCTTGCCAGGAATAAACCCTGATTTGTTTCATGTTTTGATTGTATCTCTTCCAAATAGACTTAGGGCTTCCTTTTACACCTATATAAGCATCGTCCATAATATTGTGTGCTTGATACGAGAAAGTTAGGATATCAAGGGTAGCCACAAAATAGTGTCTAGGAGGGGGCCGAGGGCCTAACAGAGCCATTGGGGGCGATCCTACAACCCGGCCATGGTCATATTGTTTGTGTGTTCTTGGGGGAGGTGAGATAATAATATATAGGTGAGAGAGATTGTTCTTGGAGAGAGACCGTACTAGATCTATGAGAGTGCATGTGCAAAGTTGTAATAATCTTCATATATTATTATAGTGATATCCTAGCTTGGTGCCTCCGGATGTAGTCATGGGTTGGTGAACCGGGTTAACAAATTATTGGTGTTCATGTTTTTTCATATTATTTCATGCGTTGAATTATTTTCTCCAATGTTGATGACTGCTAGTATGGGCTAGTGGATGAGAAGATTCCCCAAATTCCCCAACACTACCTCCGTCTCAGTTCAATGTGCACATTTTGATTTTTTTGGTCAACACAATTAAACTTTGAACTTAATATTATGAAAATCTAGATATATCCATGTAATTTTAAAGAATGTTATTGATACTATTCATTTCAGTGACACAATAATAATTTTTAAAATTGTATATGGATATCTAACTATTTACAAAATTATGGTTAAAGTTCAATTGAGTTGACCAAATGAACAGTAACTGTACACATTGAGTTGGGACGGAAATAAAATAAAATAAAAATAAAATAAAATAAAATAAAATAAAATAAAATAAAATAAAATAAAATAAAATAAAATAAATAAAATAAAATAAAATAAAATAAAATAAAAGCATGTCTGCTCAATCAGTTACAGTCTTGTTCACATGTGTACATTTACCTCAAAGGTAAATTCTTTCTTTTCATGAACTTGGGTCCCTGCATAATGTAGCACAGACTGCATAGTATACCTAAGACTGTAGCTAGGGAGAGTATATTTGTCCCTACCTCGAAAATTAAATAAATTATAAATATAATTGATTGAAAACAAAAACTTTTTCCATCTACGATTTCTTCATGTTAACGACCCGAAATTATTTGAGACTAAGGCTCCGTTTGTTTCGCGTAAAATAACTTCCGGAAAATGTTTTCCCCATTTTCCGGTGTTTGTTACGCACCGGAAAATAAGAAAAATATTTTCCGGAAAATGATTTTCTCTCATTTCTAAGTAAAATGACTTACGGATTTTTACTAAGTAAGTCATTTTCCGGAAAATGTTAACTCTCTCACTCACACCCAACTCTCCATAAAACCCCACCCTACCCACTACACCTCTAACACCACCCTCTTCATCCATCCTATCCACCACCCCCAACTACCCCACCCCCACCCCACCACCACCACCACCCACCCCCCCCCCCCCACCCAAAAAAAAAAAAAAAAACTTCTTTTAACTCAGGTTAAAAAAAAAAAAATTGAATATCTCCACAACCCCCAACTACCCCAGCACCCACCCCACCAAAAAAAAAAAAAAAACTTCTTCCACTGATATTAAAAAAAATTGAACATCTCCACAACCCCCAACTACCCCAGCACCCACCCCACCCACCAAAAAAAAAAAAAAAAAACTTCTTCACTCATTAAATAAAAATTGAACATCTCCACAACCCCCCAACTACCCCAGCACCCACCCCCCCCCACCCACCAAACAAAAAAAAAAAAAAAACTTCTTTTCACTCATATTAAAAAAAAAATGAACACCTCCACCCCCTACCCCCACCACCCCACCCCACCCACGCACCTCCCCCCCCCCCCCCCAAAAAAAAAAAAAAATAAAAATAAAATAAAATTACTCATATTAAAATTATTTTTGAACACCTCCCCCACCCTCACCACCACAACCACCCATCCCACCCCAACCCAAAATCTCCAGCCACATTCAATTTTTTTCTTATTATAATTCTTTTCCTCATATTAAATTATTATTATTTTCATATGAAAATATTTTCTGAAAAACATTTTCCTTAGATTTATCAAACAACCAAAAAAATGTTTATGTCATTTTCCTGAAAACATTTTCATTTTCCGAAAAACATTTTACAGGAAATCATTTTCCAAAAATTGTTTTACGCGAAACAAACGGAGCCTAAGGCATTATTGTTGATGTTGTTATTATTGTCGTTGTTGTATTGTTGTTGTTGTTGTTGTAATCAGATGAAAACTGAAACATGGCTGCAAATTAAGTGCGCATCGGTGGGCAGTAAAGTGATCTATTTTGTACCAACTGAGCTCAGCTCGTATGATCAAAAAATTTTACACAATAACCAAAATATAGAAAGGTAATGTTGCGTCCACAACGAACGCCAAGCATTTACTTAGAAACGTGACTACATTTAGATTTTTTTTTTTTTTTTTTTTTGAAAGAGACTACATTTAGATTTTTGAGAAGTGTAAAGTATACTGTATTTATCGATCATACTAGCTAGCCTAGACCACCACATTAGCAACTGACTGCAGGGTGGTCCTGGAATAATAGGCAGCAACTTTATTTTATTTATTTTATTTTTTATTTTTTTGAGAAGAATGCTTATTTTAGTGTGTTGATCTTACTAATATGCTTTCAACTAGTTCAAACAGCACCATCTGTCAATTTGTCTTGGAGTGCCATATCAACTGGTAACACTATAATTTAGGCAACTAAAATTATTACTCCATACGTCTCAAAATTTATCGCTATTTACTTCTGTTTTGGGCGTTCCATACTTATTGCTACTTACTCAAAATGTTCAATTTTCGCTCTCATGCTCACTCACAACAACTATCCACTAACTTATTTTCCCTCCCCTACCCACTCAAAATACTTATTTTTTCAACATATTTTCTTAATCCCCGTACACTCAATTTTTGTAGCAATAAGTTTGGGACAGAGTGAGTATACTGCTAACAAACGAAAGCATCTTTGCTACTGTTTTCCCTTTGCACCCCTTTAAGCAAGTTTTGTAAGAACAAACAGAGACATAGTTTCTTGACAGAAACTTGTAATTCACTTTTCCAACATTGAATCTATCACTCAAAAAGGCTTTTATTCCAAACCAAAATCTTTGGACCACTGGGTATATCAACATTAAGATATCAAAGAAAATGAAATTTCATTTCATCATGGTATAAATGCTAACACATGGTTTCCCAATCCCTTGGTCTGCCAAAAGCTCAAGTAAGTAACTTATTTTTGGACCCATTATGGTGCTTTTCATTATAAAGTTTACTGCATAATGTTAAAAGCCTGTAAATAAGTACTACCTATTGTCCCATACTTTAATGTTGTTCCATTTTTTTTCTACTATACTCCTAGTATTCTTGTCCTCTGCCTAGGTCACAACTCTTTTAATCTAGCTTTGTGTTTAAGCATTTCTTCTATTCATCTACTCCTTAGACTATAGCTTTTACTTTATGGGAAAATTAGAGGTTAACCTGATTGATCCATTGTATTTAACTAAACCTGGTAATCCTAATTTTATCCTCAAAAAAATGGCAGGTGGATAAGCAAACAGGGAGTTAACGAATTATTTTGGATGGAGTTCGTCCCAGTGATCACGGAAGCACCAAATAAATAGTTCAGGCTATTGAACGCAAGAAAAAATAGTTGAGTGATCAAAACCACTCATGCCCCATAGTTGGGTGATCATAAATGCAATTTTTCCTTGTGTGATCTTGGATGCAATTTTTCCATATATATATACGCATACATGTATATATGCAAAGAGCAATGCTAAGGGCACAAAATAAGCTCACAAAATCTTGCTCACAACATGAGGTTGCGATATTTTATTGGTTGCATCGATAATGGACCCGCCACACTCTAATTTAAAACACCAATAAAATCATTACACTTAAGATTTTGTGAACAAGATTTTGTGACTTTTTTGTGCCCCTAGTATTATTCATATGTAAATACAATTGTGCCTTAGTTTTAACCCTGAAATAGTTACACAGTTAGACATCCTCAAATGGCAAAAAAGGTACTCTATTCATTGGGTTAGATATGACTATTATTACAATGTTTCAAATTTCTATCAAAGTTGTGTTTAATAGATCCATGTTGAGTGAGTTACATACATAGTGTGATAAAGGTCAAAGTTGTGTTTAATAGACATCCAGAATTGAAGCTCTGACTTTGAAAATTCGTAATAACACAATCTATGGAGATTGAAATATGTCAGTGTATTAATAAATGAAACAATGCAATTTGGATTTTAAAAAAAAAAAAAAAATCATCAAAAGAGACGCCAAATGTTGAGTAAATGATTCCTAGAAAGATGGATTTTTTTTTTTTTTTTTTTTTTGCCCGTGAGATCATTAGTAGAAAATGCGTTGAGTAAAGGATTGTTAGAAATATGAATTTTAGTTTCCCGCGAGATCATTACTGGAAAATGTGGCTCCCGCGAGTTCATTGCTAGAAAATTGTGATTTACTTTCTCCTTAGATGATATTTTGATGAATTTGGTTGAAGTATCTAAAAGGGATAGCAAAATAGACAAAGCCAAAGCACAATAGGTACATTCCTAGTTTCATAACCTGAATCAGTTGATTCTTCTAACTATAATGGATTCAAACAATTAATAGTTTAACTATTCTGTCAGGAATATTCCAGAGAAACTGAGAAATAATAATAAATGAATAAAATCAGGCTCTAAATTGCTTGAGATTCTTCCATATGTAAGTTGTTGATTACAATTTCATATCAGTTACAATAATTTCAAAATTTCCATAATCTCAACCTCAAAATCAGTTTCAATTTTTACACATCTACAACAAGACCTCCTCTTTCCATATTTTCTTTCACACTTCAAAGAAAAATGAAAAATTCAAATCCAACAAATTGAAGCAGAAATCAAACCCAAAATCATATCAAGAACAACATCCATCTCCATTTTTATCTCTTTGGCTGAAATCCCAACTCCTTCCTCCCATTCTTCTCAGTGCCCAAACCTGCATTAAATTCATCAAAATTCAAACTTGAAATTGAATAATTGTAATAGAAAAATACCCAAAAAGATAAATGCAAGCTAAATTATCAACAAACAAGAAAGATTAATGGCTTGTTTGATATAGCGGTGCTTTCAAAATAGATAGAAAAAGAATCAGTTATTTGCTAATTAAGCGTCGAGTTTTTAAGTGGAGCTTTTTAAAAATCTTAGCCATTTTTAGCCGCTCCAAATAGTAGCATACACAAAATAACTCCGTTTTGAAAAATTTCCGTTTTTTAAACTGTGCGCCCTAAATAATAAGAACTTAATCAAGAACTTAGTCAAGAACACACACACACACAGTAGTTTACCTTGAGGGGTACAAACAGGGGGATCTTCAAAGAGAGAAAGAGACAATTGTTTAAAAGCCAAACCAATGTCAAACAAAATCAACCCAGAAGAAGGATCATAGACAATAATGTCCTTGACTGGCAGCCATAGAAATAGCTCTTCTTGTGACAAACCCTCAACTCCGATTAACCCTCCATAGCTCAAATTAGCTCTAACAACACTATCAAAGAACACCCTCGTCTCGAATTTGGCCACACAGGGTGTCTCCAGGTACACTTCCAGGAGGTCATTTTCGTCAAGATTGTATGATTTCACATTCTTTGGGAACAGTCCTGCCGGTAATCCTCTGCTTTTTAGAAGATCGTGAACTGAATCGCTGCTGCCGCTGCCGTCGGCGGTGGTGGTGAAAGGGAGGAGGAGGGTGATACATACAAGAAGTATACGTATGTGTGTGGATGCCATTTGGTGTGATTTTGTCAGGTTTGGGTTGAATGATTTTGGTGAGAGTGAGAGAGAGAAAAAGGGAGTTAAGAAGAGAAAGGATTTTAATAGGATTTATGGCGTGTGATTTTGGGCCCCAAAATTGCTAAATTCCATGGATACCCTTTCTGATATTAATCGAGATTTTCTTGTTTTATGTTCAGTGATTTTGTTCTTTAAAGTGTACTCCCTTCGTCCCAGAGTAGGAGTTTCAGCGCTCATTTGCACGGAGATTAAGAAATGGTGGAGGTGACGTAAGTGATGTGAGTGTAAAAGTAAAGTAGGAGAGAGAATGAGTGGGAGGAATAATAAGTTGATTGGTGTTGTGAGTATAAAAGTAAAGTGGGAGAGAGAATGAGTGAGATAAATAGTAAAGATTTTTTGTCATTTTAGGAAAGAGACTTTTACTCTGAGACGTACCAAAATAGAAAGTAAGACTTTTACTCTGAGACAGAGACAGAGGGAGTAAAGTTTTTATAACCGTCAAATAGTTTTTGGTTAAATAGCTGTGAAAAAAAAATCATATAGTAGGAGTAATTTTTAACTAGCTGATATAAGCACTTGTTAGTATAATATTCTAATTATCAAGATTTTTTTTATCTTGTTTCATAAAAAGGAGATAAAAAATTTCCTCCCTTTACATTTACTCCTTACATCTCGCAATAAACATCGATTTTGCATTTCAGAAACGAGCAATGCAAATCTTACTCACAAGATGAGGTGGCGATATTTTATTGGTTTAATCGATAATGGACCCGTCACACTCTAATTAAAAACACCAATAACATCATTACACCTAGAATTTTGTGAGCAAGTTTTTGTGACTTTTTTGTGCCCTAGTATTATTCTTTCATAAACATCTTTTCTTCGTTAAATATGGCTATCTATCTAATTTTTCGTTAGAGTGACATTTCAAAAAAGGTGTACATCTTATAAAATTTAGTATGAAAATGTATGATTAGTTACTTTCAGTTTTTTTGTTTTGCAAGTATGTGATGAAATGTGAAAAAAAATTTTGGATTAATTAAAATTATTAAGGATAAAGTTTGTAGAAATTAAACATTTATTTTAAAATAAATTTATTAATAATTTGACATGTATTTTGAGATTTTTTTTTTTTTTTTTTTTTTTTTGGTTTTTTGTTCAGTTCGTAAAAGTGCGTCTCTGGATGTGGTAGCAACCCACCTCATAAATGAGGGCGTAACAAACTTTGTCAAGTTTCAGTTTGACTTCTAATTTCGATGAAAATTATGCATTCAATAACCGAAAAAACGACATAAAATGAGTTCATTGTTAGTTTTTTTTTTTTTTTTTTTTTAAAGCAGTTGAAATCCTTTTAAGTTTCGCCGAATTCATAATCTGGACCGTATCATATTATTTCTGTCTCAAAATATGTCCAAAAATTCTCAAATGCATTCTAATTTAAAAACAAATTTTATACTCCGTACGTCCCATAGTATATGTCCACCCTCTCATTTGTACAGATATTAGGAATGATGAAAGAGATGTAAATGTTGTGAGTATAAAAGTAAAGTAGAAGAGAGAATGAGTGGTAAGGAATAGTAAGTTGATTGGTGTTGTGAGTATAAAAGTAAAGTAAGAGAGAGAATGAGTGTGAGGAATAGTTTTTTTTTTTTAGGAAGTTAACATATAGTACAGTTGACATATCTCCCTCGTAAGCATGAGTGGTAAGACTTATTCATATTTGACTCATAAGCGACATTTTGACACTTTTAATACTTGTAATAAGTGTAAGTGTGTGTCCGCTAAGGAATGTGAGTGTGTGTATCAAAAAGTAGAGTCACCATTTCTTAATCTCCGTGTAAATGAGGTGGACATATACTCTGGAACGGAGGGAGTACTATAGTTTGTTTTAACAAGAAGGGTAGGTTGGTCATTGAGCATATGAACTTAGTGAGAGTAAGTAAAGAATGACGCACTAAAATGGCCCAAGACATGACAGTTGTCTCACACGCGCTTAAAAGGAGTGACAGTAACAAAAAATAAAATAAAAATAATACTACGAATAATCTTTTTTTTTTCTTTGAAAATGAAGGAAAAAAGAAAGAAAGAAAGAATCTGGTGTCAGAAGAATCCATAGTCAGCGGAAGAAGAAAACTGTTGTGTTTCTTTTCAACATCCGACGACGGAAACTACGAGGTTGCTCGGCTGCCACTTTGTATTCTTCTTTAGTTATCTATTTAAATATCAGCAACAACTTATATCACCCATCATTGAAAAGTATTATTCTTATGAATAATATTAACGGAAAATAGTCACAAAACTTTATTTAAAAAAAAATAGATGTATTTTTTCTGTCTTTAAATGAATATCTATTTTTTTTAAAAAAAATAAAACTATTTTAAAATGAATGTTTTTTTTTAAATAATTTTGTGTTTAAATGTTTTTTTTTTCAAAAAAAATTCACTAGTCATTTTCTATATACAAAACTAAATGTTTGAAAAGAAGATTATAAGAATATATATGAATCTTTATCACTAAATGTATAAAAATAGAGATTTTCAGATGTTCTTTAATTTGAAATTTGGACATTCATTTAGGAACGGATGGAGTAATAGTTTTATTAGGGCTCGTTTGGTAGTCTGGTTAAAGTTGAATATGATTATAAGCTCAATAATTTTTGTGTTTGGTAGACTAAATGCAATCCGATTAATAATCCTACATACAATTCAAATAAGCTTATTATCCAATCTTATCCCCTCTAACCCCTTCATATTTACCCATAAAAAATGGTGGTGTAATTAATCTCCCGATTAATAATCTTCCGATTATTAAAACGGGCTAATCCTATCAGGCTACCAAACGAGCCCTTAGTGTTATTAATTAGAGTGTAGTGAGTTCACTATTGATGCAACCAATAAAAAATCGCTATCTTATTGGGCAATGCTAGGGGCACAAAAAAAGTTCACACAATGATGGAAACAAAATGAGGTGTCGATAATTTATTAGGTGCATCGATTGTGGACCCTGCGCACTATAATTAAAAACCCTAGCAAAATCTTGACATTTTACTTTGTATAGCAAATTTTGTGACTTTATATTTACCCAATAAACTGTTCTTAATTTCGATTATTGGAACGTTAAAAATTACCCCACAGAACCATATAAAGGGAGAGGGGTCACCCCTTTAGATTATCAAGAGTTGTTCGTTTTACTCCTTCAAGATTTTAAAAATAACATAAATATGCAATCTTGGCACTTTGAATGTTTGTGATATTCTAAAGAACTCCCTTAATTTTTAATACAAAAGTAATAGTAATATTTTGTCAATTCAGCCCAAAATTAAGTTCAATGAGTTATACTCCTTCCCTTCCAATATAAACTTTAAAAAAAATTTGGGTTCAAGAATTAAGAAAAAGTGATGTGTTGTGAGTGTAGATAATTTGATAAGAGAGAAAAAGTGGGGTAGGAAATAGTTAATGAGAAATTGTTGTGAGTATGACTTGTGGAGCCCACAAATAAAGAAGTAAAAAAAAACTTTTCTTTTTAGGTTTTGAAGTATAAAATGGGACACCTAAAATGGGTAGGATGGAGTATTGTTAAATTAAATTCTATATTCGACCTCAAAGGTGAATATAAACTTTCTTTTTACATTTTATTTTAATTTTGACTTGATTAGTACTACTTTCATCTCAAAATGAACGTTTATTTTTATTTTTTTAAAAACATTGTTTCTATACGCTATGCTGGTTACGAAATAAAAAATTCACTATGCATTAGATACACAATGATTCCTAGCTACTGACTTGCACTATCTTTTATAATGGTGTAATTTTTGCATCAAATATCTCAACAATTGGTTCAAATCTTATACTTCCCCCGTCTCAAATAAATGTTTGATAAAACTTTCAAACAAAAAAAAATCTCAGACATTCATTAAGGAACAAATGTAATACCACCAAATAAGAATATTCTTAAAATATTCAGTATTATCATATATATATATATATATATATATATATATATATATGTGTGTGTGTGTGTGTGTTATACAGTTAGTCTTATAAAAAATTTGTTTTACACTAAAAGATGTGTAAAATTTGTATTAAATTAAGGGATGAAAACATGTTTTACACTAAAACGAGTGTAAAACAAGTTTTTTTTTTTTTAGATTTTCACTTTCATATATATATATATATATATATATATATATTTATAAAACAATCTTTAGAAGAAAAAAAAAGATAATGTAACTCTATTTCTTGCGCTAAATTTATAAATAATTAATATAATTAATAGAGTGTTGTTAGAGATGATCAAAATATTTTTTTATTTTTCCCTTTTATCTCATAAGGCCATTTATTTCATTACCAAATAGAGTAATGTTGGGGTATAAAAATCTTTCTTTTATCCAACATAAATATCACAAGCCGACCAATAAACAGTTCACACTTCACAAATTTGCAAAACTCGAGTTAATTAGCAAATGTAGTCTAATTAGAAAATATCATGGACAAGAGTAAATCAAAATTTTATAAACATGATTATTTGATCTGTAATCAAGTAGTAGAAATCATGGTCGTCCCTCAAAACCTCAATTGAAAACTTCTGCTATAAGATCAGATTTTTTGTGTCCAAAAAATTTATTTAATAAAATATTTTTCCTTTACAATGGATATCAGCTTAATTAAATATTAACATAGTTATGAAAGTTTAATTTTTTAAATTGAATTTTAAAAGTTACTATTATTGATACATAATCTAAAATAGTACTATCAATATTAACTTTTAATCTTTATTAAAATAATTAAAATTTCACAATAATTTAGATAAATTTCAATAAAGTTGACCAACAATATAAATATTTAACTATTCTTTTATTTTTATTTGGATCAAGGGATAATAATAATAAGAAGAAGCTTAAATAATGCACAACCATATTCAAATACTAGGTTTTTTGTATGTAAATACTCCCTCCGTCCCACTCGAATTAGGACAAATTTCTATTTTGGGTGTCACATTCGAATTAGGACAATCCAAAAATGGAACTGTTTTATTTAATGGGACCCACATTCACATTCACAACAACTTTCCACTCATTATTCTCTACCCCACTTTCTCTCTCTTACTTTACTTTTCATACTCACAACACCTACTCCACTAACACATTTTCCTTAACCCCCATGCCCAACCCAAAAATCCTAATTTGGGTGGGACGGAGGGAGTATAAGAAAAAAAAAAAACTTAAGAAAACTCAAGTTTTTGTAAATATAATTATATGGATAACAGACAGGCATGGGTTCAAGTGTGAGCCAAAAAGTCCATAATTCCCGGGATATTTAGACACTAAACAAGACAGAAGACAGATCAAATCCACCAAATGGAAAACTTAAGAAAAGGTTGTCATGAGATATAACAATTAAGTAGGATTTCGAACAGCTGCACCCTTACTTAGCTCCACCCAATCATTCCCAATGATTTTGATTGGAGCCATCTTATTTAAGCTACACTCAACGGTTGAGATGTGTCCGAATTCGGTGGGATCCACAAAAAATTGAAATCATCTTAGCCGCACACCCAAATCGCTCGTCTATGTGACCTTGATCGGAGCCGTTGGGTGAAGTGGTGGAGCTAACTTGGATGGAGCGGTTCCGGGTCAATTAAGTAGGCCTAAATAATGCATAATCATATTCTAGACAATGATAATAATAATCACTTTCTTTCTCTTCAAGACTTTTTTTTATTGTTATGTTTCTTCTAATGATTTGTTTTTGTGCATGTATTGAGTGGAATCTTCTGTGCTCTTTGACCTACATGTCACATCTGGTTTATTATCCCATTCTCTTGGTTTTTTTTCCTCTTTTATTTGAAAAAGCATATTCCATCCGTCCCATTTAATTTTGAGTTGAGTATCAAAATTAAAAAAAAAATATTAATGGAGTAGGTGTTGTGAGTATGAAAAGTGGAGTATGAGAGAGAAATTGTGGTAGAGAATAATGAGTGTAAAATTATTGTGAGCGTGAATGTGAGTCCTATTAAATAAAACATTTTCATTTTAAAGTAGTCATATTTCGTATGAAACACCCAAAATAAAAATTATCATAACGGAGGGAGTATATAACTAATCTTAAGTGCTTAACCACTTATATTATTGTGCTACAAAAGCTTTAAGCCAGATGCTTGAAATATTGAGTATCCTTTCGCTTGGATTTTCGCTTGGATTGCAGGGAGTGAAACGCAATTAACAGTGTACATTATATCTTAAATAAATAATTAAATAGAGAGGCTGTTGTGCACGGCGCGGAAGCGGTTTTCATGCACACCAACAATAAAGTTATGCTACACCATTAATTTGTACACGAATAACATGACAGAAAGTAAATAAGACAAGATTTAACGTGGTTCACCCCAACATCAATGGGCTACTTCCACACACCAATCAACAATATATGTCTTCAACATTACAAAGCGTATCATCCTACAAATCCGAGTCCCCCTCACTCAAGGATTACAAAAAATGATAACACTAGGTTACTCTCACAATAGTGTACAACTCCTTCAAAATTGTACACATCTCTCTCCCCTAAGGGAGGCCACTCTTGGCACTACAATGCACACTTAAACTCTCTCTATATGTGTCTATTTATAGGCACGCTATACCTCTTAGTTCAACCTTATCTAAAAATCCAAACACCAAAAGTCTCATTTGAAAAACCAACCATCACATTCATGATGTTCATTAATCACATGAGACAATGTATAATGACTCCTTCTAGAACTTGAGACATAATCCAACAATCTCCACCTTGGCGAAAGTTCCCAAACCGGCTCCACCGAATCATTGTCATCCTCAAAATTTGCATTCTTCAAATCTGCTACTTCTATCCTGCCATGATTTCCAATGTTGTGGACCTCGAAATCCAATCGCCACCGTTCAGATTGAAGATTTGCGAGTCCCCAAGCTACTCACCAAACACCAGCACGATCCAACGATTAACGAATGCTCTACGCCAATTTTCCCACTGCTGCCCTGAGAAATCTGAACCAAAAAATCTGCCACCACCATGAAACTTGTACCGCCGCTATCACTAACGGGACACGCCGCCTGATCACCAATATCAGGAAGACTTTCGACACAAGGCTCCATTCGCGAGGTTGCACATCGATACAATTCGCCACCCAATCTTGCACTCTCTGCTAAACTTTCCCCTCCTTCACAAACGTCACAAACTACGCATAATCCAAATTCTTCAATCTTATCCCGCATCACTCGGAGCTGAACCATCAGCTCTGATACCAATTTTTGTGCGCGGAGCGGAAGCGTCTCATGCACACCAACAATAAGGTTATGCTACACCATTAATTTGGACACGAATAACATGACAGGAAAATAAATAAGACAAGATTTAGCATGGTTCACCCCAAAATCAATGGGCTACGTCCACAAATATATCTTCAACATCACAAAGTGTATCATCCTACAAATCCGAGTCCCCCTCACTCAAGGATTATAAGAAATGATAACACTAGGCTACTCTCACAATAGTGTACAACTCCATCAAGATTGTGAACATCTCTCTCACTCACTCTCCCCTAAGGGAGGCCACTCTCGGCACCACAAGGCACACTTAAACTCTCTCTACATGTGTCTATTTATAGGCACAATATACCTCTTACTTCAACCTTATCTAAACAACCAAACACCAAAAGTCTCATTGGAAAAATCAACCATCACATTCATGATATTCATTAATCACATGAGACAATGTATAATCACTCCTTCTAGAACTTGAGCCATAATCCAACAGAGGGTTTATTTTCAAGAAATAAATTCCACAATAAAAAATTTGATTGGCCTTGTGACTGCATTGGTTACAGATACTACTTGAACAACTTTTGAAACAAATGAAAAATGTTTCAGCATAAGAGTAAAAACTGAATTTTAATTATTGATCAAGAAACGAGTAAACTGCTTTGCTCCCCCCGGTACTATGGCTCCAACATCATTTTGATGTTCGTACTACTTAAATACTAAACGTATGATGTGTACCATTGATTTAGAAACAAAATTAACCAACATTCTTAACGCCAGCTAATTATTTAACTGGCCAGTCTTAATAGGCAATTGTTGACCAGGTCAACGATTATGTGGTGGCTGACTGGACAATATACTCATCCTAATCCGGCACACTTGACTCACGTGATTGCAAAATAAAACAAATAGAAGTATAAAGGGTGAAAATCTAAAATATTAAAAATGTTGGTCCTCAAAATAACATTAAAATGAAAAAATAAATACTTATAAAATTATCCCATCTTCCTCGCAGTCTAATCTCTAATCTGGAAAATAACCAGCGCCCAAGCCACCCACTCTGATGCCGAAGACTTTTAATCTGGCCGCCAACGTTTTGTTGATTTTCCCAATTAGGCAATACCATCTTTCGAATAAATCTAGATATGGAATGTCTCACTTCCCACAACCCTGCATTCTCTCCACATTCCCACGAAACAACAACCTTCACGCCTCCTCTTCACCAACTGCACCTCTTCCCCTCCTCCCCTATGTTGGGTTTTGTGCAAACATGCGCACCGGAATAAACCCAAATTCTAGATCCAATCAAGATGATTAAATTAATACGGAGATGAATTTAGAACACTAACCATGATGGAGCTTTCAAATTCTGGGATCTTCAATCTTTATTCTTCGCGCTTCTTTGAATCACGATTACAAGAACACGAACTTTGAGATGCTAAAGCAAGCATCCTCTATGTGTATCCACACGTGAACGAATATCTAGACCGATTCTAGATCTGGATTGCTAGACCCATTAGAAAATATGCTTTTCTAATCTTTAAAGGCTATATGAATTTATTGGTGTTCTTGAGCTTTTGATTCTCAATCTAAACTCAAGAATGTGTTTCTCAAATACACGGAGGCTTCTAATAATGATACAATATCAATACTTACTGATTAGGGTTAATAGAGAGGTATTTAAACTCATTAGTCCTAAACCTTTTAGGAGAAATAGGTCAAAACCCGTCAAAACACGAAATTAGTAATCTGGGCCTAAACAGGGCCTGCTCGGCCGAGTCTTATAAGGTTCTCGGCCGAGCACCTTTAATTTTTACCTTTCTGTTTCTCTTGCTCGGCCGAGTCCTTTGAGGTGCTCGGCCGACCACCAGCAGAAAGTCAATTTTAGCCTTTTAAACATTCGTTCTTTTGTGTGTGACCCCATAGAATTATATTAAGTTGGTAATGAGTCCAACCAAGGTCAAACTCATAAATCATGAGCGGACTCTATCAAGCCATCATGATTACTCAATTAATATAACTTAACGAAGTTCGTTATCCTTATAGAACATATTACAATCCTTTTGTCACGCGATATCATATTTAACATAAGTCATGGTCCACGTCAACTTATTTTGTTCAATGCTTTCTCGATCTTGAGTAGATTGATTATGAGCAAATGATATTGATCTCATCAATTCATTTGAGCGCGGCCACGCATTTCATCAATCTCACTCTACGAGTGGCCTAAGCAGATATTTCTCTTGAGGAGGGAAAAATTCCATCTTGACTTATCATTCTTCCCTACAAGAATCCGATTATGCCAATCGTAGCCTTTATAACCACCCGGTTAGGGGTAGCATTTGAGTACGTTAAACATAATGTTCATCATGTGGAAGACCATGATAATCTCAGGTCTAAGGATATCAAATGATATGACTATTATGAGATTTATTTATGACATTTGACCATGACATAAATCTCATAGGCGGGTCAAGTCTAGTACTTGTTCTCCAACAAGTACCCATAAGCTTAATTTGTATCATATACACATGATCATCATATGATCATCAATTAAACTTATACTAGTCCTTCATAAGTACTAGGGACGGGGATTATTATAATAAACATGTAAAACATATAATAACCCAATGTTGTTATCTCCATAACAAATGAGAACATGATATAAGTCAAGGCCTTTCTCAAGGGTCTAGGGCATAATCTCCAACAATCTCCCACTTGCACTAGGCCCAATCAATGCATATCCGATACCATTGAGCTTAGCTTATGACCATCATAACAGCATGTGGAGAATCTTATTGTAGGAAGATTATCCTTGTTATCATCATAAAGTATTTTGCATATTTTAACATCTCCCATATCAACGATTTCTCGTAGAGATGGAAACGTCTGAGTGTGTGTTTGAAACATAGATGAGCCTTTGGCACCATAGCTTGTGGAATAACCATTATTTCACAATAAAGGTCCATAGGATTAGTAGTACTAGAAACTATTTCTAGTTTTACTAATAACATCTATATTCAAACAACTCCCTTAGTTACAACTCTTGTAACTAAATACTCAATTTTATTCGTAGAATAATTTACAGTGTATTTGCTTGGAATTATTCCAACTATTAGCACTTACTTTAAACATATGTTTATACTGCGATTTAAATTACCCTTGTCGATGTGGAGGCATGCATCTATGTAACCAGTTACTAGATCATCTTCCAAGTCAACAACCATCAAGAATGCATCCTTAGTTCTTCTCAAGTACATAAGGACATTCTTGATTAGTGTGTTCTCAGCATACTCCAAGTATACGAGTTATCCCGTCTAAGTACATAATATATGACATACATGATAGATTCAATTGCCAAAGGATATGGAATCCTAATCATGTATTCTTGCTCTTTAGTCTTCCAATAATACTAAGTCTTGCCAAGAATATTGTCTTTAGACAACATTTCAAGTTCTTCTCCAAGAGTCTTGCATACTGAACAATTCAGTACTTTATCTCTACTAGTACTTTGACACAAACCAATCAACATCCTAGATTTATATAAATAGATATTAATTCCAAGGATATAAGCGGCTTCCTCCTAAGTCCTTCATTAAGAAACTCTTTCAAATGAATTATATGTCAACCACATATACGAGACTAGGAATTTGACTATGCTCCCACTAATTTCTTAGCAAACTCAAGTCTCATCTTTGATGAATTTCTAACGATTTGAACATTTCATCAAAATGATTGTTTCAACTCCAAGAAACTTGCTTCAATCCATCTCATGGATTTCCGCAACTAACATACTTTATTAGAATTTTCTAGACTATCAAAACCTTTAGGTTGTATCCAATACATCCTTAAGTGAGTTCCCGTTAAAGAACGCTGTTTTGATATCCATTTGTCAAATTTCATATTCTAAATATGAAGATATGACAATGAGGATTCTAATAGCTTAAAGCATGACCACGAGTGAGAAAGTTTTATCATAGTCGAAATATGAGTCAACCTTTTCACATTTAGTCTTGCTTAATTAGTATGTTCCTAGCTACCCATGTAAGTTTTCTCCAAAAAAATTCAATTCCATCCTTTGGTTTTTACACCTTAGGTTAGAATGATCAAGTTCCAAACTTGATTATTATACATGGATTGCCCATTTAGATTTTATGACTTCAAGCTATTAATCTAAATATGGAGCGGACATTGCATTTTGATAGTTGGTAAATATGTCATTCTCAATGACCTTTACCACAATACTTTCTATTTCTAGAAATCCAATATTTCTTGTTATAGATTGTATCCTATCATATGCAAGTAACTTGTGTAACTTGAACGAATTTTCACAACTCCTTGTAAAAGCTTGTTCAATTTCCATCCAAGGTTCTACGTTATTTTCTATGTCTCGAACCATTCGAGATATATTTTACTCCCACTGGTTCTTTTAGAGATAAACAATTTATCTAGAAAAGTACCATCACCAACAAACAATTTGTTTCTTAGAAGTAAAATAATATCCTCAAGTTTTCTTAGGATATCCCATGAAAATACATTTATTAGATTTTAAATGTGAGCTTGTTTCAAACAAGTCCTTTCAAAAAGGTCTCACTTTCTTAAATCTTCATGAAAGACAAACCAAGTTTTCTTTCATTCCATATCACATATGGTACCTTTGAACCTATTTTGATGGAACTCAAGTTAGTGTAATTTTAGCGATTTTCAATGCATAACCCCATAATAAATAATGGAAGATCAATTTGACTTTTATCATCTAATGAACCATATCCAATAAGGTTCAATTTTTCCATTTAGACACATCATTCAGAATGGTGTTCTTGGTGGAGTTAATTGTGAAACAATTTCACAACCTTAAAATGATTGTCAAATTCTTGGTTCAATTATTCATCATCACGATCGAATCGGGATCTTTTGAATAGTTTTACCAAGTCTCACCAAAATCCTCTTTTAGCATTGCTACTTAATGCACCACATACATCAACATGTATTAGGTCAAATAAGTTACTATCCCTTTTACTACTCCTAGTAAAAGATGTCTTGATCCAAGTAAATAAGATTTGCATATATCATATGATTCAAAATCGTATGACTTTAAAACTCCGTCACGTGAAATTTTAGATATGCGTTTCTCATTTATTTGATCAAAACAATAATGCCTTGAGAATTTATTTATTTATGTTATAGCCTTATTTATTATTTTGTTTTTCAAGATTTAGGATATGAGATTTATTTATATGATTTAACAATACAATAAAGTAAATCATAATAAATAAAGCACTTTATTATTCTCAATAAGAAATAAATATCCTTCATTATCTTATAACAAAATAATACTTTCTACTTAATAAATAAAGCCACTTCATAAGTGTTCTACGAACAATGTTGCAACTCTTGCATCATTACCATTCGTAGATTAACTTTATCTTAAGTAGTCTTTCAATTTACTAATTCTTGCACATTTTACAAATGGGATCTACATCCGGTATCTAATACCCAGTAATTAGAGGTAGAAAGATTAATTTTATAACATAAATATCTCAAGTGGTAGTCTCACTACCATTCACTTTCTTTGATCATCCAGAATTTTGATTACAATTTTAAGTGACCAATCCAATTGCCACGTTAGCAAACTGCATCATTTAGAGTTATATTTTTTTAACCACAATTATTTCCTTCAGGTTTGACAACGTTTGTCTTACATTTATCTTTTAACCATTTCCTTTTAGAAATTCATAAAGTCAAAAATTAAATTTTCGACGTAGATCATCATCTTTCCGCATGGTAGTTCAGATATTGAGAGCACAAATCATGTCTCATCAATTTGACTAATTTCAGCAATCAAGAATAATTCAAGATTCTGATTTTAGTTTATCTGAATTCTGATTGATTTTAGCTAAGATCCATATTTCACTTGATCTTACGTCCGCGAGGGCAAGATGCATAAGACCAAGCTATTTAGGTAGATAACTCCTTATCAATCATATCATATGTGACTCTTAGATCTTTTATGAGATTGTTTTAGACATCCAATGTCAAACATGTTTTTATCTCATCAGTGCCTTAGGCCCAAAACTCTTTTGATAGCCTAATTAAGTCAACCCACTTTAAACGCATAGGAACCACTCTTTCACTCATCTTGTTCATACATGAATAAAATCAATGCACCTCGCGAGGGTTAGATCGCGCATGAAAGTACCCATGTAATCACAAGTGTTTTAATCATGGGTTGGCACGTAACTTAAATTTTAAGGAAGATTCATCTCATATAGCATACAACACGTTTATGAGCATATAACATATAAAGCATCGGTTAATAATTTAACTAATCCCATTAATTAAATTAAGATTTCACGTGATTGATTTATAGGGATAAATTCTTTAACACATAATTGAGAGCAAGATTGTACGGTCGAAACTAAGCCAAAGGCATCCACAATCCCTTACCGAATTTAGAAACTAGGAGAAACAACTATGTAAGGTCGAAACTAAGCCAATAGGCATCCATAATCCCTTACATAAAGTAACTCGATTCTAAATTCTTTTGTCTCATCAATTGATGACTTTGACCTTGAGATTTGTTTTCAGGAAACACGGTTTCTTAAACCAGCCATCTGACAAACAAGTTCAATCCAAAGTGATTTCGAACATGACATTTAATTTCAGGAAACACGGTTTCTAAAACCAGCCATCTGAAAAACAAATTATGTCCAAAATCCTTCTGCTCGGCCGAGTCCTTTGAGGTGCTCGGCCGAGCATCTTTGTGCTTCAAATCTGTACCCTTCTGATTATCTTGCTCGGCCGAGTCTTATGGACTGATAGGCCGAGCACCACCATCAGAACATATTTTTTTCGAATTTTAATTCTAAAATTGATTTCCCGATTCAATTAGGGTTTGGTGTTCATGATGATCAAATCACCATGTTCATCAAAGCCTTGAATAAACAATTTATTCATGAATCAAGGATCATCAACAAATTAATCCAATTAATTTTGATAATCACAATGAACATAATAATCAAATTATTATTGCAATCTTAGATCCCACATAACGTGTTTAAACGGTGCGATTTTATGATCTTCATATATCACATATACATACATAAAATCAACTCAAATAAAAATCAAGAATCTAAATTTAAATAGCATGCCAACACATATAATCTAATTATATTATCAACATGATATTATTAAAATAATCATGATGAACGGGGCCCTCATACCACTGTTGGGTTTTGTGCAAACATGAGCAGCGGAATAAACCCAAACTCTAGATCCATTCAAGATGATTAAATTAATACGGAGATGAATTTAGAACACTAACTGTGATGGAGCTTTAAAATTCTGAGATCTTCAATCTTTGTTCTTCGCGCTTCTTTGAATCACGATCACAAGAACACGAACTTTGAGATGCTAAAGCAAGCATCCTCTATGTGTATCCACACGCGAACGAATATCTAGAACGATTCTAGATCTGGATTGCTAGACCCATTAGAAAACACGCTTTTCTAATCTTTAAAGGCTATATGAATTTATTGGTGTTCTTTAGCTTTTTATTCTCAATCTAAACTCAAGAATGTGTTTCTCAAACACACGGAGGCTTCCAATAATGATATAATATCAATACTTACTGATTAGGATTAAGAGAGTGGTATTTAAACTCATTAGTCCTAAACCTTTTAGGAGAAATAGGTCAAAACCCGTCAAAACACGAAATCAGTAATCTGGGCCTTAACAAGGTCTGCTCGGCCGAGTCTTATAAGGTGCTCGGCCGAGCACCTTTAATTTTTACCTTTCTGTTTCTCTTGCTCGGCCGAGTCCTTTGAGGTGCTCGGCCGAGCACCAGCAGAAAGTCAATTTTAGCCTTTTAAACAATTCGTTCTTTTGTGTGTGACCACATAGGATTATATTAAGTTGGTAATGAGTCCAACCAAGTTCAAACTCATAAATCATGAGCGGACTCTAGCAAGCCATCATGATTACCCAATTAATAGTACTTAACGAAGTTCGTTATCCTTATAGAACATATTACAATCCTTTTATCACGCGATATCATATTGAACATAAGTCATGGTCCACGTCAACTTATTTTGTTCAATGCTTTCTCGATCTTGAGTAGATTGATTATGAGCAAATGATATTGATCTCATCAATTTATTTGAGCGCGGCCACGCATTTCATCAATCTCACTCTACGAGTGGCCTAAGCAGATATTTCTCTTGAGGAGGGAAAAATTCCATGTTGACTTATCATTATTCCCTACAAGAATCTGATTATGCCAATCGTAGCCTTTATAACCATCCGGTTAGGGGTAGCGTTTGAGTACGTCAAACATAATATTCATCATGTGGAAGACCATGATAATCTCAGGTCTAAGGATATCAAATGATATGACTATTATGAGATTTATTTATGATATTTGACCATGACATAAATCTCATAGGCGGGTCAAGTCCAGTACTTGTTCTCCAACAAGTACCCATAAGCTTAATTTGTATCATATACACATGATCATCATATGATCATCAATTAAACTTATATTAGTACTTCATAAGTACTAGGGATGGAGATTATTATAATAAACATGTAAAACATATAATAACCCAATGTTGTTATCTCCATAACAAATGAGAACATGATGTAACGCAAGGTCTTTCTCAAGGTCCTAGGGCATAATCTCCAACACTCTACCTCATCCCTCAATCGTATGCTGCATCGCCCCTCTCCCTTTCGCCCCCATTCAGCCCACCTTCTTGCTTTCCTATCTAAGGAACTACTCCTTCAACCACTACCGCGGCTTTGATTTTTTCCATCTTTTTAGATCCGATTTCAATTTGTTCTAATATGGGTAGTCATGAAAAGTACATTTCAATTTTGGAAGAATTGAATGGTTGATCGATGCCCTGGGTTCATGTGAAGCTAGAAATTTTGAAGAATTTGAGGACTTAGGACATGAAATTGAAATGGTTGGGATGGCAGCTGGGTATATGTTTAATTATTTGTTAATCTTATGAGTTAACGAAATGTCAACATAAGTTAATAATTTATGATTTTTGCCTTATTTTATCTGAACTTCGTTAGGATTTTAACGAATCTAGATAAGATTTTGTCCAAAAACTGAAGTGTCAGGTCGGCATTTGACTGGGTCAACTTGTTGCTTACTAGGTAAACCCGTTAAATTATTAACTAGTATTAGTTAGATTGGTTAATTTTGCTACTAAAATAATAGCACTCATCATACATTTTGTGTTTTAGTAGTACGAGTATCAAATTGATGTTAGGCCATAGTACGAGAGACAGAAAAACAGTTTACTCATTAAGAAGCGCTTATATATTTGACCAAAGAATTTATTTTAATCAAAATCAAAAATTATTTAAAAAAGAAGAAGTAATGAATTTATAATTGTTGAACATGGAGGCCGACATGCCCAAACGGTTTCGGTTCCCGGTTCTCGGATAGCTGGAACCGTATTCGAACCGTCTTAATCCGGTTCTATTCGCCGGTTCCGGTTCCACCGGTTCCATCCGGTTGCTTCACCAGTTAAAGTTTTTTTGCAGTTTAGTCCAAATCCGTTAGAAAACTAAGTGATCCGAGTTAAAACAGTTAAAAAAACTAACTGATTTGATTTTTTTTGCCAAATTAGTTAAAAAAAAAAAATTAACAAATTAAGTTAGTTTCTAAAAAAATTGGTTAGTTTATTATTAAGCATACAAAAAAAATCTAACAATATTTTTAGGAAAATGTAACAATATTTTTACGAAATAGTTTAAGAAAATGTAACTTTTAAGACATTTATTTCAATGATAAAACTAAAATATTCCCATTTACCTAAATATTTATTTATATTAAGCTTTTATTTATGTATTATTATATAAAAAGACATTATAGTATCATATGTGCGGTTATTGTATCAAATAATAATAATTAATCTTTTGAGGCTAATATTTTATTAGCCAAATAATAAATAAAATAATACTAAAATTAGATATTTTACAAATAAAAACATAAAATGTAAATGTCAATATAAAACCCACATCCACTTATTGTGAAAATTTAGTTGCTATTGTTTTTAATATTGGTATTTCATATTTCTCAAAGGTGTGCAAAGGCCAAATCCGTTGTGTTTAGACTGGAACTGTTCGGTTCCCGGTTCTCGGTTCCGAAACCAGCGGTTCCTCGGTTCTAGAGTTACTGTATTCGTATTCGAACCGTCTTAATCCGATTCCCGATTCCGTTCAGTTCTCGGTTCCGACGGTTCTCGGGTATGGCCGGTTCTCGGTTCCGGTTCTACCCGCCGATTCCTCCGGTTCTCGGTTATTTTTGGGCATGTCTACATGGCGCGATACTTTTGTTGGGAGTGGTCGAACAAGTGGGTGCTTAAGATTCTTAGAGTTTGCTGAAAGTTAGTTATTATTTTCTAACTTTAATTTGTCAAATGTTTTTTTTTTTTTTTTTAATGTTGGGATGGCATTTTATCTTCTTGTTGAAACATTTGTTTTTCCTTTAATTTAGGTTGTTATATGCATAATGCAATGAAGGCTACAACAGAGTATATAAATAGGTTAACACACATCTCATTAAAGAGGAATTCAAACTCGTGACTTCCGCATAACACTTGCATTTAGTTTCACATCTCTCCAAATACTCAAAATTGTCAGCATAGTGATGAAAATATAGTTTTTGGGTCTCACACTAATCCAATGATCCTAACAATTGTTAGTAACAACCTCTTCCCTAAAACATTCTACCGAACAAATTATGTTGAGATAATACATTTTAGCACAACATTTGTGATGTTAGCTCGAGGAAGAAGAAAGAAGAAGCCCAGATCCATAGATCCGCCCGGCCCAAGGAACAGACCCGACCGGACCAACTTTGCTCGGCCGTGCATTTTTCAAGACTCGGCCGTGCACGATTTGAGAGGAAGAACAACGATGCTCAACATGTTTGGCACGACCGTGCCAGATTTAGGGCACGGCCGTGCTCGGCAATCCGACCAGGCAATTGACGCGTAAAAGAATTCCTTTTGGTTTATTATTTGGGTATTTTTGGTAAACTATTATGAGTCCTTTTTAGATTAGGGTTTTATTATTTTGTAGCCTTTAAATACTCTTTTTCTCTCATTGTTTGAACACATTGTGATTTTGATATTTATTAAAGTTTGCTTCTTGCATCTTTGTGGGTTTAATCCCTTGAACCATTATTGGTTTGTTTGAAGGTGGATTCCTTCGTATTTAAAGAGCTTCATCGTTATTGTTGTTGTTCTTGCGAAACCCTAATTCGTGGATTCGAATTGGGTCAATTAATTCATTGATTCGGTTAATTGCTATCCTTTTATTTTTATTTTAATTCCGCTGCAACTCTGTTACATCAATTGGTATCAGAAAAGGACGATCCTTGGACGATGGCCAACGATGAGATCAAGGTCCTTATCGCCGCTTTGAAAACCATCATGCAAGACAGTATGCGACAACTTACTCAGGCAACTGCTACCGCATCACAAGAAGCAGCAACTCGTCATACTGAACTTCTGGCAGTATTAGCGAATGGTCTTGGTGGGCATGACAACGAAAACCCTAGAAATCGGGCAAATCCTCGTGGGGAACACCTCCGTCGCGAAGATCCGGTTTAAGGGAATTTCTGAGATGGTGATTTTTATGAGGCCAGAGTAGTGCCTCTTGCAGATCAACGACCCAAGATTCGGGCTGACATTCCGTTTTTCTCTGGTGAGTTGAATACTGAAGATTTTATGGATTGGCTTTCTGAAGTTGAAAAATTATTTGATTTAATGCAAACTGAGGAGGATCATAAGGTTCCTTATGTTGCCAATAAATTACGGGGGGGGGGGGGTGCTTCTGCGTGGTGGACGCAGGTGACGAGACAGCGAATTCGTAACAATTGGCCTCCAATTCGTCGTTGGATAGATATGAAGACTGCACTGAAAGACAGTTTTCTACCCGACGATTTTGATCTGGAAATTTATCGTCAATTTTTGAAGTGTCAACAGGGTAACCGGACAGTCGATGAATATGCTCGCGATTTTTATGCCCGTTCCGCCCGCACGGATGTGAATGAAACAGAATCTCTTCAAGTTGCACGATTCATCGAAGGTCTTCATCCTCCCATCCAAAATCAGGTAGACTTATTTGTTACGCACTCACTCAGTGAAACCATCACTAGGGCGAAAAAGATGGAAAGACAGTTGTCCTCTACGTTTCGTTCCCCGGCCCCCTATAGAAAATTTGTAGAGGGCACTTCGGACAGTAGTAAGAGTCAACCTTCTGTGACTTTTCCTGCTACGAATAATACACAAACTGCAGCTGCGGGTTCTAAGAATGATGATGGTAAACATGTGACCCCCGCCCCGACAACGACCCCTGCTACTGGTGGTCAACAGAAGGATAACCCCTATGCCAAAAACTATGGCACCAAGTGCTTTAAATGTGGGTAGACAGGACATATTTCTAGTGGTTGCCTTCTTCGCAAGAATATTAATGTGGTGGCTCGCGACGTTGATGATGCTGATGATAGTGAGGGTGAGGAGTATGTATACGATCCTAATGTGGAAGATGAGGATGTAGACGAACATCACGCGTGTATAGTTCGTAAGTTACCTACTCCCTCGGTGACAGTTGATCCTGCACGACATAATATTTTTCGTACCAAGGGTAAGGTCAATGGTATGGCGGTTCGCGTCATCATTGATAGTGGTAGCAGCGAAAACTTGGTGGCACGGGGATTGGTAAATAAGCTAAATCTTGAAGTGCGTAAACATCCGTCTCCATATGTTGTTGGGTGGATCAATACTACTGGCTCGGTGAAGGTAACACATCAATGTATCTTTCATTTTTCAATTGTCAAATATACGGATGTGATTACATGTGATGTTGTGGATATGAGTGCTTGTCAGTTATTACTTGGTAGGCCGTGGCATTTTGATGTTGGTTCCATGCATTGTGGGCGTACTAATGTGATCCGTTTGGCTACGCATGGACGTCGGTTTGTTTTGTATCCATTGCAATACAAGGAGGGTCGTGGGTGCAAAGGCAACGACAAACATATTAGTTCTCTTTGTATTTCTAAACATTTTGATACAGGTTTCTTGCCTACGAAGAGGGTCAAAGGGCACATCCAGCGGTTGATCGACGCGTGTATAGTTCGTAAGTTACCTACTCCCTCGGTGAAAGTTGATCCTGCACGACATAATATTTTTCGTACCAAGGGTAAGGTCAATGGTATGGCGGTTCGCGTCATCATTGATAGTGGTAGCAGCGAAAACTTGGTGGCACGGGGATTGGTAAATAAGCTAAATCTTGAAGTGCGTAAACATCCGTCTCCATATGTTGTTGGGTGGATCAATACTACTGGCTCGGTGAAGGTAACACATCAATGTATCTTTCATTTTTCAATTGTCAAATATACGGATGTGATTACATGTGATGTTGTGGATATGAGTGCTTGTCAGTTATTACTTGGTAGGCCGTGGCATTTTGATGTTGGTTCCATGCATTGTGGGCGTACTAATGTGATCCGTTTGGCTACGCATGGACGTCGGTTTGTTTTGTATCCATTGCAATACAAGGAGGGTCGTGGGTGCAAAGGCAACGACAAACATATTAGTTCTCTTTGTATTTCTAAACATTTTGATACAGGTTTCTTGCCTACGAAGAGGGTTAAAGGGCACATCCAGCGGTTGATCGACGCGTGTATAGTTCGTAAGTTACCTACTCCCTCGGTGAAAGTTGATCCTGCACGACATAATATTTTTCGTACCAAGGGTAAGGTCAATGGTATGGCGGTTCGCGTCATCATTGATAGTGGTAGCAGCGAAAACTTGGTGGCACGGGGATTGGTAAATAAGCTAAAGCTTGAAGTGCGTAAACATCCGTCTCCGTATGTTGTTGGGTGGATCAATGCTACTGGCTCGGTGAAGGTAACACATCAATGTATCATTCCTTTTTCAATTGGCAAATATACGGATGTGATTACATGTAATGTTGTGGATATGAGTGCTTGTCAGTTATTACTTGGTAGGCCGTGGCATTTTGATGTTGGTTCCATGCATTGTGGGCGTACTAATGTGATCCGTTTGGCTACGCATGGACGTCGGTTTGTTTTGTATCCATTGCAATACAAGGAGGGTCGTGGGTGCAAAGGCAACGACAAACATATTAGTTCTCTTTGTATTTCTAAACATTTTGATACAGGTTTCTTGCCTACGAAGAGGGTCAAAGGGCACATCCAGCGGTTTATCGACGATGGGATGTCCGAGCATACCGATACAATCTCCATAACTCAAGCAAAATTGGTACATGATTCGGGGACGAATCGTTTTTGAAGAGGGGGTGTATGATGTAGCTCGAGGAAGAAGAAAGAAGAAGCCCAAATCCATAGATCCGGCCGGACCCAAGGAACAGACCCGACCTGACCAGCTTTGCTCGGCCGTGCATTTTTCAAGACTCGGCCGTGCACGATTTGAGAGGAAGAACAACGATGCTCGACATGTTTGGCACGACCGTGCCAGATTTAGGGCACGGCCGTGCTCGGCAATCCTACCAGGCAATTGACGCGTAAAAGAATTCTTTTTTGGTTTATTATTTGGGTATTTTTGGTAAACTATTATGAGTCCTTTTTAGATTAGGGTTTTATTATTTCCTAGCATTTAAATACTCTTTTTCTTTCATTGTTTGAACACATTGTGATTTTGATATTTATTAAAGTTTGCTTCTTGCATCTTTGTGAGTTTAATCCCTTGAACCATTATTGGTTTGTTTGAAGGTGGATTCCTTCGTATTTCAAGAGCTTCATCGTTATTGTTGTTGTTCTTGCTAAACCCTAATTCGTGGATTCGAATTGGGTCAATTAATTCGTTGATTCGGTTAATTGCTATCTTTTTATTTTATTGTTATTCCGCTGCAACAACTCTTTTACATCAATTTGATGCATCGTTAATTAAAATCTTAATTAACAATGTATCAAATACTATTTTTTATGTTTTTTTCTTTTTGAGTTTTTATGAGGATAATTGAAGTTTTAATTTTAAGTGAATGGACTTAAAATTTAAAATTTTTTTTTTTTTTTTTTGACGGATGATGCATGTACTGTATTTATAGTCCCAGTCAAATTTTTGTTCTTCTTTCATTCACACCTATCTTGTTGACAAGCTCAAGCAACAGACATATTGTTATTTATTCGGTGATTATCACAATCACAATAACGAGCAATTGTTAGCAAAAATTATAGGAAATAAACGAAATTACAGAATAATATATTAAATAAAATAAAACTGAAAATTAAAATTAATATGGAAAAAGAATTAGACTGTTGAAGTTTGTGCCGAGCCGTGTGTTGAACACACTATCCTTAAGACTTATTCGTCCCCTCACCGATAGTGCTAGAGGTTGTTGATGGACGCAAGTCTCCCAGAATAACTCGCACAAACTGGACGGTTCCCAGCACTTTTAGACTCCGACGAATTGTCTTGTGCCTGGACAGTGTCATCACCAAAAACAATGCAGGAGGCCAAAGGAAGAGATGATAAAAAATGCAACAAAAGGATGGCTGTGGATATCGTTGGAACTGTTTTTGTGTATCTGTTGTATTTCTTCTATGTTTCATCACAAATGGTTGTTGCTACTTTTATAATCCAACCGAGAACCATTCAATTTTCAAAAATTAATTAAAGGATAGACTCAATCCATAAGTTCTTTATTAATTTTGGAGATAAGGCTCGTCACTTGCATTCTAGTTGAAATGAGATGAATCATTTTCTCAACTAGTCATTTGACATTCTAGTTCAAATGCGATGAATTATTTTTCTCAATTTCAACCCACCAACTTCAAGTATTGATATCTTATTCATCCAAATACCAAATTGGACAAATAAATACATAATTTTAGTGTTTTCATGGAGCATAACACAAACCCACAATTAATTTGACATTAGACAAATAATTTATCTTATAAATAAATCAAATTTTCTTCACAAAATACACAATTTTTTCCAACAGCAATATCTTTTGATGATGCTAAAGACGAGTTAAAGTTCATGTCTAGTGGATCGGATAATTCAGCAATTAATTGATTTGAAGAGAATGAACAAACGACTAGCTGTGATTGATTTCCATCGTACGGGAGGATAAGCACAGTGATTAATTAAGTGAAAACGAATTGATAATAGTTTATTCATGTGAATGGGCGTCGGTTAGTGGGATTATTGAACTTGGCCCATTATGCTGAAGGTTGGGCTCGATCCTAAGAGCCCCAGCATGGTTTATCCCGTTCATCTTTTTTTTTTTTTAAAAAAAAAGAGAAAAATACCATAGGGTCCCTCATCCTAAGCCTAACTACCACCTAGTCCAACCTAACATTTTCATCTACCATCTAGTCCAACCTAATATTCTTATTTACCACCTAGTCCATTAAAATTATTAAATCCCGAAACTACCCTGCTATAAATAAAACCCTACCCCCCTCCTCCTTCACGCAGTCACACACGCACGCACACACACTCTCTCTCTAACCTTCCCCGGCGACCCTCCCTTCCTTCTCCGGCGACCACCCCTCCCTCCCTAACATCCTGCTCTCATCCGATAACCTTCCCCGGCCCTCTTCTCACCTCCGGCCATCTCCATCTCCATTCTTCCGGCGACTATGTTTTCCCCGTCACCTACCCGTGGCGATCTCTCTCCCTCTCCAAATCCGGCGTCGTCTCCCTCCCCAACCCCTTCCTTTCTCACAGCCGGCGCCTGTACCCTAACCCCGGTGAATCTACAGATCCGGCGACCCCTCCCCTCCTCACCTCCGGTGACCCTACCTCCGGCTATCCTGCAGATCTACCTCTTCTCCGTCACCGGCCACCTCCTACGGCGATGCTCTCTTCCGACGACGACCCAACAGATCCAGTCAATTCAAATTTCAGCGACCTTCCCTGCCGTCTCCGACGACCGGTCCGCCGATTTCACACCTCAGATCTGGAATTCGCCGACAAGCCCAAGCCCCCTTCTTCTCTCTCGCGTTAAACCACGCCGAAGAATTTGTTTTTCTGCAGATTTGAATTTCTCCCATCGTCTGTAAGGGAAATGGAAGGGAAATTTGGGTATGGATCTTGTTTTTTTTTTTTTTTTTTTTAACTGTAATAGTATTGGGAATAATGATTGTCATTTAATGATATTCTATATTAACTAGTTCAAATAGATGATTGATTACTTTTACACAACTCACAAGATATTAACATAGCACATGTTAGAAAAACCTATTGTATTGTTAATCATGGAGTATATCTGTGAACCTGTTCTTGGAATGTTGAAGTTGTTTAGATTACTGTTTTTTTCCTATTTTTGGAAAAAAAAAATAGGAAGTTGTTCTGAGAACAACTGTGAACTTGTTGTTAGAACATCTGTGAACCTGTTCTTGGAATGTTGAAGTTGTTTTTTTAGTCGTCGATCAGTAATGTGACATTTTGGTTGATTTATTTGCCTGAAATGTTGAAGTTGTTTATGTGTTTTTTTTTTTTTTTTTTAAAGAAGGTGAATATTGTTTTCTAGTAGTTTAGTTGTTCTTGGAACAACTATGAACTTACTAATTAGTTTTGAACTTGTTCTTGGAATAAATGTGAACTTGCTCTTGGAACAAGTGTGAATTTGTTCTTGGAACAAGTGCGAACTTGTTCTTGGAACAATTGCGACTTACAATTGTGAACTTACATTTGTGAACTTACAACAGTGAACTTGTTCGAACAAGTGCGAACTTGTTCTTGGAACAAGTGCGAACTTACAATTGCGAACTTGTTTTTGGAACAAGTGCGAACTTGTTATTGAAACAATTGCGAACTTACAATTGCGAGCTTACATTTGCGAACTTACAATTGCGAACTTACATTTTTTAACTTACAATTATAAATTTACAACTGTGAACTTACTGATTAGTTCACATTTGTTTGGTCGCCGGATTCGATCGTGTTTTTAGTAGTTTTGTTGACAACTGTGAACTTACTGATTAGTTCACAGTTGTTTGGTCGCCGGAGTTGTTTAGATGACAACTGAGAACTTACTGATAAGTTCTCAGTTATTTGATCACCGGAGATGGTCGACGGAGGTGGTCGCCGGATTATGGCACCAAAAAAATACTCGCCGAAGGTGGTCGCGGAAAAATGGTTGACGGAGGTGGTTGTCAAAAAATAGTCGCCGGAAAAGGTGACCGGAGGTGGCCGCCGAAAAATGGTCGCCGGAGGTGGTCACCGGAAAATTGTGGCCGGGGGTGGTCACCGGAAAATGGTGGCCGGAGGTGGTTGCCGGAAATGGTGGCCGGAAAATGGTAGCCGGAGGTGGTCGCCGGAAATTGGTGGCCGGAAAATGGTTACCGGAGGTGGCCGTCGGAAAATGGTCGCCGGAGGTGCCCGTCGGGAAACGGTGGCCGGAGGTGGCCGCCGGAAAACGGTGGTCGGAAAATGGTGGCAGGAGGTGGCCGCCGGAAAATGGTGACCGGAGATGGCCGCCGGAAAATGGTCGCCGGAGACGGTGGCCGGAAAAGTGGCCGGAAAAGTGGCCGGAAAAAGGTTGCCGGAGGTGGTGGTCGGCCGGAGGTGGTGCTGGTCGGTCAAAGTTGTTGACCGGTTAGAAGGTGAAAGGTTAAGGAGGGAGGGGTAATCATGTAATTTTCAGTCATTTAGTAAGGGCATTCATGCCCTTTTAATATCCCTTGGACTAGGTGGTAATATTGAAAATACCTTGGACTAGGTGGTAGTTTAGATTCTAATGAGGGACTAAATGGGAGTTGCCCCCAAAAAAATCCTGTACTAATCACTAAAAAGAATAATAATGATGTTACTTTATTCAGAAACTATTTGTTTTAATATTCAGAAAATAACTGAAAAATGCGACATACCAAGTTTTTGTTTACAAGTCTGAGGTTCCATCCCAAAACCAATTGGTAATGAGAGAGTAGCCCGGAATCTTTATATAGTCACTGCATGGCTAGTTAATTCCCGATGTGAAATAATTGTCTCTAACATATGGCAATTTTGTTTCAAATAATGCAATGTACTACAAAGTACATTGCATTGTTTGAAACAAAATTACAAAATATGCTGGATTGGGTGGTAAAATTGTGGTACACAGTGGCGTATCTAGGATTTTAGGTGAGGGTGTGCACTTTCTTTGGGGGTTCGGGGTCGGAGCCCCTGGAAAAAAAAATTGGGGTCCGGTAAGGCCGGTTCAAAACTGATTCAAAACTGACATGCAAAAAATATTTAAAAAAATCCAAGACAAAATAATATGCATCATTTTTATAACATTGGCCAAACTGAGAATCATTGTTATTATACGAGTCTGATTGCTAGCTAGTGCTATGGTTCAGTGGCGGAGTAATAATTTTTGTTAAAGAAAGCAACATTATTTTCATAAATATTGAACTAACTAAAAGAGGACGGGTAGATTATTACATAATGAAACTTAAACCACATTGTCATGAACCAGGAATAACACAATTGCTCCATACCAAAATTGCACAAACACTTCAAAGTCGAAGAAATTATGGGATCCAACAAAAGAAAAATCATAAATTCAGTAACCCGGTCTAAATTTCTCTGTTATAATAGAAATATAAATCAGGTTAAAAACACCAAATGAGCAGAGGTACTTCTAATAATGTTCCTTCTTCCAAACAAAAAATAAGTGCCAGTCCATGGCCACTACAATGCTTCCATATGCCACAAAAAAATTCTTCTGGTAGACCAAAAGAACTTTAGGAAATCACTATGATTTCTTTCAAGTTATAAAGATGGACACATAAATCCCCAAATCATCAATTTCAGATTTTAGCAAGTATAAATCCCCAAATCATCAATTTCAGATTTTAAAACCCTAAAAATGAATTTTTTTTTAAAAAATACCTTTTTAAGATTGAGACATTGTGGAGGAAGGAAAACAGGGCAGATCACGGAAGAGGCGACTTGCCCTTGCCGCCGTGGCCGGTGCGACTGTGCCTTGCGATTTGCAAAGCGATTAAGCGAAGAAATGGAATGCGATTTGCAGGCGACTTGCCCTTGCCCTTACCGCCGTGACCGGTGGTCTTCTGTGCGACTATGCCGGGCTGCCGGCGTCTTCTCCGACGTCGATTGGTGATTTGCGATTTGCAGAGCCAAATTGGAATGCGGCGTACAAAAAATAACTAGATGGTCTTTTATGCGTTTCCCGTTAAGTAGTGTTTAGTCTTTAGGAATAGTTTTATTTTTAACACTCTGAACCCTTCTTCTTTCAAAAATCACAATTTACACCCCTATATATATATATATATATATATTTTATAACTACTCGGTAATTTTTTTTGGGAAATCCAGGGTGTGCATTGGCGCACCCTGGTCATATACTACATCCGCCCCTGGTGGTACATTGCATAAATTGTAAACAAAATGGTATTACGTTGCATATATTTTGGTCAATCGCTTTAATATCAAATTTGTACAAATTCCATTTTTCTTATCTTTTCATAAAAAAATAATATATATATATAACTCTTATTTTTATGGGGCAAACCAATACCAATGTGCAATTCCATCACAAAATTGTGGTACAAATAAGCACTTGGGGTTTTTAATCCAAGTGGGTGAAAGCAAATTGGTGCTTCATGCCTGAAACTTGAAGGAGGTGACACAAGTTAGACCCTGTAAGTGCAGAATGTGGTGATACCAGAAGTGATAACCACACCTTCCCAGTGCTGCCGACGGGCAGACTTTATTATATTTGTATATTTGCTTCTTAAATAATTACTGGACTAATATCTAATATTATTGCAAGGTTTGTTATTATGTTGGTCCAATTCACAGGTATAATACAAGCTAGGATATTGCAAGGAAGATAAAAAGAGAGTTATGAATAAATAGGAGATTTTATTCATAACATATGGGAATTCCTCAACAACAAACACATGGGTAATTGACCCATTCAACATCTGAGTTTGTGGAGGATAGAGTACAAGGCGCAGAAGCTTAATGGTACAATAAGGCGAAGCACATTACTTGGGCACAAAGAAGTTGTTCCTATTTTATAGGAAATGTGGAGATTTTCATCCCCAAGACTCGGCCAACTCAAGCTCTCCACTACCCACGTTTTTGTGATCCATCTCAGCCATTATTGGAGTGTTTCCAAAGTCCAAGAAGTACTATAAATAGATGAGGAAGTGAAGATGGAACTCACGGCAATCACAACACACTTTCCTCACACAAAAGTCTTTACACTTATCTTTGTTTCCTTATAAATTCCCAAAATAATTTTATGTTCTTGTATCGAGTTTTATAAAAGTCTTGGCTAGGTTAGGAATTGTGTTATAGACTTAGTTCGTTCCTAGAAGCTTTCGTTGTAATAGCTTTAGGAATTTTCGACCTTGTAATTCTCTCTTATTAGTAGTGAAGGTCTCGCCTTTTGAGGCATCCCTCAAGATATATAATTTATATATCTTGAGAAAATTATTTTCTTGTGTGATTTTTCCGCTGCAACTCTTTCCAGAAATTATTTTCTGTTCGTGTGTGTGAGTGCTGACAGAAGTGATATCGTTGCAGTGACAACACTCTGGATATCACTTCCTTTCTGACTTAAGCCTTGACCCTGCTTTTTCAATTGGTATCAGAGCTGGTTACTTGATATACTAAGTACCTCGGTCCAGTGTGTCATGGCTTATGATCCTGCAAATCCTAATAAAAAAAGACTCCCTGTTCTTGATGGTTCGAATTACGCCTATTGGAAGATCCGCCTTCGTTCGTATATCAAATCAATTGATATCCGGGCATGGCGATCTATTGTGAATGGTTATTCTGTTCCATTGTTTCCGCCGGATGAGGATGGTGACGTTCAAGTCAAGCCTGAATCCGAGTGGACAAATGAGGAAAACGCCCTAGCTGGTTTTAATGAAAAGGCACTTAATGCCATTTATGAGTGGGTTGATATGCATATTTTTAAACTCATTCAAAATACTCCCACTGCTAAGGAGGCATGGGAAACTTTACAAAGATTTTGTGAAGGGGATGATAGTGTGCGTGAAACTAAGCTTAGGAGGCTCACTAATCAATTTGAAAGATTGAGGATGAGTGAAAATGAAGATATCTCTTCATATTTTGAAAAACTTTTTGATATTGCTAATGAATGTCAAGTTTTGGGTGAACCTTTTACAAATAAACAACTTGTTTCAAAAGCAATTAGAACTCTTCCTGAGCGCTTCAATATTAAAGTGTCATCTATTGAAGAGGCTCACAATCTTGCAACCATGGATATTAATACTTTGATGAGCATTTTGCAAAATTTTGAACTAAATCTCGCTGATCAAAGTGATGCTATTAAAGGCAAAAATGTTGCTTTAAAAACTCTTCCTTCGTCTTGTGTAAAAGATGAGGAAGATGAGGTTTTTGATGAAATGGATGAAAATACTAGTGTTGCTTTACTTGCTAGGAAATATAACTCTATGTTAAGAAAATTCAACAAAGAAAATATGCAGGTAAAAGCAAAGGAACAACAAACCAAGGTGTATGATTCGATGCCAAGGAGGACACTCCCAACCACTCAGAAGGTGAATCCAATCCGAAGGACGTCCTCGGATCAGTCGAGCTCCAATCCCAATTACCTCGACTCCATCCAATGTCATACTTGTTCAGGATGGGGTCACTATGCCAATGAATGCGCAAATAATCTGAGGAAGAAGGGTAAGAGCTTGTGGGTGTCTCTCAGTGATAATGAAGAAGAAGGAGTGGACCATGCTCAAGAACCAGACGAGACAACCATGTTTGTCACTGTGTGTGACTCAAACACAGAAAGTGCTATCACAAGTGATAACCCAAGTGGGATAACACCTATGATAACACCCAGCAGGTATAATGATTTCAATTCTGATAATGATGTTTGTTTTGTGGGGTCTATTAACTTGGATGCAGGAAGTTCTCAAGAGGATGCTGAGATGAGTAAGGATGAACTCATAAGAGGATTGAGGAACCTTTATGAGGACATCCTTGAAGAATACAAGAAGGAGCATAGTATGGTGCAATTCTTGACCAAAGAAACTCATCAACTAAGACTTGGCGTGGCTACTCTAGAAATCGAGCTCACAAAGAAGGATGCTGAGCTTGCAAAAGTCACGGCCAAATTGTCCCTTGCCGAAACCACACTTAAGAAACTCAACACGAGGTCTACCAAACTGGATGAGATCCTCATGTTAAGTAAACCTCTCAGGGCAGGTATTGGTTTTCAAGATTCTTTAGATAATATTATCTCTTCTTTGTCTTTGGAAGATAATCAAACATGTTTTGTAAATGAACGTGGAAATGATAATGATTTTTCTTTCAAAATCTCGGATAAGAGGAAGGTGTGTACCTGTTGTCACACTACTGGACATTTTAAAAACAAAAGTCATACCTTTATGAAAAGAAATCAGTCCAGTTCCTCATTGTTACCTGAAGTGTTACCCATCACTTCCGATATCACTGCTTATCAGAGAAACAAAAATCAAAGTAAGAAAGAATGGAGACCTAAAAACAATCAATGATGTGATGTTGTTTTTACTTCTTTAAGAACTAATGTTGAAGGTTCATGGTATTTTAATAGTGGGTGTTCACGTCACATGACGGGAACAAAATTGTTTTTGAAAGACTATGAATCTGTTCCTGGAGGTAATGTTACTTATGGTGGTGGTAGTAAGAGTAAGATAATCGGGAAAGGAACTTTAAATGTGTCCGGTTTTCCCGCTTTAAAAAATGTCTTACATGTAGATGGTCTTGTAGCTAATTTAATTAGTATAAGCCAACTTTGTGATGACAATTTAGAGGTAAAATTCAACAAAAATACTTGTGAGGTCTTTGATCGCACTAACAAGTGTGTGATGTCAGGTACTAGATCAACCGACAATTGTTATTGTTTGGAAGACAAACAGGTATGCAACTCCGTGAGAGTTGATGTCATAACCTTATGGCACCAAAAGTTAGGACATGCCAATTTTTGAAACATTGAAAAGATTATTAAACTTGGTGCTATTCAAGGTGTTCCTAATTTGGATTTCAAAAATAAAATCATTTGTGAAAGTTGTCTTAAAGGAAAACAAACTCGTGTTGGCCACAGTGCTACCCAATACCATGAGCAGTACTCTGGAACAACACATTGTTTTCAACTTTTACATATGGATTTAATGGGTCCTGTTGAAGTCGATAGTTTGGGTGGTAAGAAATATTCTTTAATAGTTGTTGATGATTTTTCTAGATTCTCTTGGATCTTTTTCTTAAAAGAAAAATCTGAGGCATTTGAGAAATTCAAAATCTTACACTCAAAAATCAAAAACATGTTTTGTGCTTCTGTTTCTCGTATAAGATCCGATCATGGTAAAGAATTTGAAAATGCTTCTTTTTCTTCCTTCTGTGAGAAAATGGGAATCCACCATGAATTCTCGGCACCCAAAACGCCTCAACAAAATGGGATTGCCGAAAGGAAAAATCGGACTTTACTTGAAATGGCCCGTGTAATGTTGTTCTCTAAGCAAATTTCTAAAAGATTTTGGGCCGAAACACTAAATACCGCTTGTCACACCGCTAATAGAGTTTTATTAAGACCCGGTACCACTATGACACCTTACGAGATTTTGAAAGGCAAGAAGCCTAAAGTTCACTACTTTCATGTTTTTGGGTGCGTGTGTTACATTTTAAATGACCGGGATCAATTGACTAAGTTTGACTCTAAAAGTGATAATGCAATTTTTCTTGGATATACTCAAGATAGTCGAGCATATAGGGTATATAACCTAAGGTCAAAAACTATCCAAGAGTCGGTTAACATTGTTTTTGATGACTTGTTGAGCAATACAGGTGAAGGACCACAAGAATCTCCCTTGATTCTGTCAGACGAGCTGACTGAAAACAGAGGGAATCCTGATTCTGTTGATGAAGCAGGTGCTGACCGAAGTGATAACACTGTTGAGACAACACTTCCGGTATCACCTGATTCCAGTACCGCTGCTGAAACAGAACAAGAAAATCTAGAAAGTGAAGAGGTTCATGAAGTTATAAGGAGGGATCCCCCAGCCAGAATAAGAAGGAATCATACTTCTACACAAGTAATAGGGGAAGTAAATGAAGGAATTCAAACGAGGAACAAAGAACCTGTCAATTATCGAGATATGGTAAGGTATGTGTGTATGTCTACCACATATGCTCAGGTAAAACACTCTTGTTTATTTCCTTCGTTGAGCCTAAGAATGTGATTGAGGCCTTAAAAGATAATTTTTGGATTCAAGCTATGCAAGAGGAGCTTGAACAATTTACCCGAAATAATGTTTGGACTTTAGTTCCCCGTCCCGCTAACACTAATGTTATTGGGACTAAATGGATTTTCAAAAACAAAAGTGATGAAACGGGTAACATTGTTCGTAATAAAGCTCGTCTTGTGGCTCAAGGATATACACAAGTCGAAGGTATCGATTATGATGAGACCTTCGCACCTGTGGCTAGAATTGAGTCCATAAGACTCCTCTTGGCTATAGCTTGCTACCTTAAAATAACATTGCACCAAATGGATGTGAAAGGAGCGTTTTTGAATGGATATATTGATAAAGAAATATATGTTGAACAACCAAAAGGTTTTGAAGATCCATTCAAACCACACCATGTTTATAAGCTTATAAAAGCATTATATGGCTTGAAACAAGCTCCTCGAGCATGGTATGGACGCTTAACTCAATTTTTGTTAGATTATGGTTTTGTTAGAGGAGAAGCCGATAGGACTTTGTTTATCTTAAAAATGGTAAAACCCTTGTCATAGCTCAAATATATGTTGATGACATTGTTTTTGGCTCCACATCAGAAACCTATTTGAAAACATTTGTGGATGCCATGTCATCAACTTTCGAAATGAGTATGATAGGGGAACTAAACTTTTTCCTTAGATTGCAGGTGAAACAGTCGAATGAAGGGATCTTCATCTCTCAGAGCAAGTATGCGAAAAGTTTAGTAACAAAGTTCGGGTTGGAGCATGCCAAGGAGTCTAAAGTACCAATGGGTTCGACACTGAAGTTGGGAAAGGACCAAGTTGGGGAGGATGTGAATCCAACCCTATATCGCTCTATGATAGGTAGTCTCCTCTATCTTACCGCAAGTCGCCCTGATTTAATGTTTAGTGTGTGTGTATGCGCACGATATCAAGCCAGTCCTAAACTTTCCCACCTAAATTCAGTCAAAAAGATTATCAAATATGTGTCGGGGACGAGTGATTTAGGAATATGGTTTTCTAAGGATACTAATACCAATATTGTTGGTTTTAGTGATTCTGACTGGGCGGGTGACATGGATGATAGGAAAAGTACTAGTGGGGGGTGTTTCTTTTTGGGTAATAACTTAGTATCATGGTATAGTCATAAACAGAACTGTGTCTCCCTCTCGACTGCTGAATCAGAATATATAGCAGCCGGGAGTTGTTGTTCTCAACTTATTTGGTTAAAACACATGTTAGATGACTATGGTCTTGAGAGTAACACTTTGACCATGTACTGTGATAACTTGAGTGCAATAAACATTTCAAAAAACCCGGTTCAACATTCCCGCACTAAACACATTGATATACGTCACCATTTTCTAAGAGACTTGGTTGAAAAAAATTTGATAAACATAGAGCATATTGATACTAAGTATCAACTTGCTGACATTTTTACCAAGGCTCTTGACCATGAGAGATTTTCTAGTTTGAAAAGATCTCTTGGTCTTTGTATTATTTAATCTAATGTTTATGAGTGTTACCCTGAGTGTTGTCAACACTTCTGGTAACACTGTAAAAAAAAAAATTGTTGTTTTTTTTTTAAGCTCTTGGAGCGGCACATGCTGACCTTTTTGTTTTGGTAGGTTTATACTTGGTTAACATGTTTGTCAAATCCCCTTTGTACTCAAAAGTGACAAAGTCACTAATTTTTGTGATAAAATTAAAAGGCAAAAGGCAAAAAGCACTTATAGTATTTCCTAAGTAACTCGGGGCACGGCGTTCGCTGCGACGATGCACTCTTGCCAAAGGGAGATACTATCTAGTGATTTCGCACTAAGTATTAGGAACATGTAGTTCGCTACTACAGTGTATCCTACTTGAAAGGTGCAAATCACTAAAGTATTTTTTACACTTTATAAGGACTCGGAGCACGGAGCTCGTTACTACGATGCTATCTTGTAGATATTGAAGTGTAAATTATACTTATTTTAAAGTGATTAAAAATGAAGAACAAGCTTATTTTATCTAACTTGTTAGATTTATTTTACCTCAAACACTCTTAATTAAGGCTTACTATGCCTCAAGTGTTTGAATTTGGAATAGCTTGTTTATGCCTCAATTGCTTATCATATAGAAGCTTAACAAGGTACCTCAAGTGTTAATAATGAGGATTGTTTTGCCTTATGTTCTTTAAATATAAAAAGTTTTTATCAAGGGGATATTTGACTTATGTGTTCTCTAAAGTGTTACCATCATTGCCAATAACACATTAGTATGTGCCACATTATTTTTTTATTATTTTCGGAATTAATAATTAAAGTTGGAAAGTCCGAAAGTCCCTTAATTTTGTGGAGTTTATTGATTTCCAAAAGGTTTTTATTAAATCCTTTTATTTGTGGTGAATCTAATTAGGTAACTATATCCCTATTATTTTGGTGTCATAATTCAAATTGAATTTCAAAATGTGTGGGAGCCTTACCTATGCCGAATTCACCTAGTTTCTTTTATTTCTTTTATTTTCATTTAAAAAAAAAAAAAAAAGCTTTTTGGGATAATGGCCGGTTGGTTATTTTAAAATGGGGGAGTGATAGAGATAATAGCTAACTAAGCTAGAAAATAGGGGAGTTGAGTGTTTTTAGGAATAGGAAGAGTTATCTAATAATGGGTATTTAGTTTTTTAAACTCTCCTCCCTCCTCATACTCACCGATCTCCTCTCTTGCCTCTCTATTTCTCGGGTTATCAAAAACCCTAGAAATCCCTCTCCAAAAATTCTTCCTTCTTTTCTCAAATCATCAATGGCTTCACCATCCAAAGCAACCACCGAGCCAATGGAAGTCTCTCCAAGTGTGGGTGAGGCTAGATTTTTCTCTCCTATGGAGACATCACCGGCGACAACACCGGTAACATCACCGCCGAATTTGGCGATTGTGGTGTCCAATCCGCCTCCCATTCCGGTTGCACAAGCCCGTGCAAGCGCGGTTCCTTCCCAACCAGTTGCTCCGACCACCAAAGCCGTCAAGAAAAAGCGGAAATCACCGCCTCAACCACCGCCAGTTCAAGCACTCAAAAAGAGGACTTCAAGCAGACTTCAGGCAATTTTCAGAAAGTCAACGTCCAATACTCCTGATGATCCTGTTGATCTTTCAGAAAGTGAGTCTCAAAGTTTGTCATCTCCCCATGCATCCGACGAGAATTACTCGGTTGAGAAAGAAGCCTCTGAAGACGACTTTGATAAATGGGTTGATGATCAAGAAGATACTGAGACATTGGCTGCTGCTGCACAAAGATTGGCTAAGGGTAAAGGAATTCAAGGTGCTGACAGTAGTGCTGTCAAGAAGGCGACAGCACCTTCGATAGCACCTCAAGCTCGTCAAACCCGGTCCAAAACACAGGAGGTACACCATTCTTCTCCTCTTATCTCTGAATCTGATGCTGCTTCTGATGATGAGACAAATTTCGTAGAGGAAAATAGTGCCTTTCCCTTTCAACACTTCTCTCTTGAATTTTATAAAAAGGAAAATATGGAATTCTTACTCAAACATTCAAACACTCCTTTTTTAGAAGAGAAGAACATTGGTGAAGTGGACTTAAGGAATAATGGTGTTTATCAATTTTTAGAGGACCGTAATTTTTTGATTCCCAATACCCAAGCCAAACTGTATGTTGATAAGGTTGTCCGAAATTTCTATGCCAATTTGAGTTCGTCTTTGGATAATGTCAACTCTCCCGCCTTTGGAAAGGTTTTTGTTAGGGGAAAAGTTTATCTCTTTAACCCTGAAATCATCAACAAAGCCTTAGGTCTTCCTCATGTTCAAGAGGAGAGTATTAATTGCAACAAAGACGTTATGGCCGACTTTCTTACTCATCATGAAGTCCGAAAATGGCCTAATGATTCCAAGGTTAAATTTCCTGCTTCTAAGCTTACATCGCTTTACTCTGTCCTTCATAAACTTTGCTTATTCAATTGGCTTCCCTCTAAAAGTGACCAAAATTTGACCATGGAACAAGCAAAAGTTTTATTCAAACTCGGGAAAAACAAGCCTATTAATTTTGGGAATCTAGTCTTTAAGCATCTTGCTTCGTGGCCAACCCGAAAAGACACAACCTATTTCCCATTTCCCTCTCTGATCTTTCGAGTCCTCACATTTCAAAAGCTTCCTATTGAAGGCTCTGCTATGTTTACACCTGGTCCTGTTTTTTATACATCGATAATCAACTAAAAAGAGGAAATCGGTACAAGGATCTACCATGGGTTAAACCTTCAGTCACCCGACCTCCACCTCCTCTGAAAGCACGCTCTCGAGCTCAACAACCTGTTCCAGATTTCACATTTCCATTTCCTACAGGTACAGCCGGCAGTGCTTCACAAAGTGGGGTCCACACCTCCGATAGCACTTTTGATATGACCTCTCAAATTGCTGTCCATAAGATGTTACACAGGATTATGTAAAATGTACAGGTTCAGGTTCAGTCATGGCTGAATATTCAGCCAGACTTGCAAGCTCTCATAACTCAGATTTCTCCACAAACAGGGGGAGAGAATGCTGCTGCAGGTGCTGCCACAAGCGCTGGGAGAAGTGCTGGAGACAATGATCCTGAACAAGCCGAAGCCGAGGACGAGGAGGAAGAAGATTGATGGTCCTTCTGAAATTCTTGATTTTGGAAGCTGGGTACTTCTTAAAACAATTTGCTTAAAGGTTGTGTTTAAAATTTGTGGTGATGGTGTTTAAACAATTTTATTGTGTGGTGGTGGTGTTTTAAACAATTTTCTTTGGTTGTTTGGTTGTAAAACAATTTATGTTTTGGTTGGTTTTGTGAAGTGTGAGATGCACTTCATAACATTTGGATGTTTTGGATATTGACCGTGGACTTTTTCGGTCGTTTTAGTACTTATGTTTAGTACTTTGGTTATTTCTTTGTCATTGATATTTTGGTTAACTCGCCTCTTTGAGGGGGATTTTATTTTCGAGAAGAGTGCATGTATATTCTAGACTTGTGACTAACTTTGTCTTGCAGGTCGCAGCATTATTTAGTTTGTGAAGAAATATACAATTAAGGGGGAGATTGTAAGTGCAGAATGTGGTGATACCAGAAGTGATAACCACACCTTCCCAGTGCTGCCGACGGGCAGACTTTATTATATTTGTATATTTGCTTCTTAAATAATTGCTGGACTAATATCTAATATTATTGCAAGGTTTGTTATTATGTTGATCCAATTTACAGGTATAATACAAGCTAGGATATTGCAAGGAAGATAAAAAGAGAGTTATGAATAAATAGGAGATTTTATTCATAACATATGGGAATTCCTCAACAACAAACACATGGGTAATTGACCCATTCAACATCTGAGTTTGTGGAGGATAGAGTACAAGGCGCAGAAGCTCAATGGTACAACAAGGCGAAGCACATTACTTGGGCACAAAGAAGTTGTTCCTATTTTATAGGAAATGTGGAGATTTTCATCCCCAAGACTCGGCCAACTCAAGCTCTCCACTACCCACGTTTTTGTGATCCATCTCAGCCATTATTGGAGTGTTTCCCAAGTCCAAGAAGTACTATAAATAGATGAGGAAGTGAAGATGGAACTCACGGCAATCACAACACACTTTCCTCACACAAAAGTCTTTACACTTTTCCTTGTTTCCTTATAAATTCCCAAAACACTTTTATGTTCTTGTATCGAGTTTTATAAAAGTCTTGGCTAGGTTAGGAATTGTGTTATAGACTTAGTTCGTTCCTAGAAGCTTTCGTTGTAATAGCTTTAGGAATTTTCGACCTTGTAATTCTCTCTTATTAGTAGTGAAGGTCTCGCCTTTTGAGGCATCCCTCAAGATATATAATTTATATATCTTGAGAAAATTATTTTCTTGTGTGATTTTTCCGCTGCAACTCTTTCCAGAAATTATTTTCTGTTCATGTGTGTGAGTGCTGGCAGAAGTGATATCGTTGCAGTGACAACACTTAGGATATCACTTCCTTTCTGACTTAAGCCTTGACCCTGCTTTTTCAGACTTTTCTTTCATTTTGGGCTGCCAACCCAATCCAGAAATATCGAATAGACCGGTTATTGGCACATAGTCACAATAGGTGCCGTTAGACCCTCTCTTTTTTTTTGTATTTTTTAAATGTTGATAAATTAAATATTTATTTTAAAAGATAAAAAGGCAATGAATTAAATTTAGGTTATATAGGCAGAGAGAGAAAGGGATTTAAAAATTAAAAAAAGAAGTAAATGATATATGTATATGTTCATGTGCAAAAGAGGTTAAAAATATATTTAAGGACAAATTGCAGATTGGTGACCTGAGTTTGTTTCATGTTCGCAATCCCCAACCCGAGTTTTTAATTGTTGCAATCAGACACCTAAGTTTGTCAAATTTTTGCAATATGGTGAATAAACTAACATTTTGTTAATTTTTTGACGGACATGTTGCCATGTGCATCGCACGTGACATTTTAAAGGGCAAATATGTCCTATTTTTAAGGGCGTGCAATGCACGTGTTTTATCCTTAATCGATCTTTTAACCATCCCAACTAGGTTTTTGACACGCCCCAAGTCCCGAGATCCCCTAATAGAACCTCGAACCTGGTGCGCGTAACTAACAAGGAACAAGAAACTAACGGGAAACAGGAACAATACCTGTTAGAAACAAACTGACATGATATATATACTCAAGAGTAAGGAGCTAAGATAGCTCACAACGAGTTCTAGACCAAGAAAATTAAAACCAAACATGGTTACATACAGCGGAAGACATGCCTAGCACATAATCTGGCATCAAGAAATGTCTAGAGACAACAAGTACTACACAAGTCTACCCCAAACAAGCCCTGAGTTTAACAACTCAAACAACATCGTCCTTACCAAAGTGTAAAAGGACACTAGTCTCAAACAAGAACATCCTGCGGAGTACGTTCCCAGCTATGTCGAGCCTCACTGCGTACTATCCCCTGCTTTCCTGGGGGGGGGGAACAAATAAAGGGTGAGATAAATCTCAGTAAGCTATTAACATGCAACTACATGACATGTTATCACGCAATTCCAGTAGATACTCAAGTAATCATATATCAAGTATCATCAAGTAACAATTATAGGAGAGGCTAAGCCAACTCAACAAGTAATCAAGCTCAAGATATGATCAGGTAACAAGTAGTCAAGTAGTGTGAGAGGCTAGACCAACTCACCAAGAAGCACATAGGCCTATCACGTATCATTACCTGAATCCTTCCTTATTTCTCCCAAGAATACCATTGTTGTCGATGCTTGTATAGCTGATAACAACCACGATCAAGATCAAGAGACTGCTATGCAGTATATAAGAAGACCCGGTAACCAGTGTCATTCACAAGAACAAGATTCACGAGGTGTTCATGAGTTTAGCATTCACTTATATCAGGCGTATTGCTCTAATACAGGATGCTAAGCCCTTACTATGGCCGGTAGTAAGGAAAAACAGACCGAATGCATAGACCCACGATTATCACTTATGCCCTAGCCCTCGCAATAAGCGTGAACCTATACACCCCTCTGCACCAAATAAGCCAGCTGGACTCACACGAGAATGCACAAGTAGATGTTTACTTGAACTACGAGAATAGAACTAAGTCCCATATTAGTGGACCAGTCTTTATGCACCATGTAATCATGTATCATGTGCTCACGAGAATATGCACCATGTAATCATGTATCATGTGCTCACGAGAATATGCACCATGTAATCATGTATCATGTGCTCACGAGAATACAAGTACACATACGCAATCATTGCGAAGACAAATCAATCTAACAATGGCACGTAGAGTGTCCATATAACACGGTCAATCCAAGTTAGAGTCTATTAATAACAGACCTCAAACAAGTAGTAGGGTATATCATTCTATATCACTTTGTCACATGCCAAGTTTGCACGTACATATTCATATCACGTTTAACACATTAAAGTATTTATCACGATACCCTTATTATCAAATAGAGCCCAATACCTTAGACTCTAAATACGTAGTAGAATAGGTCACATCATACCTAGTCACAGTCATATCTCACGTATATGTATCGTTAGTGATCGAATACATTTTCCATCACATATTGTGTTCTGTAGTTATTCTTATTAACTTAAATCGTAGTATTCACGATTATATGAATTATCCTCATATTACACTAGTCCCTATTTTCTTTAGGAACCCATTTCAAGACAAGATATCTTTTTTTATTCTTTATATACTTCATTGAGTATATACATGATTAAAACCAATCACTAGCACTTTAGTGCTTATTCATAGCACTTCCAATATACACGTATCAAATTCAAATGTGTAGTAGAGTTAATTATTCTCTATCTAATCCCATATCCCAACTCTTTCGATTATTCATACCATGTATCAAGTAATCAAGAAGTAATATTCTATCAAGTAAATATATGCAAAATTTGCATATACACATCAAGAATCATTCAAGTTTATTACCATACACATATGTTGGTGTCAAGGCACGTACAAGATTTTATAATCTTATATTCAAGTCTTAATCCAATTATTTGGATGTTCAAGTCATGTACAAGATTTTATTGTCTTATACTTCAAGTTACTGTCTCAACTTAAGACATTCAAGACATTCAAGACATTCAGGACATTCAAGACATTCAAGACATATACCAGATTTTATCATCTTATATCCAAGTTCTCAATCCATTTCTTTGGATGGTTAACCATGTACAAGAGTTAATCATCTTATACTTCAAGTTCAAGCTAGGAAGATGAATTATACATCTTTCACGTATTATTTTCCAATCCTTTTCTTAGGACATTCAAGCTCAAGACATTAGTTGGTGCCCCTAAGGTACACAAACATAGGTTCCAAGACAAGCATAACACATAAGTGCTTGTTCGTAGCACTTTCAAAACATAAAGAAGAGTTCTTCATTTTATACTCAAGTTCTCATTTTAATTTAATGAGTAATCATGTTCAAGACTCACTTCTGATGCCCCTAAGGTGTCACAACACTTGCTAGGACATCTTATACTAAGGCTCTATGCCTTAGGAGGGATAAGCTTTCATTTCAGGGGACCGGGCGGGCGCCTACAAGGGACCGGGCGGCCGCTCATTAGAGCACTTTTGGAACCAAAATTTCTGATGAAATAGGCGGGCGCGCGAGGGACCATCAGGCGGGCGCCTGGTACAATTTTCAGTAAATACCAAATTTCTTTCCAGACTTATAATTCCCCGTCCCAAGCGTAGGAGTATACTTTTACTCACAATTTAACATTACCCAGGACATATAATAAGCTTAAATCACTTATTTCAATTATACTTTCTTATTTCAACAGAGACTTTTATACTTACAAATTCTCCGTCCCAAGCGTAGGAGTATAAACCCACTAACACTTTCTAACATTCAAGAGTGCATTTTAACATGCTCAGAACACTTCTATAGAGACACTTTATTAATTTATCACCGTCCCACAAGTAATAGAATAATTTTCTTTTATTCCATTTCAATATTTCACCGTCTCAAAAGTATAAGTATAATTTTCTAATACTCCCTCCGTCCCGCCGAAAATTGCAAAAAAAAAATCATGGCACAAGAATTAAGGGAAAAGTGAAAAAGGTGATGTGTTGTGAGTGTTGATAGTTGAGTGGGAGAGAGAAAGTGGGGTAGAGAATAGTTAGTGGGTTGGTGGATGTGAGTATGAGAAGTGGGACCCACTAATTAAAAAATATTAAAAACTTTCCATTTATGGAATGTGCAATTTCTATGGGACGCCCATTTTGGTAAGTTTTGCAATTTTCGGTGGGACGGAGGGAGTATACTAATATAATCATCTAGGGATACTTCCATTCATTTCCCCGTACCACAAATAATGGTATAATTTTTCTAATAATATTTAAATCGAGTTACTATTTTACCGTCTCACGAATAGGAGTATAATTTTCTTTAACAATTTGTAAACCCATTTAGATTTAGGTTCATGTTCTCTGTGTACAAAGTATAAAAATACTCCCTTCGTCCCAATTTAACAAGTATCACAAAAAATTGCTCAAAACTCGATTTTAACAAGAACACGTATCGGGAATAACATATATGCATGTTATTACAAGTAAGGGGGAGTCAATAACTTACCTAGCCTGAAATCAAGTTGACCCAAATTAATTTCTGATCAGTCGGAAACGCTCTATTCAACGCCACGAATATTTATCCGGGTCTAGAATCACGAACAGATGGATAATTAAGCTCGAGAAGTCGAGAATAGGGTAAACCCTAAACCTAGCTTTTTCACAGAGAAAGAACGAGAAGAAAATGAACTTTGCTTTCTCTGAGAAAAGAAGCAACAAGATATACTTTGAAGTTTCACGAAATGACACTTAGGTCCCTCAAGTTCTAACTTTGACAAAAAGACCCCTAAACTTTCAACTTTGACATTTAACCACCTTAATTTTCTAAAGTAGTTAAATAATTAACTCAAATAAAATAGCATATAAATATGCTAGTCAAGAATTTAACAAGCAAGTCAAGAATTTAACAAGAATTAGGACGGACGTTACAGTTTTCGTATTTGATTTCACTAACCCAAATTCCAACTACTGGAGGCGAACCTGGCGATTAATTAGGGCTTACGCGATGTCGAGAGACGAAGGCGTGAACTGGGTGAAACGTGCCGATGACTATTTGCTTGATGGAACGCCATTATATGGTGAGTTTACTGTGTTTTTTTTTTTTTTTTTTTAATGTATTGAACGATTTGGTGAGTGTAATATGTGTTTGTCAGTGTTTGTTTTTTCAATTCAACTATTTGGTGGACATTTAGGTTAAAGATTCTAATGTGTTTGTCTTTATGTGTAATGGGTCCATTAGCTGTTTAATTTTTTGTTTGAAAATGAGATTTTTTTTACTTTTTATCCATTGGTATGCGTGTGTGGTCCCTGATGTTCCTTCTTTCCATGACTTTAACTTTATTGAAATGCTTTATTGAATTTTCTTTTGTAGGTATGAACAATTATTATACTGTTAGAATGGTGTATGGTGGACATTTTGAGGAAACTGATAAAAAATCATATACTGGTAGTGGGGTCGGGTGGTTTGACTATGTAATACCTGAAAAGACAAGGCTTTGTGACTTAAAAGACATGGCAAATATTTTGGGAGTGAATGACCAAAGAATCTCTTTTTATCAGAAAGTTTATGTGATAGATACTTATGTTGGTTTTAAGTTACTTATGAATGATGAAGATGTGTTAGACATACCAAAGTATATATGTCAAAGGGATGAAAGGGAGGCAGAAATATATGTTGACATTGTTGTTGAAAATGAATCGAATGAAAAGATTGGTACCTTGCTTAAGACGAAGGGAAAACAGCAGTGTAAGGGGAAGGGTAAAGAAAAATGGATAGTGATGTTTTAGAGACTGATAAGAATGTTGAGGATAATTTGAGTGGTTCAACTTCTGAATATGAATCAATTACTGATAGTCAATATGGTAGTCTAGAGGATGACTTGTGTTATTAAGCTAATGTTGATGATGGTGTTGAGTATGATGGTGTTTCAGTGGGTGGTAAAAAAAATAGTAGCAAGCAAGCAGAGTCGTCTTTCCATGGGAAAAGAGTTCGAATGGATGACACTGACTATGATAGTGAGGAAGGGTTAGAAGGGTATCACAGTGGGGATGATTGTGTTAGACCAAAGGGTAGAATGTTTGATCCAAGAATTGACATGATTGAAGCTCTAAAATTTGAATTGTTGATGCAATTTAAGGACTGTAAAAAGTTTAGAGCTGCAGTTAAGAGGCATGCTATTAAGTTAGGCAAACCAATCACATTCCTCTTCCAAAAAAAATGATAAGGTGAAAGCAGTTTGAAAACCTCCTTGTGAGTGGAGTTGTTATGCTTCAAGGGAGCAGCATGAGAGACATCTAATAATCAAAACTCTTAATGATGAGCATACTTGTGGGAGATGTTTCAAAAGCAGGTTTACTGATTCATCTTGGATAGCAAAGGAATTCTTAGATGAGTGAAAATAAGATCCAAACAAATCTGCAAAGGCAATCAAGCTGAAGATTTTTCAGAAATACACAATGAATGTCTCTACAGACAAGATATACAGAGCAAAGGGATTATGCCGAAGAACTGAGAAGAAGAAATCCTGGTAGTACAGTCACCATGAAACTAGTTGATGGCAGTGTGGAACTTGGGCAGCCTCTTTGAGAGGTTCTATGTTTGTTTGGCAGGGTTAAAAAATGGATTCAAACATTGTAGAAGGATATTGAGTGTGGATGGGTATTTTTTGAAAGGAGAATGTGGGGGTCAGTTATTAGCAGCCTCAGTGATAGATCCAAACAACAATTGGTTTCCTGTAGCCTATGCAGTGGTTGAGAGTGAGTGCAAGGCTTCATGGAGTTGGTTTATGGGGCAGTTGGTAGATGATCTGGACATTAACGATGTTGGGTTCAAAATTATGTCAGATAAACAAAAGGGACTTATTGAGACTGTGAAAGAGCTTCTCCCAAATGCAGAGCATAGGTTCTGTGTGATGCACATGCTCGGGAATATGAGAAATGCAGGTTTTAAAGGGATAACATACAAGAATCTTTTGTGGAATGCAGCAAGGGCAACAACTGTGCCTAGGTTTAAATACTGGATGGAACAGGTGGCTGAGCAAGACATCAATGCATTCCATTGGTTTGATGATAAGCCACCTACACATTGGTCTAGATCAGATTTTGATACTTCTGTGAAATGTGACATTTTACTGAATAACTTGTCTGAAAGTTTTAATAGTTACATTTTGAATGCAAGAGATATGCCAATTCTGTCATGCTTGGAAACAATCAGAACTCTGTTAATGGTGAGGCTTCAAAACAATCGGGAAGTTGCAGCAAAAACATTTATAGGGAAAATCTGTCCTAAGATATTCAAGGAGTTAGAGAAGAGGAAGAAAATGGTAAATGATTGTATTCCATCATAACCTAATGGATTTAGGTTATGATGACTGCAAGTCAGCCACCCCCCCTACAACTCAATCACCACCACATATTGTCACTGAAGAGCTTGTGAATGAACCATCACCAGGGGTAATGCAGATGGTTGTCCCAATTGGTAGAGAGAAGACTACAATTAATAAGAGTTTTGCAGACATTGGACCATCTTCACCATCAAAACAAGGACAAGCAATGAAGGATGGATACATTCAGAAAGGGGGAAAAACTTATGTGACCTTGTCTCATTTGAAAGCTCAGGCAAAGAAGGATGGTGCCAGTGGAAGTGGTCATGGAAAGAAGAAACAGAAAACAAAAGACCCTCAGGTAAAGTTAAGAAGGTCTTCAAGATGTGAGGCAATTAGGTGGATAGCTCCCAAAGTGATTGATACTACACCCATTGACTTGACAGAAGACAATGAAGAAGACACTGAGGAAGATACTGATTGAAGGGTTTATTTAAGATTTTTTTTTGTTAGTTAATGATGGTTTGTAAACATTGTATGGGGCTGTTTTTGGGGTTGTTCAGGTTTTGGGATATGTGTGCACAAACATTGTATATGGTTGTTTTTTAGGTTTGTAGATTCCCTCCTGGTATATGTTTGCACAAACACTTGTGTAGGGCAATTTTTGGGGTTATTGTTTCCCTTTAGATAATTGTTGGTACAAACCAATGTCTATGTCGTTTCTTTGGTTTACTAATGCCAATTTAATTGTGTTTGTTAAAAGACCTTGTAAACGTAATTCATGCTCAGTTTCTTTAGGTATAATGCTATGTTTTTTTTTTTTTTTTTTTTTTTTTTTTTTTTTTGTAACATATTTCATGCTCCTGGTATAATTCTCTGTTTTCTTAACACCTAACACCACACCAAACATAACAACTTTTCTTAATAATCATAATTTGTATCATTTCATTTCGAAGATCCATCATCTTACAACAATTCCAGTTGTATGTTCATGCTCTGGTTTACATAACTATCTCCCAAGCAGAAAATACGACCACGATAGTACAAGCAACATGAACAAAGCAACTATCTTCTTCCTCTGTCGAGCAACTGTTATCTCCAGATGATTCTTTTTTCGAAGAAACCCAGGTATGATGACAGTAGATCTAAAACACATGGGTGGATCTATCCACTCAAAGTACCTACAGTCCTTTCGAGTCTGCATTTGAAAAACAAAAAATCACAATTCTAATTTCATAAAAACAGTGACTATAATATTCTCAAAATGCACGAAATATTGATAACAAAATTGCAAATTTGAATCTTACCCCCTTGTTTGGACATTTGACGAACCTCCTACCAGGATTTGTATCAGTCCAAGAGGTTTGCTCTCTTTCTATGAGTCCACACCGACAATGCATTTTTTACCTCTGTGTAATTCGATTTCGATGATGGGTGGAGGGGTAAAGAAGATGGTGGTTGTCGCCTGTTTGAGAAGGATATATAAAGAAAATTGGGTATTAATGGAGGGAGTCAATTCGGCATTAATGGAGGTAAAGGGTTGTTGTTGACGGTATTAATGGAGGTGGGAAGAGGACACAACGACCGGTTCAAAGATCGATTAAGGATAAAACACGTGCATTGCACGCCTTTAAAAATAGGACATATTTGCCCTTTAAAATGTCACGTGCGATGCATATGGCAACATGTCCGTCAAAAAATTAACAAAATGTTAGTTTATTCACCACATTGCAAAAATTTGACAAACTTAGGTGCCTGATTGCAACAATTAAAAACTCGGGTTGGGGATTGCAAACATGAAACAAACTCAGGTCACCAATCTGCAATTTTCCCTATATTTAATTTATTGATGAATTTCGCTGCGTCACAAAGAAAGAGTTTTTTTGTAAAATGACCTTGCTTACTATCAAGTTATTGCATATTAACCTTTGTACTGTCGAAGTGCTCAATGTAACATGCGTCCTTTTGTTTAATATCCAATGTGAACAAGTTTTCTGACTGGTGTTAAAAACTTAACGGTTTTGTATGCATATTTTTCAAATATGGTCTTTAAAGTTTTTTTTTTTTTTTTTTTTTTTTTGCAATTTCCTCATCCCTCTCATAGAATTGTCAAATTTTTAACTGGAGTTGATCATGTGCTATCACGTGACTAACATTCGTCAAATAAAATAACTGGTGTGGAAGTATGAGGGGTTAAATTGTAAAATGTTAAACCAATGATCCAAAAATGAAAAACCCTACCCTATCCCATTATCAAATCAACGTTAAACGCAGAGAACTCCGTCCCTTCAATTTTTCTCCCATCCGACACAAGCTGCCGGTGCCGCCTCCACACTTCTCTATCTCATCTGCAACCAGCCTATCCATCACCGTTACCACCACAGGACTCTATCACCATTGCCATTCATCTCCTCCACCGCCACCTACTCCCTCGATCCCTCCACCATTTAGAAGCCGCACAAGAACAAAACCCAGAGTCACACTCTCTTTGTTTCTCTCTCTCTCACCTACACACATACACTCACATTCTCTCTTTATATCTGCCTCCCCATATTCCACGACTCCGGCCACCGTAGCCATTATCGGTGGTGGTGGTGTAATTTTGCCTTCCCTTTCTCCGCCTCCGTTCACCTATCCAAGCAAGTCGTCGACCTTTCTCTTCTCCACGAAAACCCATATCGTATTATTAATTTGTGATTTTTCACAAATCTAAGAAAACCAAATCTGTAAAATTGATTTTTCATAAATATATGGGTTTGTTAGTTTGTTGAATTTTTGGGTTTTTTTCAATTTATAATTTTGTTGGTTTGTTCAATTTGTGAATTTGGTGGTGGTGGCGGTGATTGGTGGCAGGTGCAGTTGTATTGAAGATTTTGTCGCCGGAAAAAATGGAAGTGGTGTAGGTGTTAGAGAGGGTTAGTTGATAGATGGTTGTTAAGTATTTAACGATTGTTAGTTACGTGATAGCACATGACCAACTCCATTTGAAAATTTGACAATTCTTTGAGAGGGATGAGGACATTGCAAAAAATAAAACTTTAATGACCACATTTGAAAAATATGTATACAAAGCCGTTAAGTTTTTAACATCCGTTAGAAAACTTGGTCACATTGGATATTAAACAAAACTACTACGTATGTGACATTGAGCGCTTTTACAATACAAATGTTTTTTTTTTTTTTTTGAAAGATTATAATACAAATGTTAAAATGCAATAAATTGATAGTATGCATGGTCATTTTGAAAAAAAAAACTCCACAAAGAAAGCGCAACTCAACTCAGAAGTGTTAATTTTAAACAAGATAAACAGGGTTGCAGGCTAACTGGGCAGGGCTTGGTGGCGGGATGGGCTGACCCGAATGAGACACAAGCTGGGTTTGAGGCGCGCCAGGCTTACGGTTTCGGGCCATAGTGAACATCTCCAGCTTAAACCATTATTTTCGTTAAGCATAGCCCGAAATTTTTTCTCATTTTTATAATTTGAGTTTAAAAGTAAATAAACAAAACTTAGCTAGTAATGCAAGTGTTTCCATTATTAAAAAATTTAAATAGTGAGAAAATCATTTTAAGACGGAAGAGTAATATGTTTAAAATACGGTATAAAAATAATATATAAATTTAATATAAAATATTATACAAATTTACAGTAAAAAATACTGTATAAAAAGGCATAAAGGTTAAAAATAATTTTAAATGTCGATACGGGTTTAGTAGATGAACTATATATGGGATTAAAAATACGTCGTATTTTGTTATGTAAATAAATTAAAATTTTGCTAACCTCTCATATAAGTTAATCTACGCTCATAGTTTCATGACAAATTCTCATATGCTGCGGGTGTACACCGTGCGACGGGTTCGACCCATGGGTCAGCCCGCCCCGATCCGCCAGCCTCTCCTCCATTTTCAGCGCGACACGTGTTGTTTTAAAAAAAACAATAACTTTAAAATGCTATATCTTGATATTTATAACTCGGGATTTTTTTTTAAAAATACCGTTGTGTTCGTCTCGTCGACGAGACGAATCAAACTAGATAGGTCATGATATGGTTTGATTTTTTTTTTTTTTAAAAAACATACTTTTTAACACACAAAAAATTTTGAGTTACTCGTCACCTGAGATGTAACACTCTGTTCTGATAAAAGTAATAATTTCATCTTTAAAAAGTAACACTTTTTACTGTCAAATGTAACAGCAGTTTTACAAGAAAATTTAAATTGTTTGATAGTTTTTGTGGTTAGAAACAGTAATATTTTGAAGTGTAACAGAGTGCATATATGATTATAATTTCTATATATAAATGTTACATTTTTATTTATTAAATGTTACTTTTTTCTTAAAAAAAAATAGTAAAAATTCATGTATATAATCGTGTTTTCATTTCAATTGTTACTTTCTCAATAAAAATTGTTACATTTCAGATATAATGTTACATTTAAGAATATAAACTGTTACAGTTGAGAAAAAAATGTTACATTCATTTTTTTTTATAAAATGTAACATTAGTTAGTTTGTCAGTCTTATGTTAATTTTGAAAAAAAGAAGCTATTACATTTGAAAAAAATAGTGTTACATTCCTTTATAAAAAGTGTGACATTAGTTTAGTTGTCACTTATGTTATCTTTAATCTATTGCAACAAAATTGTGGTACATTTGGAAAAAACAAAGTGTTACATTTCGTTATAATAAGTGTTACTTTCGTTGGCAAGGAAAAATAAAGTTGGGGGACAAAAAAAATCTCAGCATTAAAAAAAAAAAGAAAAAGAAAGAAAAAAAACCCGGCTCGGCTCCGTGCGCCGTCGCACACCATGCGGCGGCCGCACAGGAGACAAGCTCTAGTTTCATTGTATAACCTATACTCCCTCTCCTACACCCGAAATAGAATTTTGGTAGTTTTTTTAATACTTTGATCATGTAATTTAAATAAGAAATAATTATCCTAATATAAATTTAAAAATTATTATTTAGAGCATTATTAATTTTGATACAATAACAATTTTTAAATTTTTATTTGGATTATTATATTATCTTCAAAAGACTTGGTCAAAGTAGGTGTTGTGAGTATGAAAGAGAGAGAAAGTGGGTGGAGAAAATAAATGAAAAGTTGTTGTGAGTATGACAAGTGTGTCCTACTAATAAAAAAGTAATAAAATCTTTCCATTTTGGGATGTCCTATTTTGAGTGGGACACCCAAAATGGCAAAACGTCCTATTTCGGGTGGGTCGGACTGAGTATATATTCTTAAAAAAAATTATGCTCAATGTATAAATACGTATATGTGGCTTTAATTTTACTTTTTAAAAAATAAACAAAGCTAGAAAAATTGTCACGGCTACTTCCCTTCTGCAAACTGAGGAAAAATGAACAAAGGTTTTGTCAAAAATAAGAAGCGAGTAAAGAAATGATTAGGTTGAACGAAAATCAACAAAAGGTCTTCCCTTTCATAATTCAGTCTCTTAGTAGACGTAAGAAGATCAAAATCAAAAACATGCAAACTACCCAACTAAAAAAATGGAAAAGAATGTTTCTTTTATTATTATTGTTATTATTATTTTCTTCAGCGAAGCCAAAATATTATTTACAGAGAAAATAAGCATTAAGAAACACAAGGAAACAAGACAATATCAACCCCTTCTTTATTTGTATCTGGAATTTTGGTAGTTACAAGATTATCTTGTCTAGACTCTTAGTAGAATATAATATGGTACAGTTATGATTGGAGAATATATTATATTATATTGCATTGTATTTTTTTTATATTGTATTTGGCCAAAAGCAGTTTTTCCATAGGAATAAAATTATGGACACATAATTAAATTGATTAGGAAACATAAGATATCTAGATCTCATCATTAACAATATACTACTCTTCTATTCTTAAATGAATATCTTAAATTTACTCTATGTAAATGACTTAAAAAATGTTTCTTTTTTGACAATTTAATAGCACCTAAATATTTAATTTTGTGACTATATAATGAAAAATGAAAAAATAAAATTAAAATTGGGAGTAAGTTTTTTGTAAATACGAGATTGATTTTTGGAACAAAATTTTCTTAAAATTGGTAATTTATTTTGGGAGAGAGGGAGTAACATACATCTCGCTTGGTATCTATATGTCCCAACTTGAAATTCTCATTTTATCTTTGATTGTTTGAATTTGATAAAAAAAATATATGAAGATTTAACTATCATAATAAAATTCAATGAAAATGTTGCGTGATTTGTTCTTTTTTCTTTCTTTCAGGGGTCCAAAGTAGTTGCTTCTCTCACTAAGGCTCAATGAATATATATAGTATATACTATTTCCGTCCCATACTTATTGTTACCAAATGGGAGTGCACGGAGATTAAGAAAATATATTGGAGAATTAAGTATTGTGAGTGGGTATGAGAGAGAAAATAAGTTAGTGGATAGTTGTTGTGAGTGGATAATAGAGAGAAAAGTGAACATTTTAGGTAAGTAGCAATAAGTATGAGATGCTCAAAATGAAAATAAGTAGCGATATGTATGAGTCGGTGGGAGTATATATATATATAGAGAGAGAGAGAGAGAGTAGAGTAGAGAGAGGTTAGTTCACCTCGTATTGTGGCAGTAATCTTGCTAGCATTTGTCAGTTAATGTGTTGAACGTATTATTAGAGCAGTTAAACCTCTCTCGTGTGGACTGATTTGGCCTGGAGTTCTTGGAGGTAAGCCACATTGACTCCCAATGCAATAGGATAAGTAGATCTTATTTTTGTTTGACTAATAACTAAAGACAATATTTTTCATTATCATATTTTGATTTTAATATATATATAGCTAGGGGCATAGAAAACACTTAATTGACATTTGATATAAGACATTATTGAAGCTAAGCCATCTCAATTAATTTGTGTCTTAAAGTAGGATCACATAGGGTATGGTACTTGAACCTAATTATATTTTTTTCTCATTCACTCTATTCTTTATTTATAATAATGATCATAATTATATTCATTGTTTGATAAATATTGCAGCATGGCCGGGTTTTGGATTAAATATTGCAGCATGGCCGGGTTTTGGATTAAATATTGCAGCATGGTCATGAGCTAGTTCAAATGTGTTTGAAATTATATCCAAAATGCTTTATTATTGATGTCAAGAATCTTTTCAGGTTGATATAGAAGCTTTCTTGTTCATGACCTTCAAATGTGCTTTAAAACCATATCCAAAGGGCTTTATATTCATATCCAGAACCGTTTGAAAAGTTATGATTATTTACAAAAATGTCAGTGCGCGTTTCAAAAGATGTTCCACATATTTACAAAAATGACAGCGCGTTTTTTTTTTCTTTTGAAGTTGTAACTAATATCATTTATTTCAAGGCAATTGTCATCGTTTACAAATTCCTATGGAATCTATTACAGATCTATGGCCCTGACTATTACAAGTTCCTACCCCTACTGGAACCTATTACAGCGAATGATACTTGCCCTACAGCCTAATTTCCCATTGACGTCGAGCCATCTGGTCTTGCGACATCTTGAACGATCACCTACGGGCACAACTGACCCCTATGGGGCATAGTAACACAAGTTCTCCACAAACTCCCTTGAGGGAGGCGAACCTGGGACCTCCACTATGTGGAGGCCACTTGTTATTGGGGAAGGGGGAAGGGGTTTCGAACCTGAGACCTCCCGAAGGAGATCCCAAGCTCTATGCCACTCGGCCAAAGAAGCTTGGGCACAGCACGCTTTTTTAAAAACACGTTTTTCCTGAGAGTTAGGAAAAACGCGTTTTTCCCAAGATTTTGTGCAAAAGAAAAAATACTTGTCATATCCATTGGTGTATCGACTTTTGAAGCTTGCTTTGATTTTGCCGGATTCAACAGTAAGTGCAGAAAGATACTTCTTAGCGATGAACATTATCAAGACACATTTACGTAATCGAATTGGTGATCAATTTATGAATGGTTGTCTTGTGCTTTATATTGAAAAATAGTTGGTTTAGAGCGTTATAGATGATGATGTAATTAAACGTTTTCATAGTATGAAAACGAGTAAGACAAATTTAGTATGTTCTTTGTTTGTTGTGATCGATGTAAGTAGTCACGTAGAAAACAATTAATTTATGTAGCTTTTGTGTAATGTAATTTATGAACCTCTTTGATTTTGGTATTAGGTCCGCCCTGTTAGATCTCCCTTTATATACTACTCCTGCCTTCCCAAATGATCTTTCCTCATTTTTTTCATTATTATGAATGATCTTAAGCAATAATTGTAAGTCGATTCAATTATCTTAATGAAATCTAAAATTTGTTATTGATAGTCTTATTGAGTGTGTCAAATACAATTTTTAAATTTTTATTAATATAATTGGATCAAATTATAATTATTTCCTATAATTTATTTATAATAATGAGAAAAAGGTTAAAAAGATCATTTGAGACACACTACATAAGGAGTAGAGTTTTTGAGAAGGCTAATCTATTATATCTGCAATAGAAACTCTTTCTATGGGTAAACTCAACGATTCATGCCCATCTCTAGAGGTAAAGAGTTAGTTTCCATAGTTGATGAGATAAAATAATATATTGATTGTATTATACGTTCAAACTCAACGATTCATAGTCAATAAAACTCTTACTAATAATTATAATATTGATGTTCAAACTCAACGATCCATAGTCAATAAAACTCTTACTAATAATTAGAACAGTCGCAACGCTTATTTTGACACGAATTAAAAAAAAACATATACCATTATATCAGTAGAGTATAACATAAAGTGAAACTAGTTAGTTATGTGAAATGGTAATGAAAGAAATCAAAAAGGGCAAGAAAAGGTAATATAGAAGCTGTGGCGGAGCTAGCAAGAGGCAAGTGCCCCAATGGTTTTAAAAAAGAAAAAAATTATTAGTGCAATTTTTTTTTAAAAAAAATAATAATTGGGAGTTTAGTGCAATTTGTTGAAATTTTCCCTCTTTAAAGTAAAAGAAATAATAAACTAGATTTTTTTTTCTTTACTCCATTAACGTAAATACAGTTTAAAAAAATTGTTGTACAATTTTTGCCCCCGTTAATGAAGTTTCTGTATGCCACTGATAAAAAACATGGGTGAAGATTGAAAATTTGAGTATGTGTAGATTTGTTTGATGAGCAATAATGGTAAGAAAGAAAAGGGGAGATGGAAGAAAGATAGAGAGTAGGTCCAACCCATCTCTCAACTCCATCATACCCTCTTGAACCTAAAACAATATAAACACCTCATATGGCTTCTTCTTCACTAAAGTCCTTTGTTAATTTAGACTATAGTTGACCCATCCAACTTTCTGCCTCCATGATGTAATCAATATGTCATAGTACCTATTTATGCCATTTCCATTAAAAAAAATATTTTTTTTTAAGAAATTACTAATTATTTTCTTAATAATTATTTGTGGAACTACATGAAAGTGAAGGATTTATTTTTTAAAAAAAGTCATTTGAATACCTATACAATTTCAAATACTCACTAAAAATATTATTTTCATCAATTTCGACGCGTTTTACTTGTGATAAATGTTTTTTTGGCACGATAGCATTTTGACCCTTTTTCTGCCAAGTTTGTTTATGAAGAAACTGTAATTCTATTCACACGGCAATTTTGACTTAGTTTAGAATATTTTCTGGCTTCAACCCTGCTTGCATTGCATACAATAATTATATTGTGATACGTATGAAAAGAATATTTAAAGTATTTATATATATATGTGTGTGTTACAAAAAGTACCTAAGTTAATCTTCCAAAACTTGGTTATAAAATGGACATTTTTACAGTTATACAAATACAAGTATGATCTCTCCCAAAATAATTATGTCACTTTTTTCTATTAATTAAATCAAGAAAAATGACACCTATTTCATTCTATAGATCTTCAACAAGATAATAAGGATTTGATCAATGAACATTATGGTAGTTTATTTAGTTTGTCACATGTTACATTTTTCAGACCTTAGTACTAACATGTACTCCTGTAATACTAATACTGTACTTATTACGAATGTTTCTTTGTAGCTAGCTGTCTACACAAACGAATCATGAGCCTATTTACACGTGATCTTAGCGACATAATTGGTCATTCCACTTCAAATAATTTTATGTTGAATCAATTACTTTTCTTACTACCTCTGTCCCTAAATGAGTGTCCAAATTTTATTTTAAGGGACACTGAAAATCTCAATTTTTTGAACAATTTGGTAACAACGATTCATATATATATATAATCTTGTAATCTCCTTTCCAAACCTTTAGTTTTGCACGTATAAAGAAACCGGTGAAAATTTTTTCGAAAAAAAAAACGTTTAGGGAGAAAGTTATGTTAAAAAAAAACACTCATTTAGGGACAAAAATTTCTTGAAAATAGATACTCATTTAGGGACAGAGGAAGTATTACTTATTTTCTTTATTGATCAATGTTTTACTATTTTGAATTGTTGAAATCAATTTGTTGCTTCGCTGCAAACAATCGGTCACAATTTCTGTTATGAGTGTTTTATTTTCTTCTATTGTTGGGGACTAAAATTTAATATTTTGAGGGTGATTTTGAAAAGGGGGTTTAACAGGAGATGTTGGACCCGGTTAAGACTTGTAGTACATCTTTGATGAACATGGGTCAAAATGGTCCGTGTGAACTCCACCATGGGAAGACTTGTTTGGTAAGATCTCAAAGTCCAAGAGACATATGATTAGTAATTTATTATTCTCTTTGGTGGGAAATGCGTTTCACAGTTTCAACAACAAGTCTACAAGTCAACTGAGTGAAAGTGAAAGAGAAAGAGAGGACCTGGAACCGCTCCACCCAAATTAGCTCCACCCCTCCACCCAACGGTTCAGATCGAAGCCACATGAGCGAGCTCGTCATTTGTGTGGATGAAAATCACCTCAATTTTTGTGGGTCTCACCGAGCTATGACAAATCTCATCCGTCGAAAAAAAAATGAGGTGGCTCCAATCGGAATCAGTAGGTGGACCGGGGTGGAGCTAACTCCTAGGTGGAGCGGTTTTCGAAATCCGAAAGAGAGATGTTACAATCGAGCGCTGCGGTGTCATGGCAATCGGTTTTCCAATTGGTTGAAAAAAAATATTACAGAGGGTAAATAATATTTTTGACCACACGCGTGAAATAGCCATGAGACCAACTCATCTACGAGAATTCGATACATGTTCTGCGGGGTGAAATGAAGAATCCGAGCATCAAAAGGATAAAACATTTAAGTAAATTTTAAATATATTTAACATTTATATAAATTAATAACATAGATGTATAAATGTTATTATTTATCCCTTCGCCCCAAAAAATAATAACACATTTATTTGATATTTAATAGAAGTGAATTTCGACTAAATATTAAAGTTGAACTAATTATCTTATAAAATTGCAAAAATTGTTATTGATAAATCATTAAATGAGTTATTACAAATAATATTATATTATCAGTGGATAACTACTGTATAATTAATTAAATTTATATTAATTTGATCAAAATTCACATGTATTGATCATCAAAAATAAAATGAAACTATCTTTCTGAGAAAGAGGTAGCTACTTCTAACTTTTTGTATGTCAAAACAAGTCTCTCTCCGTTTTTTTGCGGTTATTTATTTTATAAAGTTGGTTTCATTTAAGGAAATTACATTGTGATTTAGTTCATTATTAATTTATTACAAACCACTACATATCTATTAGAGAACAGAACATTAAATTACCTAGTGTATCAAAAATAGTTATGAGAGTCGAACCCAAAATCTCCACCAAAAAACCCTTTACACAGCTACACATCCCACTTTTGCCAAGAGGCCTTAGGTCCATGTTTTGTAGTTTTTTTTTTCTTTTTTGACAAGTTGTAACATATTATTCATTTCAAGACAATTTTCATCGTTTACAAACTTCTATGAAGTCTATCACAAGTTTCTATGAAGGAGGGTTATGAAACTATGATTTCTTTACTCTTTTTTTGCCAAAGAGAATCGACCCAGGGTCTCCCTTAAAGAAAACCCTTAACCACACATCCAGATACCGCTAGGTCTAGGCTGTAAGGCAAAGGGTGTGTTTTGTTGTTGATATACAATTTTTAGCGTTTTTGTCCAAATAGCAAACTATGTAGCAGCCTATGGACCCAAACAAACAAGGTCTAAAGTCTATACTGCCCTTATAAAATCGCAGAAGCAAATTAGTCAAAATTGGTGGAAGTTAACTTTACCATTAAACTAGCTAAAAAGAAAGTGTAGGAATTTGACCTTAACTATAATTAACTAAAATTGAAGGAAATAAATAGTATAAAGAGGATAGGGACGGCAGGAAAAGAGAAGACTAGTAGGGTCATTGTTACTTTAATCATTCCCTTTTAAGCATGCCAATTCTCCCTCATATGAATTTAAGATTTGAAATATATTATGTTTGTCACCAGACAATTTGATTTCTTCTTTTCTTTCAAAATAATGAACATATGTTAGCTTCTCATTCTAAGAAAAATAAGTATAATTTCTTTGTTTTTTGAAAGAGTATAATCACTTTCAATAAATTAAGTTACAAATTTATAAGGAGATAAAATTAGTAGAAATGGTATATATATTTAAATATTGGGTGGAAAACTGAGCTGAGTACGGTCCCCGACTACAATAGAGTCGGACGAGATAGAAACATCCTTGACTAAATCACAACCCCAATTACTCTCAAAACCACCCTCAACAAATTTCACTGTTTAAATCATAATCAACAGTCCCGAAATTTAGATTGCTATAGCTTCAGCTAGTATCAGCCATATTGACTTGTATACATTTCGTTCGGTAATAAACATGCAATTGACTTGCAACGTTTTTAAAGATAATGTTTTACTTGTTAGCATGATAATTATTAGAAAACGAGATTTTAAATGTAGATAAAATAGGGGGAGTGGGGAGGTGGGAAAGCAAAATGCAGGCGGCGGCAGGCATAAGATTCGTGGAGGATGTGCTGCTAATAAGATCAAGAGAGTGTCCTCGATCAATACAGTTTGATCTATAGGGCACGACACGTTGTAATCGAGAAACATATGGTAAGGTTCCCCACATGCATTTAGGGTGAGCAATGTTTTAGAAATTAAATTATCTACCTATGACAACAAGTTAATGATGAGAGATTAACTCCATTATAATTCGACACACGGCCGATTTACGAGTCCAGATATCCTGTGCCCCTCCATGTGCCCCTCTAATCTCAACCGTTTACAATATCAACATAAACGGTTGGGATTAGAGGGGCACAGAGAGGGGCACAGGAGATCTGGGCTCCCGATTTACGTAGATGGGGGAGAGGTCAGGCCTTTTTTTTTTTTTTTTTTTTTTTTCTTTTTTTTTAAGATGGGGGAGAGGTATGTTGTAGACATTAGGAATATATTATTATCAAGTAAATATTTTGTATTTATCTTGTTACCAATATTAGAGATTGTATATATCAATTAGGAGATTTATATCTTATTGACTAAGTTAGATTAATGTTCCATATAACCCTATAAATATGTAACATATTGTTCATTAATAAATTGAGTCTTTCATATTAAAACCTTCTCTCTCAGTGTGAATGGCTCCAACTCTCTTCCTCTCTCTCATTCTTAACTCTCTTCCTCTCTCATCCTTACCGTTCCCTATTTTCGGACAGCCATGTTAAAACTGTATTCGATCGGTATGATGATTGCCTCTTTATCTATCGCACATGACTGCACACGTGATTCATTGTACTCCATGCCCTCTCTAGGGCCCTATTACCCTGCAATAGACGTGTCCATCCGGTTATAACCGGCGGTTGACGGTTATAACCGCCGGTTATGTTTTTCGTTAAATGCTAACCGTAACCTAACCGTCTAACCGTTATGTCCGGTTACGGTTAACCGGTTAACCGGTTAACCGGTTAATGCGGTTAAACCGGTTAAACCGGTTACCTTTTTTTTTTTTTTTTTTTTTTTTTCAAAACAGTTTTATTAACAGTTTTTTGTTAAAAAAAAAGATAAAATAAAAAAACACTTCATTTTTTTAAAGGGTTTTTTTTTCAAGTAAAGTTTTTTTTTTTCAAGTAAAAAAAAAAATTTAACTGTTTTTTTAAACAGTTTTCTTAACAGATTTTTTTAACAGTTTTATTAACAGATTTTTTAACTTTTTTTTTTTTTTAAACAGTTTTTATAAAAAAAAAAAAAACGGGAGTATATGTATGAGTCATACATATATTAAACAGTTTTCTTTTGTTTTTTTGTTTTTAAGTTAAAAACTTAAAATGTATAAGTGTATAACTATAATGTATAACACAAATTTTTTAAGTAAAAAAGGGACGGTACCTTAAATTTTATTAATTAAAATTAAAATTACAAAGAGGGGGACAACCAATCCTTGCCCTTTTATAATTAAGGGAGGAAAAAATGGAGCCTTATTACCTCAACTAAACTATTACAATGAAATAAAAATAAACCTATTCTAAAAATTAAAATAAAAACTATCTACATTCCGTCCCCTCCGAACTTCCCGTAGAATCTTCCAAGTCGTATTGATATTGTGGATCTACATTTACTAAATCCTCTTCATAAGGCATATCTTGCTCCCTCTTTTCCGCTCTAACCCAATCACCAAGCAAGAGTTGATTTTCCAAATTTTCACAAGTTAGTTGGGAACGTCTTGCATCCAAAACATTTCCTCCCACACTAAATGCCGATTCGACGGCCACGGTTGAAGCGGGAGAAGCTAAGACTTCTTTTGCAATTAAAGAGAGTATGGGATAAGTTTCTTGCCTTTGTGACCACCACCTCAAAATATCAAAGAAATTGGATTTGAAGTGTTTTGTACAACTTCATGTCTAGTAGAGAAATATGCTTCCAACTCGTAGGAATGCTAGAGGTAGAAGAAGAAGAAGGAGACGTTCTAGGACGTTTTGAAAAATAAATATCATTAACAAAACTATATGGATCGTTATTCACATCATATTGTGTATCAATATCTTCTTCATTAGGACTTGAGCCATATTGAGAAACATTTCCATGAATTGCATTATACTCATTATAAAGAGTCACCAAATCTTTTTTGTATTTTCAACAATAATCGCCGGGTTTTCGTGTAATCCGTCCCCATTGGGGTATAAATTTGCATAATAAAACGTTATTATGCGGACTAGATCTTTCAATTTAATACGGGGATCCAACATCTTTGCAAGCAAAAATAGAGACGGAATGTTATCAAAATATTTGACCCACTTTTGCCTCATGGAAGCAATGCTTTCGTTTAAAATGGTGCAATTTTGCAAATTTTTAAAACTTAGAACTATTGCAATACATTGATCAAGTACCAAACGGAAGTTGGATAATAAAACTCCCGACAAAGCCAAAGTAGCGGTATTGAAAATCTTTAATAATTGACATAAATTAGTGCAAGCGTTCCATTGATACGCAAATAAGGAATTTCATAGCCCATACTAATAAAAAAATCCATGATATGCTCTTTATACTCAAAACCATCAATTAACATTTTGTAGGTAGAATTCCACCTAGTCGGAACATCCATAGAAAAATATTTTTCGGGAAAACCCTTATTTAGTAAATATTTTATCCATTTTCTTGTAATTTTATTTTTTTTTGCAATAAAATAAAGAGCCTCTCTAATGGGTTTAACATATTGATCTAAAGCATCCAAACCATCTTTAACACATAAATTTATGATATGACATAAACATCTAATATGAAAATACTTACCCCCAAGTGACGGTTGACAAATGAGCATCAATTCCGGTATACTAGCGGTATTAGCACTAGCATTGTCGAATGAAATAGAAAATATTTTTTGCAAAAGACCATATTTTGCCAAAATGGCGTGCAACTTTCTACAAATATTTTCCGCGGAATGAGGTGGTTCAAAACTATCATATGCAAGTAGTCTTTTTTGTAAAGTCCACGAATTATCGATCCAATGGCATGTAACACCAAATAACTATTTCTTTGCCAATGATCACTCCAACCATCGGCACAAATTGAAACTCTTTGATCTAATTTTGATAAAACATCAATTAAAAAATGTTTATATTCCAAAACCACTTTTTTAATATCGCGTACGAGAGTCGTACGTGGTACTTTGGAGGCGGCCGGATTTAAAGAAAGTCTAATAAACCGTTCATAAAAGTCATCATCCGCAAAGTTAAAAGCAAGCCCTTTAACACACACAAATTTGCACAATTCTTTCCTATAAACGACATTATTAAACTTAAATAAGACCGAAGACGTACCTTGGGTGTTAGGTTGAGCAAATTGTAATTGAGCTTGATCACTATCAATCCCAAGTTTTTCAGGATGTGTTGATCTCAAGTGATGGTTCAATGTTCCATGCCCATTACCTTTTGCGAACGGGTAAGATTTGGTGCAATAGTTGCAACACGCTCGAAAATGTACAAAGTCGTTGGGGTCAATTTGTACTTTTCGGAAATGGATCGTGAAAGTGTCGGATTTGGATTCTCGTGCTTGACGTTGCCCCCGACCACCTCTTCCACGCCTCGAGCTCGGCCGGCCCCGGCCCTACCACTTTGGAACATTTTCTTCAACATTTTGCTCACTTTCCTCAAAATGTGACTCAATTTCCGGGTTAAGTGAGGAAGAACCAACATGTTCCTTGCCGCTCCTTCGAGATGAGGCCATTTTGTTAACAAACTAACTGAAACTGTTTAGAAACTGACTGAAACTCGCTAAAAAACTGACTGAAAATGATGAAAAACACAGATTTTGTTAAAAAACTGACTGAAACTGTCAAAAAACTGACTGAAACTCTCAAAAAACTGACTGGAATTCTGAAAAACTAACTGGAAAATGATTTGAAACTGACTGGAAATGGTTAACAAAGTGACTGGAATTTTCTAAATAAATTAAAAAAAGTGATTTCGTTAAAAAACTAACTGGAAAGCGTTAAAAAACTGACTGGAATTATGCAATCTAACTGGAAATATGAGAGAGTGTGAGAATTAGTAGAGAGAGAAAGAGTATAGAGAAGATGTGGAACTAAAATGGTAGGAGGGAGGGGGTATTTATATGTAAGCAATTTTTGGTTTTTTTTTTTTTTTTTTCATTTAAGGCCGAAAGTTAACTGAACTAACGGCTAGTTGGAAAACTAGCCGTTTTGGACAGTGGTGGTCAGTCAGACATGGGAAATGGGGGGGGCCCGGTGCAAATTTTTGAAAAGTAGCCGTTAGGCGGTTAACCTCCGGTTTTATAACCGGTTTAACCGCCGGTTATCCGGTTGGCGGTTATCCGTTATAACCGGCGGTTTACCGGTTTTGAGAAAGGCCTAACCGAAACCGAACCGGGGAATTACGGTTGACGGTTGAGCGGTTTCCGGTTAACCGGTTTCCCGGTTTTGACCCGGTTTTGACCGGTTATCAAACGGCGGTTAGCCGGTTGCCGGTTTTTTTTGGTCACGTCTACCCTGCAATACACTGATACAGTACTGTATTGACCTAATTTTTTTTTTTTTCCCGATTCATTTTCTATTTTGTGCTTTTACACATCTTATGGTTACATCATGATGACATAAAATATGAGAGTATGCTTCTCTTCTGTCCATGCAAAAACATTTAATTTTTAATGAAAATCTGACATCTTAATTTTTTGAATCAGGTAGTAACTTGAAAAAAATTATATTATTTAATAATAATAACAATAATAATAATATAGGGAATGCAATTTATTTCAGTGGCAGACCCAATTTTTTTTTTTTGAAGGGGGACAATATTATTTTATTAGTGTAAGGGGGCAAAAATAAATTAGCGTATTTTTTCTTTCACTGAAAGGGTGGTAAATATTAATTTATTACACTAACTAATTTAAAATTTATAAAAATTCACTAGTAAAAAAAAAAAATTTAGGTAAACGGGGATTAATTTATTACACTAACTAATTTAAAATTTATAAAAATTGCACTAGTAAAAAAAAAAAAAATTAGGCAAACGGGGGCTGCGGCCCTCTTACCCCAAAGGGTAAGTCCGCCAGTGATTTATTTTAGACCTTTTAGTTGGCATTGGTTTAGTATAATGGATGAACAAATGTGATTTGAGTTGCATACTCTATGAACTACTATTAGGTAATGGGTAGGAGGAGGAGTCACAATGCATGACATGAGCCTTTCCTTTTCATCCCCTCCCCGTAAGGGCAAAGTGGTAAAGTCAACGAATGAAAGGAGAGGAGAGAAGAGAAGAGAAGAGAAGAGAAGAGAAGAGAAGAGAAGATTCTAATACGTCTAAGAAGACAAA